>OY720640.1:46660717-47260717 GCA_963169105.1 Ceriagrion tenellum
ACACCACAAGGTCCTCAAAATGAAACAACGCGGCGGAAACCCCGAAAAACGAAGAATCAACCTTCAGTTAGTCAGATGACCAACTCCCTAATGCTTGTATCTCTATCTATTGCCTAGTGTTAATAGCAAGACATGTATACGAATACATGTCTTGCTATTAACAATATCAAAAGTACAATAAAATAAGAGAGATACACTGCCGATACTCAGGCATAAATGCTCGTTCTTTCCGCGCACAACAAGTGACCACGATAAAAATTGAGCTCCTCTAAATACTCTCCCATAATACATGTCACCATTACACCTCCCAAAAACTTACATCTTTACACGACTGGTGACCTACCACCCCCTGCCACACGCCCATGCGGCGCTCGCGGGGTAGTGTGTAGATATGTATGCGGTACTGCTCTTGCATCTTATCAGGATAGTAGTTCATTTACGTATCACTCTGGTCTGACAGCACAATGTTATCCTGATATGTATGTACGTAGATACAAGAGCCTGTATCTGATCGAAGGGAAATGTATATATATTCTCTTACGAAAGGAAGTTCAACATATTTTGCTGGAGGAAACAATTATGGTAGAAATTTTCAAAGAACCACGGAACTAGCCGCGCAGTTCCTTCAACGGAGTCACCCGCTAGTGATCACACAATTGTGTGAAATTCGCAGTGGAAAAATCATTCGCCTGGAATGGGAATCGAACCCAGACCAGTCGTCCGAGCACTCGGCGAAATCGAGCGATCTGGGTTCTATTCCCAATCCAGGCGATTGATTCTTCCACTGCGAATTTCACACAATTATGGTAGAAAATTTCACAGGCTAAAAATTAAGCAATAGACTGTAGAAACGATACATTCAGAATGTCATTTTTCCGCGTACAATAAGGGACCATAGTAGTTGCGATATATCAGCTCTAGGATACTTCGATCTTCTCTAGGTAAAGTAGTATTTGGACTTAGCTAAATATCTTAAAAGCATGAAATTTAAGGCAAGATATAGCTCTTGCGTGATATGGTGCCTCGTTGTTATAATCATCAGTCACATTAATAAAACTAACTACTATATGTATCTCCAATTCAATACTGTATGTTAGCATGTTCGTTTTCGTAGCATTCTCCTAGTTTCTGACCGCGCACTGTTATCCTGACTGCTTTCGGTCTGCGTCTGGCATCCGGGTGAACGTGTGCGGTTTTGATTCAGTTGGGGTAAGTGCAGCATTCCTGGTGTGGAATAACCCCGTGTCGCACACCCTAATGGTGGGTTGTACGGTGTTTCGTAGATGTAGATGCGTAGTTTAAAAAAAAACAATCTTATATCAGTAGCATGCCTTTTAAGTAGAGCTTAATTGAGACATTTCTCCTTCTGACAAGTTTTAGCAGGATTTGGCTACATTATTATAGTTACATTGACTTAAATTGTGCGCTGTGTCATACATGTAGGTTGTAGGCGCTGTGTCATACATATAGTGTTACACAACTGTTAGAGGGATTAAGGTGGGAGCCCCTAGAGATTCGGAGGCTGCACGCTAGGCTTAGGCTGCTTGATAAATTCAGAACTGATATTTTTCAGAGCGACACAGAGAATATTATCATGAAGCCTCACTACATTTTTAGGTCTGACAGGTGCGATAAAATAAGAGAGATACTCTGCAGAACAGATCGGTACAAAAACTCGTTCTTTCCGCGCATAATAAGCGACCACAATAGAATCTGAGCTCCTTCAAACTCACTCTCATAGGACATGCCACCATTTCACCTCCAAAACTTTTACATCTTTACACGGCTGGCGACCTACCACCCCCTGCCACCCGCCCAAGCGGCGGCTCGCGGGGTAGTATGTAGATGTAGCTTACTCATCCCCGTCACGCACCCTCGTGGCCGATCGCTGGGCATTAAGTGCATGTATGTCAAACAACACCTATCATACATTGCTGTTATTTAGATATCCCTTCGGCTAAGGTTTATAATCATAAGTCGTATTGAGGCGTCCATGAAGGCTCTTGGCATCGGGGTGCCAGAAAATATTGTATATATCATGTTGTCAATAAGAATAGTCAGAATCGAGGCAGTGGTTAATACTCTCATCTTTTGGCTTTCACAGTTATTGCTTAAATCGAGGGGCTGATAATTATCATAAATTCATCTGCATCTATATCTACTTATTATCCCGCAAGCCACCGCTAAAGTGTTTGGCAGGGGGTGGCTCATCACCAACATCAACTACAGTGAAGAAATTTACTTTCACCAACAAGCCCCACACTATCGGTATACTACAAATGCTACAGAAACAACTAAAATAATCCATAATGTGACTATGTAACTCGATACGTGAGTCATGCAAGGAACATAAAAACATGGTTTTAGAACTACTCGTCAGTTTAAGAAACATGCATAAGTGTGCATGTGAATTAATCAGCAACGCTGCCTGTTAACTAACCTAATTAAAAGTCTCAACGTCTCAATGAATTATTTCCTAGGGTAAAGTATTTATTTTGGGAACAGACAACGAAGTAATTCTCGAAACTATACATGTCAGTTTCCAATCGAGCAAATATATACATGACCTTATATATATCGTCATTTCTTGCAGCTATAGGCTCTCCACTACAAAAATCTAACCCTATAATACGGGGCGGGGTGGGGGAGGGGAGTAGAGTAGTTAAGTTAGGTTATGTAAGTTAAGGTAAAAGTTGTCTCGTTAGCGTTACTGACCTCTTAGAAAACTAGGATGGGAATAGCTTTTAGACCGTCGGTTGAAAATTAGACTCAATATTTTATATAATTTTAACGCCGATTTATTTTCAGAAGAAATCTGCCGAGTAGTACTAACGCCATGTTTTGCATGTTCCCTGCATGACGCATGTGTCACGTTGGCATAGTTACATTATATATTATTTTAGTAGTTTCTGTAGCATTTGTAGTATACTGATAGTGTGGTGCTGGTTGGTGAAAGTAAATTTCTTCACTGTAGTTCATGTTGATAATTATTCATTCCCTGCCAAACACCCTTGTGGTGGCTTGCAGGGTAATAAGTAGATGTAGATGTGAAGTAATTCTCGCAACCATACGTGTCGGTTTCAACTCGAGAAAATATGTCCATGACCTTGATATATGTTGTCATTTCTCACAGCCACAAGCTCTCCACTACAAAAACCTAACCCTATAATGTGGATAGGAGGTGTGGGAGGAGAGGAGGGTAGATAACGCGGGGCGGGGAGAATAAGGGGTGGGGGTGGAAATCCTTCAGCCGTGCGTCCTCCGTGAGAAAGCGTGCGAAAGCGTGATTCATGAGAGGGTTGTTATTCGGTCGGACAACAGCTGTTACGGACGGTCCCGAGAGGGGTATTATCCACGAGGGGGTTCCTCGCTTGAAAGGCGAATGGGGAGAGGAAAAAAAAGGGATTATATGTCCAGGTATTCCTCCGGCGATCCCTTGCTCTATTTCGATCGTCAATGCTTCGAGATCGCCTCGGAGCGGGAAGTGACTTGGTGAATTATGTTCAAATCGCGGAGATCGCGCGTGCCATATGAGCCACAGAGGTATCGGATGCTTCCCATTCGCATTTGCGCGTTGTTCACGCCGCAAAAACGATATCGCAGTTGTTTTAGACTCGTCATTCCAAAACAGATCGCGAGTAGAGTTGGTGTGCTCAGGAGTTGGTCTAGGGGTGATTTAACACAGGAAAGTTTAAATAAATTTCTAAATTACTTGTTACTTTTTCATTGTTTTATTTTAAGTCAAACGGCTTCGTCGTATAGGCGACATCATCACGTGTCAGTATGAGACATGATGATGTTACCTATGCGACAAAACCCGACGACTAAGGATAAAGCACTGTGAAAAATCACCAAGTAATTTTGAAATTAATTCAGAATGGATTTTCACAAAGGGAAGCCTGACACCATCGAATTTATTGGCAAGTTTATCGCCCAAATTATTAGCAGCTATCGAATTTTCACGTCGACGGTCTCTCCTCTCCAACTCTACTGCGCGCTTCATCATTTCTTGTTTTCCCGCCCATTTTATCCCTAGAATCCTCCTCCAGCACCAGGTTTCGAGGCTTGTAGTCTCTTCTGATCAGATTTTCCAATGGCCCAAGGAGTGCTACCCGTGGTTCACCCTAGTCTTCTCCAGAGCCTGGTGTGTATAATTGAATGTAGTTAGAAACTCAATGCTTATTGATTTTAGATTCACTCATCACTGTACAATGAATTAATTCCTTTGTACTTGAGAACGATTGATAAGCATCTCTGGATAGCAATAATCTGGAGTGGTCTGTGTGTCTTGTAGTTAACTGACCGAAATGCTGGTATTGTGCCCTCGTATGTTTTCACATATATTTTCCTGGTTTGTAGTCCTATCCTCATGGAGCACAGCAGTTGTATTTTTCCCACGAACGCCTTCTTAGCTTGGGCTATTCTTCGCTTTATGTCCGTTGTACTTCTTCCGTCCCACGTGGTGGTACTTTCGAGAAAGGTGAAGGAATCCACTTGCTCTAATTTCTCTCCTATCAGGGTGACTTCCACATTCAATTTCTGTCTTCCGCATACTTGGATTTTTGTCCTTGTCTTATTTATTTCAATCAAAAATACATTAATTACAACATTTACCACTTTTAATTTTTATGCACATGGGATTTCAAGCAGCTATCCAATCTCTCGAGACTTTTAATGAATGCAGCGAGTCAAAGAATGCAACATATCAAAGCTTGCAAGGGATGCAGCATATCAAAGAATGCTCGGCACCGGTAGGCGCGCCCACCTTGATAAAAAAAGAGACGCGATCAAGTTGAAAAAAATCCCGAACAATCCCGAGTTTCTAATTCCTCTAATTTCGCTCGAGTGTGAACGGATCGGCAGCGCCGGAGTCACCCAGACTATTTTCTTTTCGATGATGACGAAAAAAACAAGACAGCCTCGCGGGGCGTGGGGAGGTGAAGAAATGGAGAGGGAGATAGAGAGGAAGGACGGGGTCATCAAAGACGACGACGTTCCCGACGACTCCGGAGCAGTAAAAGTCTCCGCCTCCCAAGAATGAGATCGAGGGCTCAAATCACCCATAGCGATCACGGAAAGCGCGACACAATGAGAACGGAGATTGGGATGGACAAAAAAATATGGAAGAGGGAAATCTCCCTTTTTGATGGACAGACAACAGCGCTCAATAGCAACTGAGGGCCCTTTCCCATTTGAGGAGAAGTGGGACTTTGGCATTACAGGGAAAAAACACGAATGTTTCGCCTGAGCAAATTGCTCAGGCGAATTAAATTAAAGAATTGAATATTGAGATGAAATAACAACACTTTGTTAAATCCACACAAACTTTAATGGTATAAGCCCGACCGGTTTCAACAATTTCGTGTCATGTTCAAAGTGTTGAAATTGGTCGGGCTTATACCATTTAAGTTCGTAAGAATTATACAAAGTGTTATTATTTCATCTCAATACGTCAAAATTCCACAAAGTAATCTCGCAAACCATTGAAGATATAGAATTGAATATTAGTAAGTGCACAACAGTTCACTTCCTGCGTAAGTCATGACTCAAATGCCATACACATACTGTTGGTGGAGTAAACATAAAATATTCAGAATCAGTAAAATATATTGCAAGTCCCTCAATTTCTGATATATCGTGGCGGACACATATACAAAGTATATGCGGCACAGCATTTAAAAAAACTTGGGTTTGTTAAGGGTATAATAGGAAGGTACTCGGATGAAAAAGTCAAAGAGAGATGCTACTTCGCTCTGATTAGGCCACACCTCGAATAAACCGCAAGAATTTTGGACCCTGGTCAAAAACATTTAGTAAAAAAATAAATAAAATACAAAGAAAAGTAGCACGCCTCGGTAAAATTCCCAGGAGTTTTACCGAAGCGTGCTGCTTTTGTGTGACCGGGTACCGAATGTGATACACTATATGTAACTTTTAAGAGGGATTGGAGAAGGAGCCCCTAGAGACTCGGAGGCTACACGCTACGCTTAGGTTGCTTGAGAAATTCAGAACTGGTGAGTTTCAGAGCGACTTGGAGAATATTATAATGATGCTTCACTACATCTCTACGTCTGACAGAAGAGATAAAATGAGTGAGACATACTGCCGACCAGATTGGTGCAATAACTCCTTCTTCCCGTGAACAATAAGCGACCACAAAAAAAACTGAGCTCCACTAAATATACTCCTATAATACACGTCACAATTTCACCTGCCAAAATCTTATGTCTTTACACGGCTGGTGACCTGACACCCCTAGCCACACACCCATGCGGCGGCTCGCAGAGTAGTATATTGATTTCAATTGCCCCTATATTGTCCTCAGAGTTAAGTTATTGCATCTTTATCTACATCTACTATCTGCAGCGCAAAAAACGGGTACTTTTTTTAGAAAAAATTAAGTACAGGAAGTACCAACAGGCAGAGGATTTATTAAAGTACATCATCCAACGTAGAAATAAACAAGCTCTCTTATGAATTTTATATCATTGAAATCGGTTTCCTCGTTTGGACGATAGAGCATCTCAAACTCAGGTATCTTGCTTTTTTTACAGACAGTACACACTACCCTGCGTGTCGCCGACTGGGCGATTGTCAGAGGGTGTTAGGACATCAGCCGTGTAAAGATGTAAGATTTTGGGAGGTGAAATTGTGACGTGTATTATAGGAGTGTATTTAGTGGAGCTCAGTTTTCATTGTGGTCGCTTATTGTTCACGGGAAGAAGGAGTTATTGCACCAATCTGGTCGGCACTGTATCTCTCTCATTTTATCTCTTCTGTCAGACCTAGCGATATTGGGAGGCGTCATGATTATATTCTCTGTGTCGCTCTGTAACAGTAGGTGGCATGAAAAAACAGTTAGATCGAATGTAATTTGGATTGAATGAATAAGGAAGGATATTGTATGGCTTACATATCAACAGTAAAATTGCTTACATGTAAATAGCGATATCCAAGAACCTTATCTCACGTTATAAATGAACTAGATGATAATAAGATTCTTTAATATCGGTCATTCCTGTATTTAACTCACACCCAATGTATCGCCAGATATATTGGCATCCTCGGAGCATTGAGCTTTATATTGAAGAATAACTCAATTTTTTTATATTTATACATGTACTGAATACTATGAGGATGCCAGTATATGTGGCGAAACGTTGGCTGTGAGTTAAATACCTGAATTCAATACATCAATGACCAAACACTAAATTATTGTATTATTTTCTATACTATATCGGTCGAGAAAGTTATAATTGATTATACATAATGCTTTACAAAACTGGCTATAAAAAAGTTGTGAGACTATTTTTAAATTCGCATCGGTGGTCATGATCATTTATCGATCTCAGAACAAATAAGAGAAATAAAAAGCTACATGACCATTCGCATATTCTTATCAGTATGTATATATATTTTTTATGTGTCTGTAATATTTGTACTCCTGTGTAAAATGCCATACGTATGAGGAAGAGATTAATTTTCATCATAAAATTTATACTTATTTGGCACCCCAAGCAAGCCGTTGGCTTTGGGGAAACAGGACATTTGTACTCTTTATCTGTGTTGTTTTGACATCGTATTGTAGTTTTTATCCGCCGAATGAGTTTGTCTTAAAAATTCAACATGAATAATTAATTTAGAATGACAATTTGCATAACCAATGTTACCGAAAAGATTTGTAAAAAAATATTACTCCTGATCCGGAGATGTGCGAAATATTTGAAATCGAATCAAATCTGAACATTTTACCTATATGCAGACTGCATGCTTCTCTACCCCAGGGACGGGGTTTGATCCTCCGTAGAAGCGGATATTTTCGGAGATATGCCGATTTCTACCATGGAACTGTGCGGCCAGCTCTTCAAATGGTGTATCTATTCATCTGCAGGGACGTTATCGTGTGAACATCAAGAGATATCCACTTTTAGGCGGATATTATCTTAGATTTTGCAGCCTCTCACAATAACCGACCAGCAAAAATCGAAAAGTCTCTACACTCATTATAAACATTCCGTTCTTACCCACTCACAAAGTCACTTATGCAAGTCACTCGTTGCGCCTCTATCAAAATTTGGTCGTTAATCAGAGGGAGACTCAATTTACTGGCAGTTCATTTGGCATAAGGGCATAAAATATATTTTAATACGCAGGTCCCACGCATTTCAATTCGTGGAAATCATAAACTCATCAATTCATGGAAGTCATAAACCATCTATGAACTCACATAACTAATACGGGTGACATGCATCTTACTCACCGCTACAGCATTCATCCAGAAATTGACGTTAAACACTGGGTTTGGGTGTCTGCAATAGAAAACAATTAAATATAAATAATTAACCGTGATTATTTTAGTCCACAATGAAAAAGAATAAATAGCACTGCGTGACTTAAATTCGCACTGAAGTCGAGCTTTTTCGTGGCATAAGTAGCCCATTATCACACTAAGTTGACGACAATTTAATTATTTAACAAGACTTCACTTTAGTCACGCGTGAGTAATTGACAATTATTAATTTCTAAGAGAATAATTCATTAAAATCACAGTTAAGTGCATATTGCACGTTATATTTATGCATCTCAATATAAATAGAATCTTATGGAACGTGAATTATTGCTAGTTACTATAACTGAGTTTGTTAAATTATTATCCTTAGCCTCAATCCTCATCTGCAGCTTTATAAGTAACATTAGAATAATTTCGTATCAACTTACCTGAGACATCATCTATTGGAGCATTTTAATGATTAAACACAAGAGACATGTTTGAATATACATATTTGTATATTGTACGTTTAAACCAATACCTGGACGATAAAACACCTGGTAATCTTGGTTCAGGTGATATAACTTGTTGAATTTGATTAGATTCAAATGAAATTTTGGCGATGGAATTCGTAGTAAAGCAATATTATTTTTTTCGGTTCATGTGATTGGACTAGATGAATTTGATAAAATCGGGTTCGAATCCCGGTCAAGTGTAATGATTTTCTCATAGCGAATTTCAACTCTGGTGAATTTAATAAAATTTAGATGAAGTAGACTCGGGGTTAACGGTATCTTCTACCACATCACAAACAACAATTGTAATTTTGGCATGTTTATTCATAACAATTCCGGAACTTGTGACAAGATTGTCTTACAATAGCTAGTTTATCTCCTCCCCTCTATAGTAAGATAATCTTCCAGCACACAAAAAAATTCATAGTTCTAATTCTTACATCTATAGAATAAATACGTGTTATCATCCTCGCTTCGCTCTAGCGCTAACTTCACGCCGCTCAAGTCCCTAGTATTTTATTTTGTCTACCATTACCACCCTGGATTCAATGAAGACAAAGATTTTCACCTCATAATTATTGATTAGTTCACTTGAAAAGCACTCAAAGGCCATTTTCATAGCCAAAGAAACATAATTTCCTAACTATTAAGACCAAAACTTGGGAAGGATAACTTTAAATTGAATGAATTCCATACATTACAAAGCAAGTATTCCTCCAAGAAAGGCATGGCGATACCCTAGATAACTAGTGACACGGAAGAAATAACAACGATTAGGCACTTTCAATCTATAAATCTCTCCTTCCATATGAAATATGTTGGATTGATATCAAAACTGATTAGCTATGGCGCTCCTTTTTTGCCGTAAACGTTTCGATCACACCGAAACAAGGCAGCCGGAGAGATTAATACGACATAACTACGAACTGTTTTAACCATCAGGGTGCCTGATTAGCGTGATCGTCTGCTCATAGCACTAGTGCGGGGTTCGGTTCATAATCCAGCTAAAGTTTTCGTCGTGGTCATTATACCCTACACCACTACGTGGGTAGGGTATATTTACCCTACGTACTACCACGTAGTGGTGTATACCCTACACCACTACGTGGGTAGGGTATATTGAGTTTGTCACGGTATTGAAGGAGGCGTTGCAGGTATGGAAAAGGGTATATAGAAATGATCAGCATCACATTGCGAGTCAATCTAGCTATGTCCGTCTGTCTGTCTCTTCGCACGATAACTGCCGTCAAAATTGCAATATCGAGCTGAAATTTGGATCATATGCGTCTTATTAGTCCACACACGGCACAGTTCTCAAATGGGTTGGATCGGACCAAAACCACGTTTTTTAAAAACAAAATTGAAAGTGTTGTAGTGTATTTAAGCTTCGGATAGGCCGATGATAATTTCATCACTAGTTTTTCATTGTTTCAGATTTGAAGTCCATTTATTGAACAACATGTAATCGACGAGTTTTATTTAGCTAGGTCCTGGTAGAGGTTTATTTTGCCGTTCAACCCTACGAATGGTCGACTCCAGTCCTCCACTCATCCCTATATCATACTAGCTACCATACTTCCTGATTGTTCTTCCCATGTATTTTCCTCTTTACTCGGTCCATAAACTTATTTCTGGGGCTTCCCTGGTTGAGGCGCACTAAAGAATATTGTGACTATTAGGAACAATATGCAGTTTGCATATGCTTGCATATATATTTTTACTTTATTATTCTTCCCTTCTAATTCCCATTCGGTAGTTCATCAGAGTAGTACATCTGTTAAAGGTAAGCTTAAATGAAATTCAGAAAAAAGCCGATTTTTTCATGATCAGAGTCCTACTATATCGAGCATTTCTTTCTTCAAATAGCGTGTCCATTCTATTTCTTTCCCTTCCCCGCTTGCCCAACACCCTTCACTCTATCACGGGCTTGAGAAATACAACCTAATCTCTTCCCGCTACCTACCCTAACTCCCCCGAATCTCATTCAGCAGTTGCCTTCTTTCAATAATCCATTCAATTCCTTCGAAACATGTTGGGTCTCGAATAATGGCATGCCAAGTTACAAACCAATTACAAGTTAAGCAATTACAAACCAAGTGCTTCTCTTAGAGCTTTATGCGGTTTTCTCCCCTTCTATTCTTCTGTACACCATTACGTTTCTATTTTGTTTCTAGGTGATCTTTCACAAGTGGATCCAGAAGGAGGCTTTTAAAGATATCGAATCTCCAACATCTCAGCTTTCCAAAGGTCCATATCTTCGAGATACGTGATTTGAAATCGAATTAAATATGAAAGTTCTACCTATATGCCTTGACGCTTGACGTATACCTTGACGCTTCCCGACCCTGGGGACGGGATTCGAATCCCAGTAGATGAGGGGATTAGTGCAAAACTCTGCACGAATGTTTTCACGTACTTCTTCCTTAACCTTCCCGTAACCTTTTCTTCTTCAAATACTCTTCTAGAACACCACCTCGGATGCACAGACATGAATATTCCAGAAAATGTGACAATATTTCCGAAGTAAAAGAGATGCTTTTAAGTGTTCCAACCGATTTTTTAACGAGAAGAATTCAAAATCTCTTACCCAGGGGTATTGAGTTACGAATAGCCTAGTTCTTCGAAGCATATAAATTTAGTTTCGACCGGGAATGTTCCGTCGCGACGATATTTTCCTGACACCGCATTTTTCTGGGAAGCCAAAGTCGTTCGAAGGTTAGGAACCACCCTTAAGCCGGAGTCACACGGTCATTTTTCATACATGTCTTAAGGGATCATTTTAAACTATAACTTTTCAGAGATCGCGAAAATGACAGCTATCAATGTGAAGTTAACATTATATCTGCCCCTCCACCGATTATGTCCTTTCGTATGGTATTTATGATTTAAATACCGTTTGATTGAAAGTCAAACGTGGCGCAATATTCGCTATTTGCGGCCGAACGCTCTTATTGGTTAAACGACGAAGTCACCTTCGTGTTATGGGACAAAGAAAAAGATATGCTGCAATGACTGAGGTATGTACAGGGAGTCATATCATAGGTGCTATTTCTTAAGTAACCGCGCGTTACGTTCATCATTTAGCTAACGTTTGAGCAATAATTGGCGGTATCTCTGAAAACGGAAGCGAAAAAGATCGTCTAATTGGGGATATACCGACTTCCCTGCTTATCATACTACGAAGAGATCGCGATAAACTCAGCTTCTAAGTATGTAGTCCGCTTCAAGTTGATGACTTGGTTCGCAGTTGAGGAGGAAAAGCATAATTTTCGTCTAAGAAACAGCGATTTTTTCGATCACTTTCGGACACGGGTAATTGTGCTTGAACGATTAGCAGGATAGCTCCTCCAAATATAGGCTTAGTCCAACGATGCATAGCTTCGATAATCGAGCGGGACCTGGTAATTGTAAGGATAGATATTGTCCATATTTGCTGCGTCACAGTGGTGAAAATCAAATATGATTGGAGTGATAATAAAAGAAATTTCGATTTGGACGGATGCTGGAGGTCAAATGCACACCGTAACCATGAATAGTGTTACCAAGAACATTTATTTGCGCCACCAAACTATGATGAGCTAGTTCCTTAGCAAGAGGACGAGAAGAAGGGTATGACACTTTCATAAATTCATCATTGGTCGTCAACCTTAAGATTAGCTGACTGCAGCTCTCCATCTCTCCATTTCTGGTGCTAGTTACCTTACTCCCTGGTAGTTCTTATGGTTTGTCCTCTTTATTTGGTTCCTATAAACATCCTCGACATTCGTCTCGGCACTATTCCCTCTATTTTTCCTTCACTTGTATTTATATCAAGCTCACAGGTTCTCTATGCGTGCCCAATCTATATGGTTCTTCTTTTCAGCATTGTTTTCCACACTTTTTTCCTCTCCTCCACTTCTGAGGATATCTTTATTTCCTATTCTATACACTTTCATTACAACCTATTAAATTCCGCTGAAGATGACTCATTTCAACAAAGAATGGTCCAGAATCCGTATGTAATTTAATATTTATCCGTATAATGAAATAAACAACTCGCAACATCAGTTTGAATCATATTATTCAACAATGCATACTGCTGATATTGCATCGTCTTACGTCATGAAATCATACATAAAAGTAATTTTAATTTTATTTCCAGCTTCCTGTTTTACTATAACGCGGAATAAATGCGGGAGTCAAGAGAGTAAATTATAAGGTTGACGGATTATTCCATGATGTTGGATAGGTGGGTTACTGATCATTTAGAAAAATCCTAAAGGCCTTTATTTCATAGTAACCTCGAGAACCAGCAACAAATTAGCTTAACGGGCTGATGCTTTTGCAGATTCCAAAATCAATGAATTTCCAATAATATCTACTATAAAATACCCACGAACCATTCTGTGGTGGTAAGAGTTGTACCGTCACCTGAGGGTTGAAATCAATAAGACAAAATATCTGCCACCTGAAACTCGACGGCTGAAGGATATAAAAGGGCACTCGCCAGAGAAGACGGGGCAGTCTTTTGACCGGCCAACCACCACAACAGGACGACAAGGCGGAACTTTTTTTTGTATTAATGTGCCTGTATTATTTCAATATAACTACTTTAAAGGAACAGTGGGTTCACTGATTTTTCATCCTGCTAGTGCGTGTTCTCAATCACCCTGGATTTCTTCAATCTACGCACCTAGGAAGGTAAAATATAGGTGCTTAGAATTAAGTGAGCTTAATCTTTGCACAATGATATCACTCAACTTCAATCAAAATTTCGAAACCTTTAAGGGAAATTTCAAGCGACCGGTAGCAAAAAAAAACGGAATATGACAAGAGGTGCGGAGCATCGCTCTTCATATTTCCAGAATCGTATCCTCCAAGGGGTGACATTTGAGCCATAAGAAGAAAAACTCGGGATGCGCTTTCTTTAGGACCTCGAGCCGAGGCGCAAGGATTCATAAACAAGGCCAGGAATCGACGCAAACCGCAAGTTGAAAAACAGTTGAAAAGCAGCGAGGATACTATCCAACCTCACGTCGCCTGCTGCTGACGTGCGAGTAAGCGTGAAGCCAGGATAGTGAAAAAAATACTTAGGAAACATAAGCATGGAACTAAGATACAGCCCAGCATTTGAAAAGGTTCAAGATCGACGTTTATACATCTACACACCACCCTGAGAGCCATTTATTAAGGGCGAGTGGCAGTCGGTTTTCAGGACATCAACCTTGAAAAAGGGACGGGATAGAAAAAGGAAACTGGAAGAGGGATAGGACGAATATTAATTGATAAGGTTATTTAACCAGAACTGTACGATTCAGAGCCACAATAAACCCCACCGTTTTGCTATCACTGTTTAAAAATTTCGTCTGTTATATATTAGAAATCATTGGATTGGATATTTGGGGAGGCAACTGACAACTAAGGTCATTTGCGCCATAGGGGATAGGTAAGGAATGAAGGGTGGATAGAAAACCAGCGTCGGCATTAGCCTGCTCTTAACAAAAGGCGTAAAGGGGACCACGGTTTTATGTCTCATCCAACAGACTTGGTACTGCACTTGAAGTGACCTCCACAAGACACTCAATTAGGGATCGGGTTTTCTCGGAATAACATCCTTCTCGGCAGGGATTTGAACCCTGGCCGTCCGTATTGTTAGCCAGTACTCTAGCCACCACACCAACCTGATCTCCGAGAAATCATAATTAAGACACAAAACATTTAGATTATTCGACGATTACACTTTTGATAAACGCATTTTTCAAATCGTTTAGACTACTCACTGGAACATCAATGCTATTAGACTAACGTATTTTCAATTCGATACCATGGCAGTTTGTCTGTTAACTCTAAAGTTAGTTTTAATAACTTAAGTTCTTTCGTAATTTATCTCCATTTAATTTTTAAGGGAAAAATCATCGATGGACATGTTTCGCCCACTCTAGCATTTAACGACGAATTAGGGTGATTAATTAATTTTTTGTAAAGGAATGGAGAAAACATGCGATAACCACCTTTTGATATCCAATGCTATCAGTTCGTCGGACTACCCTCAATATTTGAAACTAAGCCTCTTTGGACCACTTAGCCGAGCATTGTGCCATGGAAAAGACAACTATGTTTTCATTATTATCTAATTTTTATATGTATCAAGCAAGTATTTGAAAAGTAGAGTGAGCTGTGGCAAGTATTTTGTGTTTTTTTCTAGTATACACATATTTTGTTTTTTTTTAAGAACGTTTCCAAATTAATTGAATATGAAGGTGGTTGGTCGCTTTGATATAGATTTACGGCATTACATTCGAGTTTCAAGCAAAAATCGTATGTAAATACGCGTTTTTTTAACTCAGCATTGTATGTACCTTGATGCTGATTAAGAACCATCGAAATCTCATCAAAAACATTGTTTTTTCGCTTTGAAAGTACTGCTATGGCTTGGATGTACGGCACGGAATTCGAAATTCAAGCAAATATCGTGCATAGAAACTTGTGTTTTTACTCAGAATTGTACCTTGGTGTTAATTAGGAACCGTTACAATCTTATGAAACATTTTTTTCGCGTTTAGGAGATAATATGTACATTGTTCGTCGATAAATTATGAAATATAAGTTTAGCGTCAGAAGGCTACGAGCCAAAATAGCAGCTAAGTAATTGCCTAGAAACCAAATCGGCAATGGAATTTTTTCGCATTATCTACAATCAGAACATGCAAGTGAAGCCCCTCGTGAATATCTACACAAACGAAAATCGCTCCAACCACCTTGAAGTGAAGTCACTCAGAACACCAAGAGGAGCAACAAGGAATTAACGGAATGCAAGGAATGAACGGAGCGCGGCTAAGACATTTCCGATTCGCCCCCCCCCCCCCAAATCTCCATTCAAAAAGAGATATTCCGGGGCCAGTCGACTTCGGCTCCAACCGTAACACTATTATGAAAAAAATTACACAACCAAAAAGTTTTGACATAGAGTTAATTATATGAAAATGAACTTCTGGCAATCGAGTTTAGGAGAAGGTCAGAAGGATAATGAAATATATACCGCATAAGAAAAAAGATTTAGGGAAATAATTAAAGTATATAACAACATAGTAGACTTGCGATCACCATCGCTATCACTAACGCTATCACGCAGGTAATGCCACGTGACGCAAACATGGTTTGAACTTTTGTTCGCGTTCAGTATCATACTTTACGAAAGAACGTGGATCAGGCCCTAGGTGGCACAAAAACAGCAGCGAACAGGGAAAGAACATGCGCAATTTTTCAAGCGGTGACAATAGGGAAGGCAAAGGTAGACAATAAACTTGCATAGAGGGAAAATGAAACCAAATCGGCGCATGCAATTTTATGGCATTTGACTTTGCATATAAATATCGTGGGGATTACACATACAGAACATATTTGGCGCAGCATTAAAGAAACTAGGTTTCGTTAAACGTATAATAGGAAGGTCGTCGGATGAAAAAGTCAAAGAGAGATGCCACTTCGATCTGGTTAGGCCACACCTCGAATACACCGCGAGCATTTGGGACCCTGGTCAAATAGATTTAACCAAAAATATTAATAAAATGAAGAAGAAAGCAGCACGCTTCGTTAAAATCTGCTACAAGCGTACATATAATGTCTCATAACTGTAAGAGGGATTTAGGTGGGAGCCCTTAGAGACTCGGAGGCTACACGCTAGGCTTAGGTTGCTTGAGAAATTCAGAACTGATATTTTTCAGAGCGACACAGAAAGTATTACCATGACTCCTCACTACATCTCTACGTCTGACAGATGCGATAAAATAAGAGAGATACACTGCCGAACAGAGAGGTACAAAAACCCGTTCATCCCGCGAACAATAAGCCAAGGCCACAATAAAAATTGAGCTCCACTAAATACACTCCTATAATACATGTCACCATTTCATCTCCAAAAAAGTTACACTTTTACACGGCTGGTGACCTAAAACCCCCTACTACACGCCCATGCGGCGGCTCGCGGGGTATTATGTAGCTGTAGATGTAAATGATCAGTACACGCATGAGAAGATTCACGCGAATCTGTGCGCAAACGACAATCGCTCCGACTACCTTGAAGTGAAGTTGCTCAAATCACCACAAGGAATATACGGAGTGCAAGGAATGAACGGAGCACGGCTAAGAGATTTCAACGGAGACGTCGCCAATTGGGACTCTTCTCACCAGCAACCGATCCATTGGGATGCAACGCATAGCTTTTTTTCATTTCCACCTCCTTCATTTTTTTTCCTGACCTGTCCCGGCTCCCTTTCGCTCGAAAGCACGTCCCAAAGTCGGAAGCTGGCTCGGGGAATCCTTTTATTTCACCGTTTTTTTCTTTCTTCTTTTTCCCCTCACCAATCAGGTGGGAGGGTAAATCTAGTCCTCTAGCGAGAGGAGGAAATTGGTTTTTGTCTTTGCGTGTGAGACGGACGAGAATATAGGAACGAGAAAAAAATTATACGGAGAAGGAAGCTCATTTCAACTCTCCCGTTCTACCCTTCTTACGAGGTGTTCGAATGGAACAGGTGTTCCTCGCGCTTCTCAGCTCTGGGACGGACGGCAGAAAGGGTTTTTGCTTCTCTCTCTCTCTCACTCCATTGCCGAGAGTCGGAGGGAATTAAAACCTCTAACTAAGTTTTTTTTACACTCTTGCCTGGGCACAGCCTCATACTCGCCGCGCTGTGACCGCATATTTCCAACTTTTCCCTAGAGAAAAATATCTACTCATTGTGAAGATTTTTAATCCACCACGCTCAGAATTGTAAATTTTACTCCTAGGGCCATTTAAATCTAAATTGATACTTAGCCGCACCATCATATCCCCTCCATGTCTTTCGGTCCATTGCATCCTCCTTCGCAGCTCCAACCCTCTCTAAATCAAACTTTACTTGGCTCCACCTTCTCTGTCGCGGTTTCCCTGAGGTCGTCTTTCTTCAAAACTTCCTCTCAAAACCCCTTTCATCACACATCCGTCCTCATTTATTAATGATAGTTCTCCCCATCTCATTCTTCTGCATTTAATCTCACTTATGATATCGGAATTCAAGTTAAGGTCCCTTATTTCCTCATTGTACTTTCCTATCCACCTTTCTCGTTCATTTGTACGCCCGTAGATCTTTCGTAACATCTTGTTTTCAAATACTATCAATTTTTCTCCTGTTTCTAAATCAGTTTCCATGTTCTATAAGGAAATACTGGGCAGATTTTTGTTTTTCTACAATCTAATTTTTGTTTTAAACGACACGGGTTTCGAAGGTACGAGTCAGTGGCATGAATGTAAGCATCTATTGGGTAGATTATATCTGATTTGTACCTCTGTATTGCGTAAATTTTAATTCCCATGATTAATATTTTTAAATAATCCCGTCTCACACTCATACACCCCGAGTACCAGGGTTGGATTCACATTTCTTCCATCTTCTGCAATTGTCAATCTATCAGGATTGGTTTGTAAGAGCCCTCCACCTCTCTCTATCCTCTACCTTCATCTTCATTTGTGAAAACCGTCCTAATTCCATATCCTCCATAATCTGCTTCCGCTTCTCCAGTTTAGGTCTTCCTCTACACCGATTTCCTTCCATCAACCCTTCTAAAATCACCTTCACCAATCCCTCATGCTGTGGTACATGGCCGATCCATCCCGTCTTCTTCATACCGTTCTCCACAGGTTCCGTTCTTCCTTCACTTTTCTCAGTACCTTGTGATTCGTCACTCGCTCAGTCCAGCTTATCTCGCACATTATTCTATTATCCACATCTTAAAGTCCTATAGGTATTTCTTCCACCTTTGTACCACAGCCCATGTCCCGCTTCCACACAACGAACTATCCATATGAACGTCTTCACTAGCTTTTTCCTCAGCAACACATAGACCGAGTTGGATAAGATGAGTCTTTTCTTACTATTAAGGGCAATCTTTGTTCTAAGTAGTTAGCTCCGTATTTATCTTGAACTCCTTCCATCAGAAGTCATCTTGCTTCCCAAGTGTTCAAACTCTTTAACATTTCAGCAATTCTCCGCCTAACCTAATCCTCGGTTCCTAATCTCCTCCTCTGTATGACTCAACAAAGCACGAGCGCAACAATCTCCGTGAATTCTGTGGTTAACTGTTTTGATCAGATTCTTCGTGTTCTAAAACTGGTCAGTTGAAATTGAACAAATTTTTAGTTCCGAGCTAATCTATTTTATGACTACGTTAAAAAGTTACAAAACCTGACATTTTACAATAGATTACATTATGAAAATAAAATCAGAAAAATATAATGCACAGCGGAGAGAGAACACAACGTCACTTTACCGGCAGATGAAAAGAGAACAAAAGATCTGTCATTGAGACATAATACTTAGATTTTCGATAGGCAGTACCACTAATTATTTTATTCTTTCTCTAATGCTTGTATATTCACTTTCTACTTGTAGTAAAAGCTCGTCTCGCGGGCTTCCTGTGTAATTCTTGCATCAATATACATTTACGCAGCTACAAGGTACATTAGTAATTGCATATAGTACAGAACATGTAAGCTGAATTTCACCTTCTTGGATAAAATTACACAATTTTGCTTCCACATTAATGATAATACTTTTATTTGCAGGAAAGAATAAAAAGGCTTGTTGGTGAAAACTCACGCCTGACAGTCACATTCCTGATAAGGGTTTCAAGGCACGATGAAGATGACACCCTTGAGTAAATGATTTACGAATTTCACCCCTTAGTTGTGTGTGGGGGGTCTTATTCAAGCGTGAGGGAATCTCGCGAACAATGCGAGCGTCTGGGAAAGAATGTTCCCCGAAACAGGATACATGCGTGGGGTCTCTCCTTCACCCCTTTTTTTAACCCGGCGTGCTTCAAACGCGCGTAAACAAACACGACGGAGGCAGCGCGCGGTTCTGCGATGCCCCGTTGCCAAGCAGCGAGTGGAAACCGCCAACAAGTCTGTCTTGGCGCGCGATAATAAACCATCAAAAACTATCAATGGCATTTGTTGTCCACTTTTTTCGCGGGAATATTTTGGGAGCCGTTTGAGACTCGAGAGGCTACACGCTAGCCTTAGATTTCCTCAAGATTTCATACCATGCGAGTTTCTAGTACCACAGGGAGGAGGCCTTTCATGGCTGGTGTCCCAACACACCCAGTATGTAATGAAATATGGCCCTGAAATGTTTTGCCGACTTGAAAAATCGTTTAAATGAGCACTCAATGACCCACGATTACCATTCCAGCCACCTTAGCATGACCCCTGGGGAACAGCTGAAGGAGGGAGAAAAATAAGTTTTAGGGAATCTGTATCCTTCGATTAAGCATCTATAATTACATATAAATTCATGACCCTAGTCCTTCCAGGTTTTTAGGTGAATTATTACAGTTCTTCTGACCAATTTTGGCATTTAATATTAGAAATATTTATCGATTATTACGAGAAATTACAAATTTTAAATATTTACTAGGAAAGCAGTTTCATATCTAAAGAATTATCCGAGGTTCGAACTGTGTCCTTCCTGTGTAAAGCCCCAGATCGACCAGACAGAATGGAGCCGAGTTGGTCCACTTTCCCAGACAGTCTGATAGCTTTCAAATTGATCCTAAGATAGGCCGGAAATTGGCGGTGTTCGTTCTTCTTTTGAACGCAGACGGCAAAAAAATATCGTCGATTTTATGTGTGGTGTGATATTTTTTTGAGAAGGGAAGGTAAAAAAAGAAAATTCGACACAACTTAGTATGCTTAGATCGATAGTTTTAAATCGACATTTTTAGTCCGTGTTGGTGAACCAGAACAGCTCGCTTCAGAACTTTCAGATCGGCACGAGTTTACGAGTATATCGATCGATTATTAAACGCAGTATCCGAGATTAAAGATCGATCCAAAGAGGCAAGACGGTGGCGTTCTTTGATCTTCCGTTGGGGAGATTTCCCATGGGAAACAAAGTAAAACTACATAATCCGTAGCTAGGTTTATTTTGAAGGAAGTTTGTTTTTGAAAGGAAGAGGGAGAATTTCACGATAATAGCGGCTGAAAGAGCAAGATAATGAAATAAAAAGGAAAAATTAAGCCAGGAGAGAGATCATTCGATACACGTAAATCACAATGATTACTGGTGGGCTTCGACTGCTGAGGTCGATAGTCCGATATCGATATATTTCCGGTCCGAACGACCAAACCAAGCTTTCTAAGTTAGCTCCCTCAGAACTTTCAGACTGGTCTGAGTTAAGAGCGATTGGCATACGTATTGATATGTTCTTTTTATATTGCGAATGAAAACGATTTGCTGCCAAAAATACTACCAATAAAAGAGACGGATTAAAACCTAAATATTCTCCTTTATACAGAAATGTACAATACATGATAATTTTAGAAAATCATTAAAATTTTAATAACAAAAAACATAAAAAGAAAAAAAACATGATTTGAAAATAAGACAAAAGTATTGTGCGGTGTATATAAACAGGACCTTCTTTGGGAAAGGTTGAGAGTTGTAGCAACATCTGTTTTCAACATGTTGTCGTCTCTAAATTCCACGTTTTATGCAGAAAATTTCGATTTAGACTCAATTACGACTTGTGGAAAACGGCGTAAAAAATTAAGACGGTGGAAAATTGTCACTGAAAATCATTGATTAAGAATGTATCTAAAGAAAAGGACAAAAACGAAGATTCCACAAGCAAAAAAAGTGGCATAAATATATGTATTCAAAAAGTTATGATAATTCATTTCAAGGAATGCCCATGTCCATACCCACGCTGAGGAATGGTTTTGTCGAAATTATAACATGTTTTACCTATAAAATAAGAGAATGGGACGTACTTGTAATGAGGGCACTAACTAATGAGCCTAAGGCTCACGCGGACTCGATTGTAAAACGCAATTAAACAATAATGTATCTAACATTCTTGTCATATAAATGAATTTGACTAAATATTTGCATTTTTATTAGAAGACATATTTGCATTTTATTTAAATGGATTTGTACGCGCGTATTTGAATAAATATTTGCATTTATATTTGAAAAAAAACTATTAACACTCAATTATAGTTTGGGTATACGCCACAGCTCTATGGACGTGCTGAGAAAGGAAGCTACTGCGTCATGTATTTCACCTGTTGGATCATTGCTAGTGGAAGGAGAGACCTACTTCTCAGAGGCGACGAAAGATACCGACCGCGGCAAGTCAATTCACGACCTTCCCACCTCGCGAGTCCCATTCAAGCCAATTCTAAACACTACTCCCCCCTCCCGAACCATTCATTCATTCATGAACAAAAGCTAGGCGTCACGGGAGCTACCAGCCGCGATTTCACCATTCCGCCACACGTCTTCGCACCGTTTTGTCTCTTCTTAAGCGAGCAGGAAACGGTATTGCCCAAAATTCTCCCCTCTCTCTCTCTCTCTCTCTCTCTCTCCTCCCTTCCCGTCTCCAAACACCTCACCTGACCTCCATTCGGTGTTCTGTACTTCCTGACCGTGTACGTGCGGTGTCACTTCCTCACCCGCTTCGCCAACACCCAGTCACGTCCTCTCCTCGGTTGCAGTACCTATCCCCCTAGACTCTTTGAATATTCTCAACCCGTTCCTATGGGCCTCGTTCTCGTGTGTGTGCTCGCACACTCCGAGCATTGCGCTCACCATCATACATATGCCTGCAGCTCTCCGGCTCTTGTCCTCCTCTCATCACGGATTCACTTTCCGTAGGAACGGAGCGACATCCCGTCAAACCCTAGGTCGAAACTCAAGTTTCGTGAAATATAAAACAGGATCCACTTTGACTTCGCCAGCCCAGAGCGGGATTGTTGTGAGAGGATATATACGTTTACAAACACGCAGTCCACGAAAAAAAACCACGATTGTGTACGACAGGGATAGATTCCTCATTACATCTACATGTACTCATTATCCTGCAAGCCATAGAAAGGATCTTTGGCAGGCGGTGACTTATCACCAGCATGAACTAGAATGAAGAGATTTACTTTCACCAATAAACACTTAGAGCGGGAATGTTGCGAGAGGATATACATTTACAAACACGCAGTCCACGGAAAAACACCACGAGTGTGTATGGCAGTCATAGATTCCTCATTACGTCTACTTATTGCCCCGTATGCTACCACAAAGATCTTTGGAAGGGTGTGACTTATCACCAACATGAACAAGAGTGAAGGGATTTACTTTCACCAACAAGCACCATACGATTGGTAAGCTAAAAATGCTACAGAAACTACTAATATATTCTATAATGTAACTAAATAAACACGGAGTCCAGGGAAAAACATCACGAGTGTGTACGGCAGAGATAGATTCCTCATTACATCTACTTATTTTTTTTATTATTACCCTGAAATTATTAGAAATTTTACCCTTTTTATATTAGAAATTAGAAAAAAAAGAAATATTACCCTGAAAACTTCCACAAAGATCTATGGCAGGGCCTGACTTATCGCCGACATGACCTTAAGTGATAAAATTTACTTTCAACAACAAGCACTACACTATCGGTATGCTAAAATGCTACAGAAATCACTAAAATAATCCTTAGTGTAACTATATAAACGTGACACAAGATCATGATTACGTTTCATGCAGCTACAGAAAAGGAAATAATGTAAACACATATCAACGAAATGCTTAGTGATTATGATGATATTAACTTTAGTGGCCCTTTAAAAATATGATATATTACTTCTATCAATATTTAATGGAAGAGACCTTAGTGTCATCTCAAAGCAAACAGCAAGGTTACCATTAGAGTCTGTCGTGAAAACAAGTACATTTCGACAAAAGCAAGTTGATCTTGGTAGCATCAGGGTTACGTCCTCGTCTGTCAACCAGTAGACCGCATATTTGAATCCAGCGAATGTGGATAATCACCATCCGAAACAGGTTTCACTACTCGTTAAATATATATATATATATATATTTATTGACCGCAATTGGCGAGAGCTACGATCAATACAGAAAATAGTGAAAGTGTTTACAAACAAGTATGTAAAGTATGTTGAAATTGCTACGAGAAAAACATCGATACATTCCGATTTTTTCTCGTAATTTCACAGAATATAGTGCAACTATAAGAATTAATTATCAGAATATCCTTATGATACCAAATGCTTGATATAGATCAAAACATATAATCGCCACAATAAAGAACATAGGTTCTCATGAGGAATGCTCGCGAAAAGCGTTTAAGAGAATATGAGCCGCGTGCTTTCATTACCAAAAATGCAAGAAAAAAGTTTCACAAAAACATTCCTCGAGTTTGCCTGACTATACAACTACCTCTCCGTCGGGAGGGTTTTTTTAACCACCTTTCTGATACCTATCGTGCGTAAAGAGTATTTCGATATTATCCCGGATACAATTGGGGTATACAATTTTTGAACAATTCTACACTAAAATTCTCCTTCTCCAAACCATCAGTCACCTGCGCTATTTCTCTGGCGCAACGCCCCTTTTATCCTTACATAATTTTCTCACAAGCTCCTAAAACCTCCTATCTACCCAAATGTCGACCAAAATTGCCATTGTTTCCCTTGCCACCGAAAAAAAATCGCCACACCATCCAGTTTACACAGCTACGGGGCTAGAGCCTTGACGCCCACGGCCACGTCGCCTCCTGCATAATGGCGTGTAATGTGGAGTATTAGAATGGGACGGAATAGTATCATGGAAATTTTCCACCAACCCGGGACTTAGGAGGAGAAAGCCGTGACACATTTTCAGCATTTTTACTCGTTTCAAATAAAAATTGTTTCGTCTGCATCCTTAGCATCCGTCACGCACGGTCTCCTTGTCAGGATATTTAAAGCACTTCTTCATGTAGCCGATTTTCGGTGTCCTTTCATTTCATTCCATCCGTCAGGGGATTGAACCAAGAACCTTTTTATTTCCAAGCCTCCCAGCAGACCTATGTTAACTAGACTGTCAAGGATTTCGTGGAAGAACCACTATTTTTTAAAGGATGACTACGAACCATATCTCTAGATTTCTTTCAAATAATGAATTATGGATGACTTAGCACATTCTTCGTTGTTTACGGAGTGAGGCGGTGATAAGCCGCGAGTCCCTCAACAGTTAAACACTATAAGCCTCCACTATATATCCTATTTCCGCAAAGATAAAGCTCCAGAAATGAACAAATAATTGCTTCATGTTCTAGTATCCTCATACTCAGCATTAGAAGGAATTTCTTCCATCTAAATCGGAGAAATAACACACATTAGAATTCAGATCATTACGATTTATGGCCGGCTGCAGGAACATTTTGTTAAGGAATCAATATTTATGAGATCTAATAAGCTATAGATCGAATGCTGTAGGTACTTCAAGCGAGTAACATACCAACTGAAATCAACTAACGGTCGGTTACAAGAACATTTAGTTAAGTTATGAGACCCATGAAGTTATATATCTCATAAAATTATCCGGGTTTCAGGAACACATCCACCAGTTACTTCACTTATTTACCAATAGTTCATAGCTTCGAATATTCGATCTTATCTTTTATCGCCGGATAAAACTTATGACAGTTTTGCCTATGAAATGTTGCTAACGCACATAATAATTAGTCAGTAAGAGTAAACAAACTGGCCATTTGTCTCAAACAACTCATTAATCAAGTAACTAAGTCTCCAAGCGGTTCATAACGCATCCGCCATCTTGGCTACTAATGAAACTCATGACTCCATGCCATAAGTTATGAAACCAATAAATTTATCGAATATTTCTGCAACACTCTTCGAATGGTTGCCACGGCTTATGAGTCCCGTAAGTTTATAGAATACATATATGTTGTTCCTACAAACGGCCATTTAAGGAGCAAACTTGACGCAGTATTGACCTAATAGTCACTGCATCCTGTAACATCAACACGGTCCTTTTTCTTTTTCATCTTCACTTTGCCCGAGAATGTTCACTGGGAAAAGGTAAAATTTCCCCCTTTGATACAATAATTCAGCCCTACCATGTATCTCAGAAAGATAAAAAAATAGGAATGTTTACAAGGTGCCATCTAATTTCCCAACTTCGCCGGACTAACTGAAGCCACAGTGGTCGGAAAACGCAACCTGGCTGGACAAAACTGAAAAATCAAAGTGGAAATTTCCGAGCTGAAGTGGTGTAGCTGAAATGAATATACTTTAAGCGGTATGTATAGACAACTCTTCTTCCGCATGGAACAATTTGTAGCCATCCAAAGAGCTTGCAAATAATGACTTCCAACCCGCACCATGCTTTCGGGTTTTAGCTGATGGAAGTGAGTTTAATGAAATTAGGTTATTTGCAAAATCAGTTTCTAATTTTTTGCACTCAGATACTTTGGAAATGAACCGATCTCAATACTGGAAGCATATTTTCTGTGATAAAGGTACAAATGTTGTATAAAATAATACGAAATGAAGAGCGATTGGAATATTTTTGCGGAAATGTATGAATCGAGACCTGGAAAAAAGTCCCACTGTGCCCCGTCAAGATATTTGTACTAATGCATAGCGTTATGTAATAAAAAACGTTTTGCGTAAATTTTATTTGCCCCATTTCGAATTACATGTCAATTACTGAGGTAACCACCAGCCGTTCGCACCGGACTTCGCACGCCACAGCGTATGGCGGGAGAAGCCTCATCACCTCTTAGGCCAAGACACGAGGTATAGTATTTTGTAAACATCTCCCCTTTCTCGCGAAGGGGAGATGATTAGTCGCTGGCCAAAGACGCGATCATTGCACTGTTTTACCCTATCCAGGCCTGACGAAAGATATACGAATGCCGATTTACTGATTTGGGGCAGTCCATAATCCACGCAGACAAAAATAGGCCAGTTTTTGACCACCCCATCCTCCATCGTGGACACTCGTAGACTTCATCCGGACCCCCCGTCCCCCCCGTTGTCCACGTACACTTTTCTTTTTTTGCGAAAAAAGCTGTGAAACGGGTTATTAATTGATTGTTATGGACTATCTGTAATTTAAGGTTGATTTATGGGAAAGGAGAGTAAAAGAAAAAACTACTCTTGTAGCCATGATAATCTGTCACTTCCTACAACCATTGTGCACGTAGACATCCCTCCAATCCCTCACCAACCAACGTGGATCTTCGTTGGCAACCCTCGTACCCCCCACGCACCCTGCTTGATGTCTACGTGGATCATGGACAGCCCCTTAAAATCTGAGTTAGAAATGAGTGAATGCAAACCAAATGCCGACAGGAGAGCGACGCCACACCATCACACATCTTGTCCGGACTTTCCCACGGCGCTTATTCACCATCTTGAATGTGCTGACGTCCATTTCCGTTCTAATCACATACCTTCGCTACGTTAGTGAAGAAGGCTTCTCCTGTTCTACATTTTGCGATCCCACGTCCCATCAATTGCCGCTCTCGAGTGAGCTGCTGGATAAAGGCAGAGAGAAAAAACGATTCGACGTGATCAGAGGACGTCGCAATGATGAAGACATCAAGCAACAAATGGATATAAACTTTATCACCATCAAATCTCATGAGGTGTGAAGGGTCCATCACCACGCGAAACATCCAAAAATGTGGATTGGCGCTGCCGAAATTCTCCCCGAATATTGTATATTACCGCAAAAAAGTAATCGGTTGACGGAAAATGTTCCATGGACTCCGCATAAAAAACGTATCAAGGCTTGGAACGGGAGGGAAAATATGTTTGAACGAATTCCCGTTTGATTTTTTCTTTTCACCAGTCTTTCCACGAAAGGGTGGCAACCTAGTTGCTGGTACTCGGATGCCCACACTTGTCTCCGACCCGGGTTCGACTCTCACCGCTGGAGAGGTTAGGATATATACAATTTGAGAGTCCCTAGTAATGAGAAATAGGAAATACTTCCTTTTAGCGGGTCAAAAGTTACCCTGATTTCAGGTGTATTTTGAGAGAGTGATTTGACACTTCGTGTGCTATGGACGTAATGGTACGTCCTCCTATATTTTGTGAAAAGGATGATGGACGTACTACGATGTCCATGGAACATCATTATTGAACGGCATCTGGACATAATGGTATGACAACGGGCTTTCTGGTAGACATACATATGACCACAAAGAGGCGAAATAAATTTTAATAATGAATGTAAGCTCATTAACCTAGAGTTAAGAGAGTCTTCTTTCACAATCCAGGTAATGGTGTAAGGTCCTCAGTTTTCTGAGAAGACCTTCAATTTTAAGCCCAGCACGGAAAGTGATAAAAAGGGTATAGAAAATTTTACAGAATTCAAATGAGATACGGTACTTTTTTCACAGTTTTTTTATTTCAGGGCGACCTGTTTCGTCACATAGGCGACATCATCAGGTGCATAAGTTTAAAATGCTGCAGAATTTATACAAAAATTTGGAAGAGGGGGAAAGAGGCAGGAAAAGGGGTGAGGGGAAGGGCGGGGGGGGGGGGAAGAAGGTATGTGAGAAGACGCGGGAACAAGCATTATTTTGAGGGGGAGAGGGGGGGGCCTCTTCCCCCCCTTCCAAATTTTTGCATAAATTCTGCAGCATTTTAAACTTAAATGTACCTGATGATGTCGCCTATGTGACGAAACCGGTCGACCTGAAATAAAAAAACTGTGAAAAAAGTACCATATCTCATTTGAATTCATTAGAAAGGATTTTCACAAAGTTAAGCCAGAATGAATCGAGTTTATAAAATTTTACGCCTAATTTTGACCCGCACTCAATGCGTAATTGGTATTCTCTGTTCAAACCTCAATTTTTTATCTACTGGATGTATAATTTTTCAGGCCTCGAAAATGTCTGTCTATAAAGTCGACACCATGGCTATTTAAAAAAAAATTATGAATACCTACATGTGATCGCTGAAATTCTCCTGTTGTTTTACTACGTCTTACGTCCTATACCTCCGAAAAATACTTACCTTAAATCTTTTCTCATCTCTGGTTCTAATCTCTGGAATTCCTTACCATAAATTATAAAAAATTCCTCGTCTCTGTCATTTTTTGGGAAAAATTATTTCATTATTGCTATAATGAGCATATATGTCTATAACTAAAATTTTTATCGCATTATAGAACTGTATGTTTAAATAATGAGCGGCTCTGAAACTTTTGTTTTTCATCACTGTGAGATGTTGGCCAGGCATATTTTATGTTCTTTTTTCGTGAAAATCAGATTTTAATATGTTTTCTTTTATTGCTCTTATGGGGGAACCCAGAGCATAATAAAACTTATTCTATTCTATGAAGGACTTTCAGGACGTCAACTCTGAATGCATTTATTTCTGCGATTATTTTTCGTTAAAAACCCGAAATTTCGACGACATTATAAACCTCCGACATCTTTCATTAGTAAAGTTCAATAATCCTCACCAAAATCTAGTGATTGGCCTTCTTCTCTTCTTTCTGCTAAGTGCGATGAAAGAAACGCGCACTTGCCAAACTGGGAAGTAATTAAACAAATATGACTAGTTCAGTGTTTCAACAGGGCAGCATTAAAGTAGCATTCACATTCGAATTTTTGTCGAATAGTTTTCCCTCTAAAATCAAGAATGAATGAATGAAACGAAAAGATAAAAACATCTAAACCCATATTTTATTTATACTTCATTGCAATCGCTAGTACTCATAATTGACTATTCGATAATGTGAGTGACTGGTTTCACTGCTGGAAATGTTCAATTTTTTCAAATACAATCTCTTTCTTGGACGGGAAATAAAGGAGTTGAGAAAAAAATATTCCTTCCTCGTCTTAGGCAATCTTTTTCCCTTTTACTTTCCTCTCCGAAATTAAAGACACCTTGAGACCGCTTGCAAGCAATTTGACCCGCTTTTGAGCAACCTCTAAGCTTTAACAACCGAATTCGTGAGGATCTTTTCAGCTTGATGAGATTTTAATTCGAGCACCTACTGTAGCAGGATGAAATGTCTCAATTCCGCTCGCCCGCTTGGCCTTAATCCCATGGGGGAACCCGTTATCCATTCTCTTCTTGATCGTGACGCGCTATAGAGATATTGGAGCTATCTCTCCTTTCTTCAATGTTACAATGTGCTGCATTATGTAAAAGTGAGAGTCATCGCGAGGAAGCGTATTCGACATGCCTTTGGAGAAGCTTATGCAGGGGTCTCTACAGACCGGAGATTATGGACTTTTCCAGGTTTCCTGGCCAAAAATTTCCATTTTCCAGGGGGGAGAAAACTTTTCTTGGCGTGTGATGAATGTGGTTGGAGCGCTAATGGTGATTTTAAGTAACTTTTCAATGACTTTTCTAGTAAATCGAAAAAAATTCTATGACGACACTTCAATTAAGTGCGTCTATTAACACGTCGGAAATAACTCTACTTGATGTAGTATATGCAAAGAAATAATTATAATTTAAAATATTCGTCTTGATTAAAGCATTGTTATGACGGGTTTACGGCGCGGAATGCGATATTTAAGCGAAAACCGTATGTCATCCTCGATATTTTTAAGGAACCATTTTAATAACACGAAACGTATTTTTCCGCGTTTCGGATAAAATCTGTAGATATAGAGTCAAATTTTCTAGAAATATATGCCAAGTTCCAAAAGGTCACGTATTATAAAATAGTATTTATTCGCCGAGAAACCATATCGATATCTTGCAATTTTGTGCTATTTTTCTATACATATTACTAATAAGTTTATGCAAAGTTTAACGCAACTCTGTAGATAAACGAAAATCGCTCCGATGGCCTTCAATGAGTAATGAGAGGAGCACATAACATCAACAGCTGAACCCATGTTTTGTTAGGAAAGATTTTACCAACAAATGAAGCACCGCCACTATCGCCGTACGGGAGAATCGCCTTCCTTTCTGAAGGAATATTATTCTTAGATCACATTCATTAAGAGATAAATTAAATCCCAGCAAAGAGGTGATAGTCAACGTTTTCATCAATCCATCAACAGATTACTAACCGCTTGTCTACCCCGAACTTTATTTGTGCAGTACATCAAACAGAAACTCTGTGGGATTCCTCGATGATGACTCAGTGATTAAAAACGCGTAGCATTTATGCATTAAATTTATGGAAAAGTGCAATTGTTGTTCTAATAATGACAACATAAAACCGATAGTTGTTGGAATTCCTCCTATGTATTTAAGACGTACCATTTGCCTCTCTCGCTCCAGCCCTACCAATTGGTAGGTTTGGAACGAGAGAGGCAAATGGTACGTTAGGTAAACGGGCATATTTTTAATTTTAAGTTTAAACATTTACGAACACCAAAGATGAGCTCCATTGCCGCACTCACGCAAGATTTTGAAGATTCTACGATCATACAGCTACAGACAGTGGAAAAAATCATGTTCCAGATTTTTCAGGCCCGTAGCAATACGAGAACTTGAGAAGAACACTCACGTGCCGTCATTTAATTCGGAAAATTTGGTGGGGAATTTTCTCTACCCAAATTCACCTTTCGATGTCTACCTAACCACCGACCCTAACCATAGTGCAATACGGCTGCGCTATAGCCATGTGGAAGAAAGTAGTCAAGTTACCTCCATTTATTTTAGACATAGGACTGAAGAATCGAAACTGAAAAGAAGAGAGGCTTATCTTTTTACGCCACTGGCGCCGAATTCGGCTCTTTCCCTTCGAAGTCATCTCACCTCATTTACCGATTCCACATACGCTCATTCGGCACAATAAAAAATTACAAACTAATTATGAGGAGTACTTTTAGCAAAATTTAAAATTTTCTACAGCTTCCATTACTCAATATTACGCAGGTAATATATTCTCAATTTTAAAATAGCTACAGAAAGGGTAAACGACGATAAAATATCTTCGTATAAAAATTTAGAATATAAAAATTTTAAAATTGTAGAAAGGGAAAGAAGTTTCCGATGGAAATTTTGAAGAAGCTATTGTCGCTAAAAATTGACATTTATAGGATGTACTTTATGCGTATCTCGTCCAAAAGATAGCCGGCCGCTTATGTCACGTTCAAAGTAACCTGATAAATGTGGGAATGCATCCAGTTCCGGGTAAGCATGCCTCGCTCTTGTTGGGATTGAGGTCTTGGACTATACCATGCGCGATGGCCTAGGCAGATGAATCTCCCAAAATCCAAAACTAAACCTTCTTTCATTGGTGAAATATAAACCCATGCCGCTTGGGGAAACCAGAATGTCAAAACGCCGGCCTAAAGACCGAGGTTCGAAGTTCGCGCGTTTGAATCCCGCCTTTGGAATAAATGCCGCGTCTTACGGCGAATAAACATATAAGGCTAAAGTATACGAGATAGCCCAATCAGTTGAAACACCTGAAACCCTAATCATATACTACTAGTTCATGAAATCCTAAAAAAATGCAGACAGTCTACCAATTAAAAGTACCAGTAACCTGACGGAGTTTTCTGAAGTCAATCAAGAGCTGTATATATTTTCATAAAATATTTTTTTGCGCAAATATTCGAAGACTCGCAAACTCAGTTTAATTAAAAGAAGAGCATCATGATATACAATATAACCTTAGTAGATTACTTTCCTTATCCTCTTAGGATCACGAGCAAAAAACGTAAGTGTAAATATCATACGCAAAAATATCTGATGATGTTCTCCGTAATATTAAAACCATCCCAATAGAGAGGCAGTAGTCCAATTAGGATAGATTGGGGATAAGGAGAGACTAACTTGTTCGACACTTCTGTGATTACCCAACGATAACAGCACTTGAAGGAGAAATAAGTAGGAAGAATTGTACGGGAAGACTAAGAATGAAATATATCAAGAAAATCATGGAAGACAATTACACAGGAATGATGTGTTTGGGAAAGTGAAATGGGCTAGCTGCGGCAAATTGTTCTCCTGTTTGATGACAGCTAACGATGAAGCTGGAATAAGTAGGGTAGCAAATTATATTTCCGCCAAAGGTTTTCCTTCTCCGAAGAATTTTTGCGGTATTTATGCTCCAGGGATTTTGATAAGCCAGTAGTGGCTCGTCATCAAGTTTCATCGGGACCAGACCTACAGAACACACGACACTTGGATTTGACATAAACACCCAAGTTGATGCTGGGTGTGTCGGAGGGTCAAGATTTTTTCTTATTATTACAATATATATTTGACAGTTTAAATATCTGAAATCCTAATTCTACAAGCAAATTAAACCTCTGGATTTGAAAACTCCACTCCATAGGTGCCTGGGAGCTATATCGCACTAAGAAAGACGAAGCAAAGAAGGAAGCCAGTACTGAGGATTACTAAATATAAAAATCAAACAAAAAACGACCCAATTGTTAGGTAAAAACGAATCAATTTCTTGGCCATTGAGTTAGAAAATAATGAATAAATAAAACAAGCAACTTTTCAACAAAGAATAAAATTTACCTCCGACACGGGTTTCAATGTTAATACATAATCTTCAGGTGTACATGTTCATGTATTTGACATTTAGACTCGGTTGGGAAACAAATTTTATTTGTGTGAACATTTGCACGTTTTATTTCTTCTTTTTGTAAAAATTCAACTCAGCTTTATCAGAATCTTCGGATTTAATATTTTTATGTGTTGGAAAAATTGAAATAATAATCATTGACGTAACCCCTAAGCATTCTACAAGCCTTACCCGTGTTATGGTGGTGGCGGGTGGTATGGAAACGATCATGCGCAGTGAAAAATTCATCTGTTCGAAGTTTACATTCTGCGAGGAGGGGAAGTGACAGAAAAAAAGACAAGGCCGAGGATAGACCCCTGCGTCACCCCGCTCACAACTGCGAGCGAAGTCTTTCGTTGGGGATTTCTACCACGACAAACTCGCACTGACTTCCCAAATCACTCCACGGGGATCTCTCTCTCTCTCTCTTTCTCTCCTCCCACCGGGCCGACGCTCAACAGGTGTCCGCGCGTCCACGACGAGCGGGTGGCGACGATGCTCTTCTATTTCTCCGCCTCCCTTTACAGAAAAAAATACTTCTCTTCCCTCCCACTTCCGGTGGCGGCGGCGACATTGGCGAGGAGGACTTTACGGCGACGGTGCCAGTCCACGGAGGAGCAGCCAGCAAAAAATAAAAGGCGATACAGAAAAAAAGTAAAATAGAAATAATAAAATACTCGAAGGTGCTCTTGGAATAAAAAAAATATATAAGCGTATAATAAAATATGGGTGACGGGGTGCGGGTGGCCTGGGCGATTTTCCCGCCGGGAGTTACGGCACTGGTGGGTCTTCCCCGTGGCACGCGGTGAGGATACATATAGTTATGGGACGTTCCCCGCCAGCAGAATGCCGCCGTGGGTAGATATATACCTGACTACACACCCACCCATCTCCAATACCGCTTGCCGTCCGGCTTCCTTCAACCCTTAACACTATAACTACATAACCCCCCGCACATAAACACGCCCTACGCCACACTGACCAAGCGTTGTACGCATGGAGGTTTTTAGGCGCCAAAATGATGCCACCGAATACGAGGAAGCGCACAACGTCGCTCTTCTGTTATCCCAAAATTTTTTTAATCAACAGAATCCTCCGTTTCAGTTTGGCATCGCACTTCCTCATGTTTTGTCTTCATCCGTCCGCCGCCACCGCAACGCCAGCTAGGCATGTAGAATGTTGAGAGGTTACCTCAATGATTTTTAACTCAATATTTCTAACACATGAAAATATAAAAGCCGAAAATTCTAGTGGAAATGAGTAGAATTTGTACAGAATGAAGACATAAACGAGCGCATTTCCACAAAAATAATTTGCTTCCCAACCGGTTTAGATGTAAACTAACATGAACACATACACCTGAAGATTAATAGTTAACATGGAAATCCGGGTGGGAGATAAATTTTATTCTTGAGGAAATTGCACATTGTATTTCTTCATTATTTTCTAACGCACTGGCCAAAAAAAATAATTCATTTCTACGTAACAACAGGAGCAACAATAGTAGATAAATTACAATTAATTTCGAATAATTCGAATAAATATCCTAAAGTAGATATTTCTCATACCGACTTACAACATTACACTGGGAGCTGCATATTTTAAATATAAGAGTGAAAATGGCATGGCTGTCTACAGGTCACACCAGATAAATTCACGCAGTTTTTCCTCTTCTCAAGAGTAGGCTGTATCAGTGACACGCTGCTTGCTCTGAAACATACCTATTGATGCATATTGCGCTCGTCTGGGATACGAACGAACTGAATTCAAAATGCAAATTTAGACCGAGGCTTCATTAACTAGCGATGAGAAGGTGACGGACGGATGATTGCGTTTTTAAAAGTTTTTTTTCGTATATTAAAGGATATTTGTCGATTAGATTGCTCTAAAGGTACGCTATGATTGCGATACAAAACAAACGGCGTTAGTTGATTGCCGGAACTTCGGAAAATGACGAATTAGTACGGAAAAGAGGAAGAATAAGTAAAATCTAGCTTTATATTTTCCACACTCGCTTATTAACACCGACCATGGTTGCGACAAATTATCTCATTAATAAGGTATTAATTACATGGCCAATATGACATTATCACGGTCACTAATACCTATATAATGATATAATATGTCTAATCCATGGTCGGTATTAATAAACCAGAGTGGAAATAACAAAGAGATATTTTATTTTACGCCTCACTTTTCCACAAATATAAGCCTAATATTTTTACTTATACACAGGAATTAAGTGTTCCTTCCGGTGATTCATCGAACGCAATCACGCGATATTTTATCGAGCGCAATATCACGATATTTTATCTTGAGATTTATCGTGATATTTTATATGGAGCGATCACGCGATTTTTTGTAGAGCGCAATATCACGATTTTTATCGGGGCTCGATATCGTAATATTTTTTTCTGGGGTGGGAGGGGGCGATATTGCGATTTTTTTATCGGGAGATATATAACGATATTTTATTGAGGCGCTATAATACGAGATCTATTGTCACAATATGCATTATCGTTATCTTCTTATGCGATATGTTAATAATATCGTATTGCGATATTTAATTATCGATATCGTCCAGGCTCTACGTTGGGAGCCCTTAGAAATTTGGGAGGCTACACGCTACGCTTAGATAGATGGAAAAATTCAGATCAGAGTATTGTACTGTATACTGTGTACATGTGCATGTATTGTACACAACCGAGCTTATAGGTGTAAAAATCCCATCTTTTCACGCACCGTTAATAATTTAAAAATAAAACAGCATGACTCTCACAAAAGACACATCGTTAGGTTACAATTTACCACTCTCCCCTCCCCCCTGGTTTCATTTACTCTCCTCTTATTGATATTGTTCTAAACCCCCCCCCCCACCCACACGCCTCTGCAGCCACTTGCAAGGTAGTATGTAGAAGTAAACAAAAGAAAAGTCACGACGGTTTGAGGGATTTTCGTCACGCAGCAACTTCGGCCTCACGTGCATGCGTGCTAACGGAAGGGTCAATCGACGTGTGTGGTGACACTACTGGCGAGCGCGGTCGATCGCTTCAAGTTAAGATTTTTACCTCCCTTAATCAAAAAAACTGTAATAAAAAAAGCATCATCGGCGACGACAATGACTGAAAAAAAATGGAAGGAAGGCAGAGCGCTGAGTGGTACGGAGGGTGGTAAAAGATGGGAAAGGGATTCACGTTTTATATATACATATTTTTTTCCCGACCTTCGTATGGGTTCTCTCCGAGACAATCGGGGGATGGGATTATAAGGCAGGGGGGGGGTTTCAGCAGAGAAGTGTTGGGGTGGCAGGATGGGTGGCAATTAGGGCGGTAAGGGATGACGAATGGGACGGGAGTGGCCGACCGCCCGACCCGGAGACAGAGGATAATGAAGATGAAATTTCAGCGAATACATTCCGGCGGAATGAACTTATTACTTGTGAGTTTTTTTGCGAGATTTCGGGCAGAGGGATGGTTAGGGCTTAGGGATCATGGAGTTTGCTTAAGTAAGCGGCTGTCGCAGGAAATTAATCCAGATAATTACACACCAATGAGTAAACATTAATTAACGACCAAATTTAAATTTAGTTTCGTTAATTTTTTTGCCTAAGTTAATATATTACCATACATGCCACCGGTTTTTAGGCCACCGGCTACGAAACATTTGGGTGCAAAAGGATGCATGCCATTAACATACCATCAATTATCGTATAACATTATTTAGTATTGCTCATGCTTCACTTAATCTATACATCATCCGGCGAGCCACCGCAAGACATGAACAAAATGGGTGAGAGGGGAAAATGAATTGGCTGGGTCTGGAGAACAAGATAAAGGAGTCTTCAGAAGCCCAGTTCTCATTTCTTACCGTGTTTCGGTATTGTGCGAGGGAACAACGAATTCTACCACAGAGCCGTTCGAATGTTTGTTGATATCCCAATGAGTGATAATTAAATCGTTGGTCGTTAAATCCTAACATTGGTTGACTACAGCCCTCCATCTTACCGTCTAATTCTAGTTCCCTTACTTTCTGGTATCTCTTCCTAATTACTTTACTCTTTATTTGGACCAGGAACTTATTCCCGGGTCTTCTTCTTGGGACTTATCGCTCTATTTTGCCTTCGTTCATTTTCGTCATAAACCCATTGTGTCTCGGGGTGTGTCCAACCCATCTGGTTCCTCTTTTCTCCATGGGTTTCCATAGAGAAAAGAAGGACTATATGGATTGGACACAAAATACTAGCTAATTCCTTAAAATTGAAAATTCATCGACCATATGGACTTCGACTCTCCCCGATTATCTTTATTTTCCGCGCACAGGGCATTCTCTCCGTGATCTCACCCACTCGTCTCTTTCCTTTCTCTCCTACGCTCAGGAGACGGCGGAGGAGGAACTGCGGCGCAATACATCTACATACTAACCTGCGAACCACCATTTGGACGTGTGGCATGGGGTTTTAGAACACCAGCCGTGTAAAGATGTAAGATTTTGGGAGGTGAAATGATGACGTGTAGTACGGGAGTGTTTTTAGTGGAGCTCAGTTTTGATTGTGGTCGCTTATTGTGCGCGGAAAGAACGGTTTTATGCACCTATCTGTTCGGCAATGTATCTCTCTTATAGCTTCTGTCAGACCTACGGATGAAGTGAGGTGTCATGGTAATATTCTGTGTATCGCATAAGGTGTGACTTCCGAGTCTCTAGGGGCTCCCACCTTGATCCCTCTAAAAGTTGTGAGACACTATATGTTCGCTCGTTGCAGTTTTTAACGAAAAGTGCAGCTTGCCTTTGTATTTTACTAATATTTTAGTTAAATCTTTATGACCAAGGTCCCAAATTCTCGCGGCATATTCGAGGTGTGGCCTAACCAGAGCGAATTAGCATCTCTTTTTTTACTTTTTCATCTGAGGACCTTCCTACTATACGCTTAACAAAAAGTAGTCTCAATAAAGGCTGTGCCGCATATGTTTTGTGTGTGTGTTCCCCACGATATATCTGAAGCTAAGGTGATTCCAAAATATTTTACTGTATCTGAATGTTTTAGGTTTACTCCACCCACAGTTTAGGTATGGCATTTGTGTGATGACTTTCGCAGGAAGTCCCGCTTCACCGAATGAATGTTTTTAGATCCGATGACAGAACTTCCTTACGCGTTCGCGTCTTCGCTTATTTCACGGTAGGTTACTGAATCGTCTGCAAATAATCTTAATTTACACCTAGAACTTGGGCCAATAATACTTATTGATTACACCACCGACGAGTATTTGTTGTCTTTGTGAATGTTAACTTTGCAACTCTCAGCAACCAGGCCATGAATTTGGTTGCATATTCTCCTCGGGTCTTTTTCTTAGAGGCAAGTTTTGATCAGTGACACTAATTGTCGAGGTTTTCTTAGCAAATAAAAGCTCTTATCCACAAGAACACTTGTTGCCTCGATGTATTAACATCAGTAAAGTTGCCATATCTTCCGTATTTTACAAGATAGAGATGTGATTTTTGCAATGTTGAACAGAAAAATTAACTAAAACTTTTATTCTTACACATTTTTTCATTCCTCTGAAATTAAGAGCGCTACTGCACATTATTTATTTTTGAGGAACTAAATTTCAACGAATATTCGAGAGGCATCTTAAAAATAAGATACTATTAGCATATGTGATAGCAAAACAAGAAAAACACATATCTTACGCACCACTGTGCAAAGTTTAAAATCTCCTCGATCGATGCTAGTCATTGAAATCGGGTGTTTTCATTGTGGTTGCAGAATACTTCTGAAAAAAATGTTCACGTTGCCATAGCTCGGTAACTGAGGATTTGCGACCCCATGTTGCTATGATAGAAAATGCTTAAAATCACCTCACCTAACACCTCCACAAGTTTCAAACTTTCCTCCTGAAACACCTTGTAAAATGGATTTAAGTAGAAAATAATGACTATTTGACAGTCCATATTAAATTACAATTTAAAATCATGTATGGTTCCCACTGACAAATTCATTTGACTATACCAATTTCAACGTTAAGGTTATTCCAAAATATTTGACTGTATCTGAAGATTTAACGTTTACTCTACCCACAGTATAGGTATGGTATATACGAGGAAGGATAAAAAGGGGGAGAAGAAATGGAGCATAGGAGAGGAGGAGGCGTCGGCGATTCGGTTGAGCGTGAAGTTTCCCCGCCTCTCTCATCTCTCCCCTCCCCCCACGGCGGATCCCCCGTCCCTGCTTCATTCCCTCTAACCCCCCCCCCCTACACCCGGTCTTCCCTCCGCACCTTCGTTATTTTTCCTAGAATCGGATGTGGGGGCGTGTGGGGGACGGGAGAGGGGAGGGGAGGAGCTGTGACTCTCGCGGAACGGAGACGGTCAATTCGACGGCAAACTGCTTCGCTTGTGAGTGTGGGAGAACGCGGTCGCAGGGAGTTGGACGGAGAGAAGGGTGGGGAAAGGTCCATCCTCCCTCATGTCGTTCACGCTTGGGGATCGCTGGTAATGGCCGGAGCCGAGATATTTTGATCGATTCATACGAGCGAGCTCTCTTCATTATTTTTTGCGTCCCACTGAGCGTTTGTGTGTCTGTGTGTGCGCAATGGTGTGTTCCGTGATTTTTTTTATTCATGCCTCCCTCTCTCTCTCTCTGCCTGGGGAGATTTAGTAAACGAGAGCTGTCGACTGAGTATTCTCTGGTTCGACTTAACGCATTAGCCTCGCTACGAGTCTCCCTCTGAAGAGAAATATCTTTCCCCGGACTCCAAGTGTTTTTTTTATGTTATTGTTAAAAATGAGAAAAAAGGCCGAAGAAAGATGTTATCATGCAGATAAGTATATGCCTCTACGTTAAACATTTCACCCTAAGGGTATATTTGGTGCTTATAAGAGGAGAATACATTGGATGTGCTCACGTTTGACCAAATGCATTAATTCTGCTGCAAGATGATTAATAACTAATTTAATTCATAATTTAAAATAATTTAACTCAATATGACTCAATGCAGATAAGCTAATATATTGTTACGAATGCTTCCGCGGTTTTTTTGTTTGTTGGTGTTTTTCTTGTCCATTGGCAACGCGGGGAAAACCCGAAACATACCTACCAAATAACTAATATATTGTCGAAATATGTATATTTCGGTGAGGATTGCTAAAATAAACCTTATGCTTTAATAACTCAAGCATATACTCAACGATAATCTAAAACTCAACATTAATAAAAATTGAAAGAGGTAAAAATTAAAACTTTGTCAGTCAAGCATCAAGCCTACAAGATGGTAAGGTGTGATGGGGCATACAAGGAAAGAGAAAAGAAAAGATGAACACGGAGAGCTGAAGATTCCGAAACGAAGAAGGAGAGAACGGGAGCGAGAGACCAAGAGAAGGATGAGGACGGTGAGGTTGAGGGGAAGGGAGCGGAGATTGTGGATGTATACATATATATATAAAAAAGAAACAATTGCCGTCTTCCTTCCGTTCCTCCGCGACAAACGAGCATGTCGGAGAGGTCATTGGAAAGCGCCTAAGCGGTGCACAAAAAATATAAAGCCGTTGGAAGGAAAATCGAATTTGGAACGGAAGTCTCTGGGCGCACGGAAGCCGAGGAGAGGGAGGAGAAGGGATGATGATGACGATTTTTTTTGCTCTCAAGAAAAGAAAAGGCTTCTGAAATGGGATTGTGGAGAGGGAGGTAGTGTGGAAGAAACAGGGAGAAAAATGTAATATCTCCTCGTTTGGATTCCGAACATGAGAGTCTCCACACGACCGCGCATCATGTCTTTCATTAAAGGGCATTGACTAAACGGTCAACGAAAAGAGCCAACCATTTCCTCTTCCCCTTCACCGAGAAATAACACGTCCTCAAGATCAGAAAACATGCGCGGAGGTGTGGTTATTGAATGCGCTAATAACACTTCTCTCCCGACGCACGATGAAGGGATGCCGGGTTGGGTGAGGGAACTTAAAAACTTATTCGAAGGTCATCCTGAACGTCTTCCGATCGATAATGCGCGCGTAAATTGCTTCCTTTCATTTCATGCTACGAAGGATTCGAGGGTGCATGGAGCGGAAAGACTTAATACTGGAGATCATGCATTTGAAATCGATCTTACTCAACATATTCAATGAGTACGAGAACATCAAACAAAAACTGAAGAAACGGCATCAATTTTATCGGCAGTAGTAGTATAGGGTGTTCCAGCTGCGGCACTTAACTGCCTTACTAAAGAATTCAACTCTAATACAAACATATTATCGATGCCTTAAGCAAGATTCGAACTAGATTGGTCATATGCGACAATGGCTGTAATAATTTCTAGCGAAATCTTAATAAATTCCATCCCCGCCAGTCGATATTGTTAAATACTACAGAACAGCGCGTTAATGTGCTTTATAAGATTTAAGTAATCGAAAGTTAAGACCAACGGGTGAATCTTAGTCTAGAATAGAATAGTGTAGAATTTTATTGTACACTTGCATTAGGAATTTTACATTTCCGGTGGCAAAGGGAGTTGATCAAGGTGCATAAAAATCGCAAACAAACAAACAAAATAACAGGAAAAATAAATTACAAAATCAGTAATTGAAATAATTCATGACATATAACTAGTTTTAAGCCTTCATATGGCGCAAATCATCTGTTGAAACATAAAGATTTATAGGAAATTCATTGAATACTTCACAAGGCAAATTGTTCCAGTCACAAATAGTCCTCGCCATAAAGGAATATCTTGCTCAGTTGGAGACAGAGAAGATTGCTCTAACCCTCCACTGGTGGTCATGACGGCCGTAATGATTCGGCTTCTCTAACTGGACACTTAAACGAACTTTAATGCAAAAGGTTGTGGACACTAACTCAAATTCAACGAAGGAAAAGTGATAGAGTTGGTATTTGAAAAGGTGCTTCGCAAAGAAATGATATAAAATAGCTTTGCAATATTTTTTTCACATCTCCATCATGAGAACAAGATGTTCATTTAAAAGCATCCGTCGTCTTCTACAAACTGTTAGATCTGCAGATTTTCAAATATTGTCTTTGAATCGGAATCACCTCCTGATTTCGTCCACACACCGTTGATTTTAGCTTTGTCTGAACGAACAATTTACAAGGATACAATTTGTTCAAATCAGCGAGTCCAAGGTTTAGAACTTCGCATTTAAGGAATTTTCCAAGAATATGGTGGATGCGCGCAGGAATCATACCAACAAATCGCAAGCGGAGAAACCGATTTGGCCTTTCTGCATATACTCAGTGCATTTAAGTTGCCAGTCCGGTGCTTTATCAACTTGGCTACTTTGGAAGGAACTTCAAAGATATAAGTGCAGTTTCCGAGAAATAAATGTCTGAAACGTTATATTTCGGACGTCTTCTGTTTATTAATAGTAGATCTAAAATTTTCCATGCCCTTCCGGAGCTAAGTTGAAGACATTCGAATAGAAGGTCGTTAAGACGCGCGAGACTTAGTGCTTAAAAGTTCTTGAAATAACATAATGAATCATCACAAAGAGATGAAATTGGTTGTTATAACACTATATAGACACGGAATCTATAGATGCCTATCCCAGGTGAAAAGATTTGCTTCAGTAACTGAAAAATTGTATTTCGTTCGTCTTTTGTTTGTGGTAATAGAGGGTCTAAAATTTTCTATGCCCTTGTGCTGTAATTAAATAAGAGAGATATTACCAAGGAGGTACAAAAATCTCATTCTTTCCGCGAAAAATACATGACCTTGATTATAACTGAGCTCCAATAAATACACTCTCATAATTCATGTCACCACTTCACCTCCAAAAACCGTATCCCTTACATCTTTACGCGGCTGGTGTCCTAACACCCCCGGCCACACGCCCATGCGGTGGTTGCATGGTCAATTTGTAGATGTACATTGCATAGGGCGTCAATAATTTAGGTGCAGACTTATTGACAAGTAAGTGGTAAATGACTCTATTTTCAGCAAAGAACTTCAACCCCTTCCTACGCTCTCATAGTTTACGTGACGATGAGAAGACAGCGTGAGTATTCATAATCTCTTTCTCAATTCAATATCAAATTGTCATTTATTACATCCGATATGTCAGGTATTTAGCGACCTAAAGTGTGATATTGTATACGAATGTAACGCAATGTTTCCAAATTGTCGACTAAAATGTATCACTAAATTAACGCTAACGCTCGACGAAATGTATATAAATTCAAAAGTCATGCCAAAACTTTTCCATATTTTATGAAACGAATTTATACAAAAGAAAACGTATATTTTGTTTTATATTTTAACAACCCAGCAACGTCTCTGTTTCCAACAATTCCAAACAAACATTTTGGATACTTCCATCTCCCACATGTGTTATCTTTAGGATTAATAAGACCCAATAGTAGCTAAATTATTTTTAAAAAGCCTTAACATCAAATTGCCAAAAATTAAAAAAAACTGCATTCCGATGAAGAACTGAAATCGGACTTATATGATGGAAAAAGGGTGCAGTCTCCAGCATCCCTGAGGGTCCAGTCTTGTATTTCAGCAGCGGTGGAGATTTTTCCAGTAAAATTCCGATCCCTAATTTGGCGCTGTTTGGAGAGCACACAAAGTGCAATAGTTCATCTGTCGGATGCGACGCTAAACTTTGGACTCTGTCAGTGTCAACAATTAATAGGCCAATATCGCTGTAAAGTTTATTTCGGCCCTCACGCCATTCCTCATTCAAACCTTCCTTTAGCGAACCATCAACCATAGAGGCGCAAATGACACCGGCTGTCCCCTGCATCCCAAAATAACCAAGCTCTACTCAATCACGAGGACGGAAAAAGGATTAGAACGAGGAAATACCTCAACAGCATTCGCCGCATGAAGGCTTAGCATTCAACCGACGAATACGGTTCCTCACACTGGAATTGGCGCACTCTAATGCAAGGCTTCTCTTCAAAGGAAATTATTAATTAAATGTATGGTTTCATGAGAGGATACGTGTTGATCGGGTGCGTTCGGTCTTGCACATCCATCGCCAAGTTCAAAGGCAGACGGTTCGAACCCCACTTCCTGAGCCAGAACTATCGCAGAAACCTAAAACTTATTATCTTCATTACCCATTAACAGATGGTGTACATGATTAATTTCATCGGAGAGTTGCATTTCCTCTAACAAAGTTTCAAAGTATGGGGTTGATTCACACAAGGAAGGAAGTTACAAAGGAAAACTATGATGCATGCAAAATCAATTCAAATGGAGTACCAAGATCCATCTTTTACCGAATAGGCCAATTAACTTCTGCATTCAATGTATTGATTTTTATATAAAATGTTCTTATATCATATATTTATCATAATCATTATGATTTATATCGCAAAATTAAAATTATTGCAAAATTAAAATTACACTGCAGCAGAAAAGATCTACACAAAAATTGGGAAACAAAAATGAAAATGGGCAGGAAATTATCACCATCAATAAAACCGAATAAGGGATTACGACAAGGGTTTGCCCTTTACCTACTTTTATTTTAAATTCACGTAAACAAAATACTGAAATAATGGCAGAATATATACGGTAGAATGGGAATTGACGTCACGAAAACGGTGAGCCCCTTCACACATTACTTTTTGCCGATGATCAGATTATAATAGCTAGGGAAAAGCATGATACGGGGTATATGATGAGGAAACGGGTTTAAGTATACGAAAAGTCTGGTTTGAGCATTAATTTTAACAAAACTAAGTATACGGTAATCAATGAGAATGCCACCAGCTAAGATATAGAATGAAAGGCCATTGAAGTCCGCAGTGAGTGTAAATACTTTGGAGTAATAACTGGAAACGAGGGACAAAGTAAGAAAGAAATAACAAAGAGGATAAATAAAAAAATAGCAAAATATGTAAAAATAATATTAAGGTACCTTTAATAGCGTTATAGTACAAGTAATAGTGACAATGTATACATCTGGTGTCATTTATGCCTCTATGGCTGATGCTTCGCTAAAGGAAGGTTTGAATAGGGCTCTCGTAAATAAACAGACTAAGGTCTAATTGATATATTACAGTAGGTGCACGTAGGTGTGTACTATTTATGGTCAAAAGTTTTGACAAGGACATAGCGCCAATTTTAGCATTCAAGGAGTTGAAGTGGTAGCCATTTCATACATGCACGCTTTATAGTTTATCGATAAATTTGCTCAGCAATTTAATGTATAATAATGATTGCATCCAATACATTATGATAATAGCATAGTAACACAAGGAGTAACATAAAAATGTAGATAGAATTTTACATACTTGTACACATCTAAATTTATATTTGTTCAATGACATCCCACAGTATATTAGGTGGCAAACCTTTACGCTGACACGTTAATTATTACAATTAAAATATTTTTTGAAATTCTCACCGTTATTAGCTATACAGATAATCACTTTCAAATTTCTTTTTCCTTTCGAACATCTTTTTCCGTTTCATAAGTAGATTAGTACTTTTCAAAGTTAACTTTTTTTTAGTTGCACGCAGAACCAGATGTCGCTGAAAAAAATCAGTTTTTACTTTTATGAGCAGTTAATTAAACCATAAATCCTTTTTCCTTAAAAAGTCCGATTTGAATGTATTATTTTTAACTGCTTAGTTTTCAATTAATTTTAATGGTATTTTTTACCTTAGAAATTACACCTGTGACTTTGTAATGAATTCAACCCCAACGCATGAAAATTGTTCATTAGTTTTTGGGAATGTTGTTAACGCTACGCATCTTATTGAGCGGATCTTGGAACAGATCAGACTGTGAACAAGTGCAACGACCGTAAAGAACGACTCCTTCATGAAGTTACGGAACTCTAAGTCATCGAGTGATTAGTTTAATTTTGGAAATGAGATCTGATCCAGACATACAGCTCATTCTCAAGAAAAGCTTTAAGTTAACGCAAAATTAATTTTTTATCGCGATAATCTATACTGATTATAGTATTGTCACTCTAAGGGGGTCTATGAACAAAGTTTCAGAGCCCTACAAAATCATTAAGTAGGTTAAAGTTTAATTACAAAATCTGACCCACACAAAAACGGGCAAAACTCAATCAAACCTTTTAAAAACTCTTTAAGAAAACTTCACAACTATCGTGCAGAAGCAGAGGTATTTTTAGCAGAACCGTATGAAATTAGACTCCGCCTAAGAGGGATTCTGCCTGATCTACCGGTCGAAACTCAAGCGGCGGGCATCTCTGAATGCAAGCTGAACAATCTTTCACTGAGAGGACCATACATAGGCTGGACAGATTTAGAAGACATCGAACACACCAAGATCTCTCTCAGGAAGCAAAAAGCGTGCATGAAAACGATGCCATGGTGGTTGCATATTATCGAGGATATACCTGAGAATGTATACTTAACAGCTACACCGAATTGAATTGAGCAATATTATTTCACCATTGACGTGCCATTATTTACATAATCTGAACGCTATTTATGTTATCCGAGGCACGTAAAACGCATGCTGGTTCGAACATACATGTCGCATCTGACCACACATCGTATTTCTGATCCAGAAAATGAAAAAACTACAAGTTAGCGCATCACAGGTTAACATCATACTTCTTTTATCAAAGATATCATAGCACGCATCAATGATGGACGTAAAATTAATCGTTAAAATAATGCATTGATCTCATTGAAATTCAAAAATATATCCTTCATATCGAGGCAATTTTAATGGCTTTAAATCGAGAAAATTACATCTTTGTCAGTGAAAATGTATTTCTTTGAAGATATGTCATTGTATTTTAAACCTATGCAGAAAATGCAGTATTGATGGAAGCTAATTTGCAAGCAAAATGGATAAAATCTCTTAATGCTGTCGTCTGTCATCGGTACTGGCGAGAAATGAGGAGGGTGATTTAACGACATGTATCATCTCAGGAAAAAAAATATTATGAAGTTATTGTTTTTTATATCCGGTATTTTTATTTTATATACATTGAATTAGCTTATGATTATAGAAGAATTTTATATCATCTAAAAATAATTTTAAATAAAACATATTGCACTAAAGTTGCGCAATATTTGCGTTTGAGCCGATATATCGGCTCTCCGCACTAAGAGGGTTGGCACGAAGAAGTACTTCCCTCGGGATTCTATGCGCCCGTCATGTGTTTAGATTTGAAAGTATGTAAAACTAATGAAACGACTTCATAAAAACAATGACTTTTTATTTTTATTTGGAAAAATTGGTATATTTATGTAAAAATGGGATACTTGCGCGATTTTCAGCATTATGGTGTAAAACATGGTCCTAAAAATCGTGCTATAATTTTTTACTCGTCCAACAGTAACCCAGCACAGACCAACAATCATGATGGGTCCTAAACAGATGGAGCCTATGAAAACTTACAACGGCCACTTTCCTCTTCAGGTTTAAAGAATATATCAATAAAACCTCGGAATCCTTCTAAGTGTTTTGTATTTCAGACACACAGTAAGTTGCTCGCAGCGCTAACGGAATACGATAAGTATAGACATGAGAAATACATTATATTCAGATTATCACTCTTTAGTCTCAATAAAGTCCTTGGGGATACATTATAATGACTTATATTGGAGCGAAAACTTTGCCAGTAAGATCTGTTAGAACTTCATCAAAGACATTGACAGATAATATCCATTGAAAACACTCACAAATCATTATTATTTTTTTGGAGACAAAGCGCTTTATTAACTATAGTAAATATATATTGGTGCTATAAGACAATTAAGTGCACATCTATCCTTCCACATTTTGCAAACATACATCCACGAAACATAAAATCGCCCTACAAGTATTTGTTCAATTACTTGAAATTTACCCACATTGTATGTACAATCAGACAAATTATTATCTCTTTTTTATATAAAGAATGACAGGATAATGAAGGCATATGATTAAGTAATGGAAAAAATAGACGATTGTGCGTATCTTGCCCGATTGTGCGTATCCTGCGAAAGATGACAGGATAGAAAACTATACTCTTAGCAGAGCGAATGCCGGTAGGGAAGTCCTGCGCAGTATGCGAAGGACACACGGGCATAAAATTTTGTCTAACGAAAATAAAATTGCAGTGTACAAAAGTGTTACTTAAAGTGTTAAAAAAATTACCCACATTGTACAATCATACAAATATTATCTATTTTTTATAGGAAGAGTGATACGAGTGATAGCATAATGACGGCATATGATGAAGTAATGGAAAAAGTAGACGATTGAGCGTATCTTGCCCGAATGTTTGCGAAAGATGACAGGATAGAAAACTATATTGTTAGCAGAGCGAATGCCGGTAGGGAAGTCCTACGCAGTATGTGAAGCACACCTAAGCATAAATTTTGGTCTAACGAAAATAAAATTGCAGTGTACAAAAGTGTTACTTAAAGTGTTAAAAAAAATTACCCACATTGTGCAAGCATACAAATATTATCTCATTTTTATAGGAAGAGTGATACGAGTGATAGCATAATGACGGCATATTATGAAGTAATGGAAAAAGTAGACGATTGAGCGTATCTTGCCCGAATGTTTGCGAAAGATGACAGGATAGAAAACTATACTGTTAGCAGAGCGAATACCGGTAGGGAGGTTTTACGCAGCATGCGAAGCACAACCAGGCATAAATTTTTGTCTAACAAAAATGAAATTGCAGTGTACAAAAGTGTTACCCTCCCGTTGTTACTGTATGACAACAAAACATGGGTGTATCATGATAAACATAAAAGTAGGCTAAATGCAATGAGAATGCAGTGCCGGAGAGGTGTTTGGGGGAGGGGATGGTTAGGGTTCAAAAGAGAGGTTGATGAAAGAATATGTGTTGGTTGCTCTCGTAATTCACATTATTAAAGTAGTCTTCCTGAAAGCAGTAGTATATTTAATAGGGAAATTTTGTCAATGGACAGACTATATCAATCGACTGCGCGGAACAGCCGCCTGGTAATGGAGCGTTTTGGCAGCAACGACAGGATTGGCAGTGAATTTCGGAACGCGCCTTATGAAGAAGATGCTCTCTCTATGATCGCGTCAGAATGTTGCCCGCGATTTTTACGATCACCTGAGATTCCGGCTAGTTCTTTAGCAAAGTTGCGGCATTAAGTTGCGAGTTACGAGATTTTATAACATTCCAGATGTGAGAGTATCCTATTCATCCCCAACCTTAGATCCTCATTAGCATAAAGACAACACTCTACGTTATCAGTCTTCACAAATTTCTTTACTGCTAACATCTTCTTAATCTTTCCTAGATCTTAGCTAACAGGAAGATAATCTTAATCAGACTATATATCCGCTCGTGTGAATAATAAATCATTTATAGTGTTATTTATATTTGAATGCATAATGCTTAAATAATATTCAATTATAACATTCATATAAGTTTATACCTCTATGTTTTACTAAATGTATGGCCATTGCTTGCATTATGCTAAGTAAAATGTACTGGAGCACCAAAGATATGGGTTATAAATATTCCAATGTTTTTCCAGCAATAAGTTTTCCTTTCACTCTGAGAGAGTAATATGTATTCCTGCCGATGCAAGTAAACGATTAGTGCTGAGGATGTAAAAGGACTTTGAACTCAAATAGCTAACACTAACCCAATCAGTATCTACAGAGCTTCATTCACATATCTTTTTTGTGTTTATTCCTATATTTGAAAGATATCTCCTTTCCTATATTTGAAAGATATCTCCTAGATTAGTAGATTAGCACCTGGTTAAAGAACACTGATCACAATAAGTTAACTTTTTTTCCACGAGTACATTTGCATAACATTTTAACCAAGGTTATGGTGGAAGTGTCACAACTTGAGTAAAGATAAAAGATGTTGTACTCCTACTTTGTTCCGTGAGCAACATGTTAAAGTAACTCTGGTGAAACTGGCAACCGCCTCAAGAAAATGAATTACATAAATTAACGGCGTACTAAATTTTACCAGAGACCACTTATACACGTCAGGAATGTGTGTCTAGACAATTACTGACAAATATCGCGAGTTGTCGCGTGATAGCCGTCATTAAGACTGGATAATTGTTCAAAAGACAGAGTGTAACATAACTATTAATAAAGTTTCATTGTTCTCCACGCTGACCACTTAAGTTGTAACGTGTCTATGTCCACTCTCTTCTGCATTATTCTAGCATTTTGCTTGACTTTTCAATGCGAGTTTAAGATCATATCGTTTCCAATTTTCCGTTCTTCATTAACATCATGCATAGCATTGTAGGAGTACATCCACCCAGTGCATCATTACACTGTGATGGCGAGGTGGGAAATATGTAAATACTAGCCGAAGGTGCCCGTTGAAATTCAACGGGTGTGAAAAAAATTGAACTTATTTTATAAGAAAACCGCAAACCCTGAAGAATACAGTCAGCGTGGTCATTTGAGGAGTTATTAACATATCTTATACGTTGTGTTCATTGTGGTAGACACGCTGATTTCTCAGGTGCACGCAAAAATGAGTGACTGCTGGTCCTCTTTCATGTACGGAAAACAAAAAAATGGGCCAAGCAGACACATTGCTACTTAAATAGCACCCAGGTTCATAGATTGTCATCTCGTTCTCTTGAGCCGTCTTCTGAGTGAATGACAGCTTGATCGCTTCCCTCGTCTACATACATATATTGGCATTCAATGACCTAATTGAGTTGCGTCATTCAACGTTGAAATGTGCGTTGAGTATTTTTATCAGTATCGGAGAGTAGGGTACAATCCAGCAGTTGACAACGTCAAAAGGAGCATTTGCTGCAGCAGTCATGTTTATTTGACCCATGAAACCTACGTCACCAAGACGGCGCCTTCGGCGTAAAGAGTAGCCATAATCATTGGTTTAGGATACTGAATCAAAAATCTATGGTGATTATTAGAGCAATTGCCAATTTTCATGCACGGATGTCCTTCAATACTATTCGCTGCGCTTAAGTATTCTTGCGAATTTTATCACGTGTATAGTCTATTTAATTACTTTATATGTACCGTTTACTACGTAATGATCTTTTATATACATTCAGTGCCCCTATGAGAGGTACTTTGAGAATAGACATTGAAGAGTATACTTGTTGTAAATATACATAGAATTTAGCGATTATCCCTCGAAGCAATCTATCATGGAGCCCCTGGAACTGCGGGCCCTTCTTTTACAGATTTTCCTTCTACATGCTATCATGGGCCTGCAGGAAAACTTGATATTTAAATGGTAGAGGCATCTAAATCTCTGGTTGCCAAGGATATATGATATTGTTGATTTCAGAGAGAAATGTGAGATTTTTCAGCTAAAAACATGACTTTCACACGAATACGAAACGTAATAGAAAATCGGAGTGGAAGAATTAGAACTTTCATTTATTCAGCCATTCGATAAAAAAAATTTCAGCCATCTACCTTGAGTGCAAGTACTTTTAAAAAGCAAAAAATAAAACCACTGCACTGAACCCAATGATTAGTTTGGACCACCAGAGGGGCCTTTGGGGGGTCTTTGGGGGGCCTTAGGGGACCCTGAGGGCTTTTTAACATAGCCTATATTACCCACAGATATATTTTCTATCTACATGCCAAATGTTAGCTCAATCGGTCAAGTAGTGTTTGCGTGATTGAGTAACAAACATACAAACTTTCTCATTTATAATATTAGTAGGATGAATCGAGCAAACGAAAAAGGAATGTGAATGTTGTCATGAAGACTGATTTTTGTCTGGTGGGTTATCTCTGGCAGTATATTTGTTCTACAGTTTGCGCAGTTAGCTAGGTCTCTGTTTAGGAATGAGGACACGTTTTTCTATCGCAATATAATGTGAATAAATGATATTTAATTAGCTCGCAGGCTTCCGCGGATGCAGTGTTGACTGTTACTTTTTACGGGATTCATTCCGCGATGTATGTTTTTTTTAACAACAATATTTCGCTGGTCCTCCTGCCAGCTTCATCAGGTTAACTGAACCTAACTAAACTGCCAAGTTCAGTTAACCTGATGAAGCTGGCAGGAGGACCAGCGAAATATTGTTGTTTAAAAAAATATACATCGCGGAATGAATCCCGTATAAAGTAACAGTCGATATTTAATTAGGTTTAAAGGATAAACCACTTAAACTCTTTAGAAGGAACTCCTCTATAAAAATTGTCACGTCACTATGCCTACTCTCTTCTGCATTCTTATACGATTTTACTTGACTCATCAACGTGTATAAATATAATTCGAGCGAATGAAAAGTATCGTAAATGCTGTCAAGAAGACCTTTTTGTTTGATGAGTTACATCTGGTAGTATATTCGTTCCACAGGCTGCGTAGGTATCTCCGTACCTACATAGGAATAAGGACACTTTTTTCGAGTGAAAAATAATGCGAATAGAATGATAGTTAAGTTGTTTTAAAGGATAAACCACTTACAAACTCATCGGAAAAATCTTCCCGCGAAGAGGAGAGGAAGTGAGGGAAGAGTGGAAAGAGGAGTGGATGGAAAGAGCTGCAAAGAGGAGATGAGTTTGAAAGGGCGTGTTGGATCCGGTATGGTTGGCGCTGCGAGGGATGCTGGAGCGGGCACTGCCGGGGAGAGCGGTAAGCGAGGAGGGAGAGGGGGGTGGGAACCGCGGGAGGGAAATGGGGGGAGGAGGATGGGATAGGCGCTTCTCTCTTATTTCCGGCGCCGGATCGACGCAGATCCGGTGTGAACGGGAGAGGGGGATGGGGGAAGGGAAATGCGGAGGAGGTGGGGGAGGACTACGAGCATGCGGAAGGAGATAGGGGGAGGGGAAGAGGAGAGGTTTGATCCACTGTATTCAAGCCGGTAGAGGGGGAGAGAGATAGGGGGGGGGTGAAGTAGGAGGTTGAAGGATTGTACATACATACAAAAACACCCCTTCGTTCCCTTCCCCTTACCATTTCCCTCACCCCACCACAGTTTTTACCCCTCCCCTCCCACACTGCACCCTCTCTCCCAGTTTATATTCCTCCCCCAAAAATCGTCAAGAGATCGCATCAGAACATCGTCCCGGAGTAGTGACGTCAGGGGGAAAGGGAGGGAGGCGGGAGGTTATCGAGGTGGAGGGGGAAGAAGGAGTGTTACTCTCTTCCCCCTCCTTCCGTTACTTCCTCCCGTCCTTCCTTGATCCCACGCGATTTTTCGCCTTCAATCCTTCCCCAGCTGAATCTTAACCCCTAGTCGCCCCCGACCAATCCTTCTCCAAGAAAACCGATTTTTCTCATACTCTGGTGGCGAGAAAGGAATGCCTCAATCTATTTCCCAAACCTCTTTCATTCCTCTCTCTTAACCACTCATTCCTTCACATAACTCCACCTCTATACTCTCCCAAGCATTTCAACTCAACGCACAACTGTACTTAATGTAAGACAATTAAAACAGGCTACGAACGGTATCGCTCAAAGAAGTAGAATTGTAACAGACTGATTCAGGTATAACTTTGTAAAACTTAGACATAAAAAAAATAACAGAAGTATTTACTAAAGGATATGCGAAGTATTTTTGTCACTATAATTTACTACTGACCGTGATTCCAGCAAATCAATCAAACCTTGAAAATGGCTTTGACTAGCAAACGTTATGGTCGGTCATAAATTATACATGGTGTGTATAAATACTAAGCTGTCGTATTTATTTTGAAAAAAAGCAGAAACTATTTGGGTATGGACGACCAACTGATAGCTTAGATGATAAAGGCAGCAATGCAGAAAGATAAAAAATGAAAAAATGCTATCCACATCTGCAACATTTTATTGCGATCTAAGTTTTATCGCCGAACGACATCATCAGGTGATTGAGCTGACGATGTCGCTCAATATGTAGATATATTATGGTAATGTAGTATAGCAAAGTAATTTATTTCAACCGTAGCGCTACTCAATAAAGTCACGACGGAATTAACCATCACCATCATCAAGTACGAAAAAAGGTAAGGAAGCTATGGAAATCAAGCGGTATGTTGCTAGCTTTCTTTCATATCTGTTAAACATGATTCACCATGACCCACTGCCGATGAAGGTCAAGACTGTCATTGTCGACAGTTCTGCATTACTTTTTCAGCAATCACATTTTATTCCCACAGCTTCGACCTCGGTACTTGGTGTCATAGTGAGATTTGCCAATATTAGACTAGCATTTGGAGTCATCACTGCGAGTAGGCACCCATTGGACGGGTAATAGTGAAACAAGGGGCATTTGCCAAGTATCAAATCTCGGGATGATTAATTAACCTCTTTCTACTATATCTTAACCTGAGAGGAGAAAACAGGTTTTGTGTAGCGAAGGTAATTCTGGTTGGGGACTGACAACAGGTTACCCATATCGCATAAACTTCAGTCAAAGACGCTCAGACATCCTGATGGTATAAGTGATCACCGCTCAAGTTAAAATTCAGGTATAACCTTGTAAAACTTAGAAATTAAAAAAATAACAGAATAGAACCAGAAAAAAAATTATTAGCCATAAATATCTTAGCTCTCTCCTTCGAAGCTAAATGGGTGCAACAACAACAGAAAACATTCAGGAAAAAAAATGTTTAGTTACCATAAAAATTAGGAATACCTCAGTCATATAATAAAAATTTTTCATTAGTAACGTTCAACGATTTTAAAAATATTTCAAGTCTCTTATAAATTCATATCCTCATTACATCGTCTGAATAGCTCGCAGTTTCCATTATACCTCTTGGAAAAATTTTGTCCCGAATAGCATGCCTTTAGAGGGCATTTTTCCTGGTATCAGTTTTTCTGGTCACAAATGGCAGAAAAATGTAACACTTTCTATACAGAAAAACGTTCCATGAATAATAACACGTAAAAATTAAATTCATTCTTGAAACCAACTCAGCAACAGAGCATGTTCCCCTCCGAATTCCTCTAATTAGGCAGCATTTTAATGACGGTAAAATGTTTCATACAGATGCGGTGATAACTAATAGGTAGAATTAAAGCTTATTAAAATAATCCAAAGTAACCTTATAACATAGAGAAATAGAGCTAACTCATTAAAATAGATTATCCCAGTTTTGTCGCGCATATTAACCATAAGTCCTTTTCAAAACTAGTAACGTATTTTCCTGGTATACTCAAATCAATTGATGCTAGGTTTTATTTATTTATCAAGTTTATTTCTTGCAAATGCACCTCTAGTTCATAATCACATACCCGGAAAACTACTGGCAACGTTGAAAAGTATCATAAAACAAGATAAATACACAGCCTTTTGCAACCAAGAACTTTATTAAATTTTCAGGTCATTTATTAATGAAAAATTTCTCCGTTATATTATTGAGCATTTTCCTCATTGCATTCCCTAAAAGCGTTTTAAACGCATCATCATCACTAAAGGGACTGGCCTGCTAATTATATCTCCATGTGAAACCACCCCATCAAGTGCTCGGATTGGTGTGGTAGCATCAGCTCTAGTGGCACATGCCAATATCCCGGGCCGAATCCAAACGTTAATCAGAAAAAAATCCCAATCCCTACCTGAGACCTATGCGGAGAGCACTTTAAAAGCAATGCTTTGTCCGTTGGGAGGAACACATGAGGAGGATTTAGAACACATTGGCGCCTAATTATTCAGATTTTCAACTTATATGCCTCCAAATATTTTTAATTCTCTTGGTAATATTATGTCATTAATGAAATTAGGTGCTATATTGTGAATTTTCAACTATTCAACAGCACTAAAATCTTTTTGTACGCGCCAAAACAATGACATTTCTTTTTATTCATGAGTTACATTTGCGAGGGGTTGGATGGCAGAGGGAAGTTTATAGCCTCAATATTTCCCCAACAAAACCGATTAATTATTAAGTCTAGGTTGATGTCGATACTGGATTTTCTTCTACTTTCTTCTTTTCTTCTCATAACCCTACCTACACCAACCCACTTATCAACCAATCTTTAATGGCCAAAACGACTTTGGCTGACAGCCGCCTGCCCAAAAAACCAAACAACATACCAACTAAATTGATCGGCTACCCCAAATAATTATTATAATGCCGTTTGAATAGTTGTAAACCAGATAGAATTCCCCCAATAAGACAGTCAATCCACCTACTTGGTATGCTACCTGTGAAAATAATTTTCCGTTCTAAAACTGAGAAACAGTTTCTACAGTTCTACCACTGTTCACAGTATGAAAGAGTTTCAGTCGTAACATTGTGGAAATAATGTATATCCATGTTGGTAAGAGTGAAATAAATCAGTAGTAATTTCCACTCCGTTTTAATGAAAACCGACCATGGTTTTGACACTTTATGTCATTATCAAGGCTTATTCATGTCATTATCAAGACCTTGATAATAACATACGAGGGTCGTTAAAAAAGTTCTCGGCCTGACAAAGACATAGAGCTAATATGTTCAAATGACAAAGATATTTGTGAAGTATCATCCTTTAGATGGGGTGCTGCTACGTTTCAGACGCAAGCGTTTAGTTGCTTGTTGTTTGGCGATCGAGGAAAATATATAAGTTATCACAGCTTCTGAAAATGGTCACATTGAAATTCGAGCCATTATAAAATACTTCGTTAATAAAGGTCATAACATCTGGCCTAAAAGAAAGTGCTCTTTCACCACGATGATGCTCCTACACACACGTCTATGTTTTTTGCTGTAAAACTCCACGAACTACGCTTCGAAGTGCTTCCTCATGCAACGTATTTGCCGGATTTGGCTGCCAGTGATTACTTAATCTTCCCTAATCTGAAGAAATGGCACGCCGGACCAAGATTCACTTCAAATGATGAGATAAAAGGTGACACCAACGCTTATTTTGCAGACTTGGACAAAGTGCATTTTATTGAGGGTATTAAAAAGTTGGAAAATCGTTGGTCTTAATGTATTTGACTCGCAAGGTAACAACGTTGAAAAATTGGAAAAAATTCTCAAAAATCTTGTGTTTTCCATGCCAGGCGAGAATTTTTCGAACGACCCTCGTAAAGTGTCGAAACCATGGTCGGTGTTCATAACAACATTGCGGAAATTACAGCTGAATTATTTTGTTCGTACCAACATGGATACAGTAAGTACTCAGTATTCGTCGTTTCGATTGTCGTCAGATTCAATGTTATGATACGATGATGACAAGGGTTGCTCGAAAATTTTTCCCTGTTTAATGCTAATGAAATAGACCGTAAGTGAATATGCTTGCGTTTTCTGATAATTGAGACATAATCATCCCATCTGAAATAGCTATGTTTTCCGGGATGCAGGCAAAAAAAAACGAATTATGAAATTACCGCCTTGATTTATCGCGGGGGCCAGGTGGCCAGGAATATATGGATCCGTTTAACGTTGTTTCGACTTGCGTCGCTCTTCTTCATCACGCATCTACAACGTAAATCGAGGACTGAATAACTACTGTACACAGTCTCAGACCACTAGTCATTTCCCTGATGAGACAGCATCGTCGACATGTGTTGCTCCTCCCGCTCTTTTGACTTTTGCTCCACAGAATTCGTCCCAGGACAATGCAAAGGACTACAGGCTACTAATATTGCAGGGAGAGAGAGAGGGAGGCGTTGTTTGCGTAACCCCAGCCCGGCTACTGACTCCGCCACCCCTGAATTAACTCAGCTCCTATCTCCTCCCACCTCAGCCACCGCCCTCCCCTTACCTCCCACCAGCGTCATCCGCAATACTTCCTCCAACCACATCCCACACACACAAACACACCAACCGCCCACGCAGGGGGGGGGGGATGGTTGTAATTGATTTTCGAGCCAGTAGATGGGGTTTAGAGGAAGGTTAAGAGAGAGGGGTGGGAGGGTGGAAGGGGGTGATGGTGGAGGTGAGAGGGAGAGAAGAGAAAGGGTCGGATAAGGGGAGGGATGAGGGCCGCGTGGAGAAAGGGGTGGCGGGTGAGAGACACGCGCCGACCGGAAATGCCGATTTATTTAAAGGGCTACGGGGGTGAGGGAGGATGGGGAAGGGAGGGAGGCAAGGAGGGGGTTGGTAAAAGGGGCGGGGGGTGGGAGGACGCAAGAATCCCTCCCACCGACGGCAAATATCGATTCCCGGGGGCCAAAAACCCCGTTGCACGTCCCAATCTCCTCCCGGCTCACTCTCTGAAACTACCCCCGCCCCTCCCATCTACCCTTCCTCCCTCCACCCACCTTGTTTTCCCAACCCCCGCTCATCACACACACACAAAATCCACCCGCCCGCTCGCCGTGAACCCCCTCCTCCCCGCGACTCTCGTTCCGGATAGGAAAAGGGAGCACGGGTGACATAAGCGAGGAGGGGGGTTTATGAAATAGCAGAGGACGGAACGGAACAGAAAACAACCCCGGAGTAATAAATAGGAACGTACAGGAATACAAAGGCACAGAAGAAAGTAGAAGGGAACGGGAACAATTGGATACAAAAGAATGGAGCAGATAGGAAAGAAAGGGATTGGAATAAGCAGAAGAGAGACAAGCGGAGTAGCGGTTGTGAATTAGAACAGACCAGGACGGTAAAAAACACAATAATCGTCTCCGGCTAAACTTTGTGGAAGTGCGTTATATCCAGGCCTGATGATGGCACGAAGTTGCTGAAACCCGGGTCGTACGTATAATAAGATTGGGTGGATTGAAACTAAGTTGTTTTTATCATAAAAAAACACAACCTAGAAGAGTTAATACGTACGCACAGGAATAGGATGGAAGAGAAAATAATAGCAAGGAACTGAATGAAAGGAATATAAGATTATAATCAATACTTGTCCCCAAACTTATAAATTACTACTCTAAAGACGTCGATAATTTATGACAAGACAGCACATGTAATCTTAAAACCGCTGTCAAAAAAATCTTACATAATCACATGCTTCATTATATGTCACTTACTTAAAACTGGAACTAATTAATGCCTTATTTACTCTGTTAATTTACTTCAGATCACACATTATTTTACCTTCAAATTAAAATTGAGTTTCTACGGTTTATGTTGTACGATGTTATATCTTGCTGAATTCGTTGTTGATTGTTTTATAATCCTGTGCTCATAGGCAATCATAATGAGCCTGAGCTGCATATTCATAACCTATTATAAATTACTGTGTTCTATACAATTGTTATGTATGTGCCGTCGGCAGACCATACGGTCTGACGGAACATAATTGTAATATACGTTCAAATTAAAAAAATGGAACAGGTACGAAAGAGAAGAAACTAAATAAGCAGGAGAGACATAATTGGGGAATGAATATAAAAACAAACAAATCAGAGCGGAGCAGTCTTGAATCGAGAGCGATAAAACTGGACACCAAAGAATAGAAAAAAACAATAGAGAGCATAAGGAAGCCTAATGAGAAAGAGAAGGGAACAGAATGGGACCGAAAGCAAAAAGAAAGGAAGAGATAGGAAAAAAATACACAGAAGAAATAATTTGGGAGAGAATACGAAACAGGGCGGATAAAAATAGAACGAATAGAAAGGAATATGTGTTGGAACAAAGAAACAAGGAAGGAACACAGAGGAATTTATAAGAGCAATAATGAAAATCGGAGTAAAACGGGACAGAGAAAAGAAGAGCAGAAGTGAGCAACACGGAGCCGTATGAAAGATAAATAAAATGAGCAGATCAGAAATAAAAGAAAGAAATACCATAATTATATTCCTTAAAAGAGCAAGATCTGGCGTTAGTGGACACTTACACAAACTAAACACTTGGCAAAAGACCGGTTGCATGAACGAAAATAGGAAATGAGCAGTAACATATAGGAACTGAAACGGAACGGAGAAGAGCAGAAACAACGGAATGAATATTTATGTGAGGAATAATACAGGCCGATGTGGCATGTAAAAATACGGAAAAGAGATTTGTCATCTAGTTCCACCCACCTTGTTGACCAGATCGTCCGCCACGATCGCCTTTCATAAATCCATGAACGCCCAACCGAATGGAAAGAGGAAAGAGCAGAGTGAGTTTAGAGCAGAGACACGACTAGAGTGGACAAGGGAGATTGGAATGGAAACCGAAAGGGAACTTATTAAAGAGAAGTTAAAAGAAATAGGAAGAGAGTAACGGAACTGAAAAGAAGGTAGTGAGAGCGATAAAGTAAAATACTGAGGGTAAACGAAACGGACAAGAAAAGAACAAAACGAAAGAATGATACGACTATAATAGAAGAAGAGAACAGAATATAATAAAAATAGAACAGAATAAAACTGAAATGAGTACAAAATTTAATACATAATAAAGCAGAAAATAAGAGCCGAACTCAGAAAGAACTGAACGTAGAAGAAAGTGACTGATTGGGATAGAAAAGAGCATTACATAGTAACTGTGCTACAAGCGTCATCCGCGTCGCCATTATTGAGTTGTTAATAAATTGACGTGACGAAGTGTCACTGAACGGGCAGCGATTCCGAAGTGGTATTGTTGCAGCTATAATTTATCCATTTACGGCTGAATATTGAGATCGTCACTGTCATAGTCGCTTTGATTCGGCTACGAAAGAATCGATGTGGCAAAGTGTTCCTGAGCAGACAGAGACTTCGAAGCGGTTTTTTTGCTGCAATAAGTTATCCATTTACGTTTAAATGTCGAAGAAGTCATTGCAAAGTCACGTTAAAGATAATAAATTGGAAGTAAGATTCATTTCTATGTAAACAGAACCATCATGTCCATTATTTCTTACTCTTATCACTCCCATTAAGAATCATTGGGCATTACGGCTATTACAAAAATAAAAGCGATTTAAAAATATTTAAAAGAAAATAGCTTTTATTTAACAAAAAAATCAACGGGTTGGCACACAGTATTGCAATATTGCATACAATACAGGATATAAAAAGCGATTAAAAAAGCATATTTCTTTAATATTCAAATTATTTTTTTACTTTTTTATGACTGGATATTGTATTGTCATCAGAAATGAACCTATGTGCAAAATTTCAGATCTCTAGCGTGTCATAAAGGTAGTTAAAAATTGATTACAAAATTTGACCCGGACACACAAGACCCTGACACACAAGTGAAGTTTAATAAAAGCTATTAAAAACAGCAAATAAGAGCGGAACTCAGAAAGAACTGGACGTAGAAGAAAGTGACTAAATGGAACAGAAAAGACCAGGACAGGGAGAATACAAAATGACGGAACACATGAGAGAGAACCCTGAGAAATAGATTTTAAAAATACAATCGATGAAATTTTTATATGAGCAATTACATTAACAGGTTCCAATTTTCGAGTCTAACCCCGATTGGAAAAAGATACAGCATATGGAAGAAACAGCGAATGAGAGGGAAAAAGGAGCGTTTTCAAACAAAACGAAACCGAAGCTACCACTCTCCTCCCACCTTGTCCCTATTTCCAATCATCATCCTTCAACCCACCCATATATTCTTCCATATCCCAAACGAACCGTCAACCCCGCAAGCCTCATTTTTGATGGGAAGAGGAGGAATGGGGCGAGAAAAGTATCTATAAGAAAAGAGGACACAAGATAAGACAGGAGCAGAAAGAAATAGAACGTTACAGAAAGGAAAGTGAAAATAAATACCAGAAATGCACTAATTTAGAAAGGAGAGAAGGAATGGTAACAATTGTTTTCATGAGATCACGACAAATTTTAAGACAATCTTAAGGAGAAAGAAAGGAACAGACAAAATCAAGATATCCCGAGTCAAATGATCCAAAGAAAAATAATTAGGCTGCAAGACCAGTTTTGAAACGAATAATAAGCCGAAGAATGTAAAGGAAAATTGAAGACAACCTCTCGGAAAACCAGTTAGGATTTAGGAAAAACAGGGGTACCAGGGAGGCCATACTATGCCTGAGAGCCATGGTAGAGAAGACAATACATGTGAACAAGCCATTGTACAAACGTTGCATTCGCGGACCTCGAGAAAACCTACGACAATGTTGAGTGGAACAAGATGTTCAGACTACTGGAAAGACTCGGAATGGATTACGACGACAAAAGAATAATCTACCAAGTACACAGGAAGCAAGTCGTACCAATGAGACGGAAGTCAGATAGAAGCTAAAATTAACAAAGGAGTAAGACAAGGATGCAACCTCGCACCAGCATTGTTTAACATGTACTCGGAGGAGGCCATAATAGGAGCACAAGAATCTTGACTGAGCGGAATTAAGATAAACGGAGAAGAAATCAGTATGCTCCGCTTCGCAGATGATATCGCAGTCAAAGCTGGAAATTACGAAGATCCTCGTAGGTCACTAAACGTGATGGACCAAGTTCTCCAAGACTAAAACATGAAAATAAATAAAACGAAGAAAAATATCGTAGTATGCGGAAGAGAGAAGCTGAATGTAGAAGTCACCCTTTGAGGAGAGAAGTTAGAGCGAGTGGATTCCATCACCTATCTCGGAAGTACCATCACGTAGGACGGAAGAAGTGCAACTGACATCGATTGAAGAAGGAAAATGGAGTTTAATTCCCTCGATCCCGGCAATCTATGAAACGCATTATCAGTGCTATAGAGTTTTCGGTGATTACGATTCAAAATTGAAGTAAATAATAATAAAATCAGGTCCATTTGGATTTGGAAAATATTTACAAATCAAAGGAGCTAATTAGAGAAGAGAAAATTTCGGCTCGCACATCTCTAAGCAAGATACGCCGGTATAAATTTACATTTTAATCCCCCACGGCCATATATTCAATTTTTCACGGATTGTCCTCGTCGGAAGACTACAAATCAAGCAATTTTGTTAATCTGTTATGTAAAACCTCTACACTCTTATTTCTTATTAAGTATTCTACCGGTTAAGGCAGGTTTTGTTGAGTATCAGAGAAACTCCTCCCGGTCCTCTACACTTTCAGGCCTATATCGCTCTAGTATATCCTCTTTCGCTTCATCATACGATCCACCCTTCTTCATCCCGTTCATGAAACCGATTCTCCTTCTTCCTCTCCCCTGCCCGCCCAACATCCTTCCCTCTGTCGATTTCTTGAGCGACCCTTCGCCACGTATTACATCCTCCAGCCACCTACTCTGCCGATCGCGAATTTCATTCAGAAGTTTCCTTTCCTCGTCCACCATCTCAAGCACTTCCGCGTTAGTCCTCCTCTCCATCCACATCACCATTTCCATCCTTCTCCACACACGCATAACCTCATTCAATATCCTAAAGCCAAGCTAGGATGGGAACTCAAAAGATATCAAAGAAAGAAAGCATATGAATTGCAGCAAAAATAATAAACTATTGAGCCATAAAGTTAAGAAAAAGAATCTTCCTGAAAACGCATACTAAATTCGGAGACATTAAAACATTTACTAATAGACTAAGTAAGCCTTAAACGGACACCAGATGAACAAAATAGGCATGTATCGAGGGCGTGAACACCGCTCCATATCCTCGCTGGTGCAGGAGAAAATCGTGTTGATTTTAAATGGAGAAATCCATCCTGCGTGTCATTCATTAGTGATACCTATTGGTTTTAGATAACGCAGGCAATCGGCGAATCATACAAACCGCTTGAGGAGAGCATAATCTTTTTACTACATTTGGCTTGCTGGGCGAGTCAGAGCGCATAACGAAGATCTACAGGGAGCTCTTTTGAGATTATGAATGAAGACAGGCGAAATGAATGCGCTACAGTCGGAACATGCGAAGTTCGCTTCAAATCATTCCGGATTTGGTGGAAGTTAATGGAAGTGTATGAAATCAGCCCAAAATTGTTATGTTACAGCATGGATTTCCTATGAAGCACCACATGAAATTTATATTAACGGATTTTTTAGTTTTGGTGCATGGCACATAGCACACGAGGCACACATTTCGGCATCTTTCGTTGAAATCAATTTAATTGGCCATCTACATGTCATACAGTATAAAGATAAGCAATCAGAGTAAAATTAATCGGATTCTGTGATGATTGGATAAAAAGTATTATTACACAAAGAAATTTCCACGTAAAATGAAAAAAATACTACGCTAGACAACTAATTAAATGTTTTTACAAATATGTACACCATATTTCCTTTATGGATGGCGTCTACAATAAATTAAAAGCCGTGAAGCATATACTGAAGGTTTTCACCCATCTTATCCTGGAAAGATCGTTCTGCCAGAAAAATCAAATTCATCCTCAAATGAAATAGAATGAAAAGCTGATGTAGATGCCAACATTTCCACGAGAGGCTCCCTGTCGTGAATGAATAAAATCTGAGAAATGAACAATATCGTTTCTTCCATCTACTTCACTTACGAGAAAGAGGACATATCTTGCAATGTAAAATACATTATTTAATTACTATGTTGTAGGCAACTGTTGCCATAGTCGAAAAATAAAAGAATATGATCATTCCGAAAAAATCGGCCCGGACCTGGAATCGAAACACGGACCTTGGATTTTCCGTCTCAAAACGCAGACCGCTGCGCTTCCCAGGATTCACGTCTATTTAGAAGGACGCAAAAGGATTGGCAGGAAAGCCAATGGACCGTGGTTCAATTCCCGGTCCAGGCCGATTTTTTCTCAAGACAATTTCATCGTATTTCACCGCCCTATTCGCGGCAGGCCTGAATATCTAGTATCAAGATTGTCAGTGTTCTCATATTTGAAAATAATAATGATCACTATAGAAGAAAAAATAAGCTTGCTTCTGGAAATTTGATGCTCTTTAAGTGCGTCATCAACTCGTTAAATTCGAAGATTGGTTAACGGCAGCATTCCGTCATTGTGTACCAACTAGGAGCTTCTCCGCCACAGTTATAACTACCTACACTCTACACGTATTCACCATCATCTTCGGCTGTCACGACACACGGTAGAAATCTGTAAAAAGATAATAATTTTCCCGTCGGCGGAGGAGCTTCTAATCATTAATACCAGCTTCATCATAAACCTGTGACTCAGTTATTCATCTCCGCAGTAGATGGCCTCGCAAATTTCACGGGCCCACTCGGTTCTCTGTTCGCCCTGAAAGCATCTAATTAAAATTTCGTGGCAACCTCCAAAAGTTTGCGACGCCTGAAACATTAATGGCAGCCGTCTCTTCTTCTCGGTTGGTCCGCGCGAGTTCGATCTTCCCGTAAACTTTCAATTTTAGAACCCTTGGATTCTGGCTAAGAGGGTTCTGGGCGGAGGGTAGAGAGGCGCCAACAGAGCATGCATACACATTTAACCGAAGAAAGAACAGATTTACCACGGTCTTCAAGCCCCAAACATCGCTTGAAGATGATAATTTTTCATCCGCGTCTAATTTTATGGTTCAAAATATCATAAGCAGTTTTAAGAAGTAATCATATGAAAACGAAAACGGTGACATAAAACCCGGGAGATGTGTAAAGTTGTAAAATAAATGAAATGCTGGAAGAGAAGGATATAGTCCGTTTATCCAAGTCATTGCGACTGCCGTGGTTGGGCCATGTTGAAAGGATGGAAGAATACAGAATGCCAAAATTGTTAATGAATAGCAAGATGAAAGGTAATAGGATGAGAGGAAGACCACGCAAAGGATATCTACAAGATGTTGAAGTTGACCTGAAGACAATGGGGATTGGTAGAAGGAGAGAGAGAGAGAGCACAAAGGAGAGCCGAATGGAAGCAGATAACCAAGGAAGCCAAGGCCCACACTGGGCTATAGAGATGTGGAAGAAGAAGATGAGTAAAGTGCAAAATAGAGATAATTATAATATACTATTTCAAACACCTAGTTACACAAGATACTCCATTATACAATGTAATTCTACATCTACATACTACCCCGCGAGCCGCCGCATGGGCGTGTGGCAAGGAGTGGTAGGTCACCAGCCGTATAAATATATATGTGTTTGGGAGGTGTCATGACATGTATTATAGAAGTGTATTTAGAGGAGCTCAGTTTTTATTGTGGTCGGTTATTGTACACAGAAAATACGAGTTTTTGTATCTATCTGTTCGGCAATGTATCTCTCTTATTTTATCGCTTCTGTCAGACTTATTGATGTAGTGAGGCGTCATGTAATATACTGTGTCGCACTGAAACACACCAGTTCTGAATTTCTCAAGCAAATTAAGCCTAGCGTGCAGCCTCCGAGTATCTAGGGGCTCCCACCTTAATCCCTCTAACGGTTGTGTAACACTATAATGTTCGTTCGTAGTAGTTTTTAACGAAGCGTGCTGATTTTCTTTGTATTTTATTTATTTTTTTGGTTAAATCTTTCTGACCAGGATCCCAAATGCTCGCGGCGTATTCGAGGTGTGGCCTAACCAGAGCGAAGTAGCATCTCTCTTTTACTTTTTCATACGAGGACTTCCTATTATACGCTTAACAAAACCTAGTTTCTTTAATGCTGTGCCGCATGTTTGCATGTTTTGTATATGAGTTTCCCACGATATATCTTAAAGAAATTCCAAGAAATTTTGCTGAATTTGAAGATTTTATGTTCACTCCACCCACAGTATAGGTATGCCATTTTGTGATGACTTTCGCAAAAAGTGAACTGTGGTGCACTTACTAACCCTTTGAGTGCGGCATGACGTGATATCACGTTATGGTTGTCTTTACGCTGGTGCAGATGACGTGATATCACGTCAAGTGTACCGTGAATGTTCCAGCTTTCACTAGCAAACTTTCACCAGGCCCCCTTGCGAAAGCTGGAACCCTCACGGTACACATGACGTGATATTACGTCATCAGCACCAGCGTAAAAAAATCATGACGTGATATCACGTCATGCCGCACTCAAAGGGCTAATATTTAATTCTCATCCCCACTCCTGGCGCCACGAATGAACGTTGTTAAGGTCAGATGACAGACATTCAAAGTCCACGTCTTCGCTTATTTCACGGTAGATAACTGTATTAATCTGCAAATAGTCTTAAGTTACTGCTAACTCGAGAGTGAGTTATTCGAGTAATTTGGCACCCCCGAAAAGACCTGTAATGGGGGTTGCCATCAATTGGTAACGCAGTGTTCGGCAGCAGTTCAATAATAACTTATAAAAATGTTTATAGGCGTAGTAATTTACGCAAAAGTGTGCTCAATATAACATAAAATAAAATACATAGGCTTTATGAATTTGACAACAGGATATTACAAAGCAAGTAACAAATTAGGTAATAATGAATAATATGACAGTCATATCAATGAAGAATATGACGACTTTGATGGTCAACCAATCACTCTGGTTTTATTTACAATCATGAAAAAATGACGATTTGCCAAGATGAGTAGAGTGCAAAATTAAAATGAAGAATATGACAGTTTTTAATGTCTACAAATTCCTCCAGTTTTATTTACCATCATGAAAAAGAGACGATTTGCCAAGAGGCCATGTCAGAAGAGAGCTGAGTAGGTCATATGAGTGGGTATAGCGGACTTCATATTAACGTGGTATAATATATCCTAAGCCGATGGGCCCATCTATATTCCTGACACCTTTTAACGCTTATTTATCAGTTTTTTGTGCTATGGCGTGCGAAGAACGACATACGAGAATGGCGATGGAATATCATGCTGAAACTTAATTGGGAAAGGAACGTGAAGTTTCTCACCGGCAGTATGAGAAATAAGAAGGAAACTGAAGCGCAAATTATACTCCTCGATCTTTGTATATTGCATGAACAAAGTTTCCAATTAAAAACAAGTCACGGAACATCCATCAACACATTTGGTGACAAATGAGCTACTGATTACTCCGTAACAAGGAATAATTTAGCAGGAAATTTTGATCTACGCTTCCCTTAATGATCATTTCTAATTGGGCAGCAGGTTTTAGCTACGGGTGTGACAATGCTAAACCACATCCACACAACCTTCTTTTAAACCGGCGTGTATTCATCATTCCTAAAATCAGTACAGTAGTTTCCTAAATTAACAAATTATTTGCCCAACCAAAAACATGAACCCCTTCCACTAAAAGCTACGTCGAAATACTGAACTTTTAAGGCATTCAGTATTTTTTTCGACCGAGCTTAGCAGAGCGGAAATCGAAAAGACCGATCGAGTCGCTTCATTGCAGTGATGATTCGATCCAATCAAATTCAATTAAACTTACGCGCGGATTAGAGATTTAAAAAAAAAAATCACGCCCACTTCCTACCCTTCCCATCTCCCTAGGCACCTATACAGAATACGAACAGCCTGCAAGCGCAAAGTAGAAGCCTGGATGCAGCAGTCAACACACACAAAAGCAATCAATGCTCCCTTGCGAGAGCTGCGGGGAGGTTTTGAAGCTGTTTGTTCCAAGAACTCAATAGCGCAATATAACGCGCCTCGCTCTCGTGTATACGCGTAGGCAGTTAGATGCGATAAGGAGAAAGGGAGGGTTGAAGGAGGGGGAGGGAGGTATGGAGAGGTCGCAAGAGAGGATCGGGGATGTGGGGAGAAGATTTGCGAGTGGAGGGGAGGTAATGGCGAGGAGGGGAATGGGGTGGAGAAGAGGGTCGGGGCACGGGGGGATCGATGGTTACGGGTGAACCCGGAAGCGGAAGTGGAGCGCCCCGCCGACGACTGGCGAACTCGCGGGGGCCGAAGAAACGGAAGACAAATGCCGAGCGCGGAGCGCTCGCTAGAGCTCGTTTGTTTTTCTCCCTTTTTCTCCCTCTTTTTTTTCCTCCGCCCCCCTCATCCCACCCTATTTCGAACGAATCCTCCCTTTCTCTCTTGCACGCCGCGCATGCGCGAGGGAGAGAGGGGGGAGGGAAGGTAAGGAGGATGATGAGATAAAATGAAGTAGAGAGACGGATTGAGGAAAAGGGTTTTGTACATTTTACATCGCCAGCCATCAAAAAAAGATTAAACTGTGAATCTGCAACGATAACTGTTCTTTGCTGAATAATTCAGATTTTTTTAAATGTAACACATCTATGCGCCAGTAAAATAACCGGCACGTTAAATTTTAATATCAGTACAAAAATAAGATGATCCAAGATAGTGAATATATTTGCTCGTTCCTTAATTGTATTTATTTTCTCCCAATCGATTTCGATAAAAATATCATTTTCCGGTAGATTTTTACATATTTCGTCTAGTAACATAGGTTTTAAAGTTGAATAGCCAGATATATAAAAAATATATGAAAATACCTGACAGAATATGATACAATTTTTTTAATTACATAGTATTTATTCTTCATAGTATTCAAATTGATACAAATACAGGTATCGATACAATCATGCAAGTTAATACAAGTACAGAAAGTCCTACTGAGCCGTAACCAGTCAATAAGTATCGTCGTTTACCCAGAAAAGTTTACCCTTATTTTGAATAAACATCAAGCAGCTACACCTAGTGACGCCCAAAACCACTGTATTCAATAATTAGACGTTAAAAACTAGCCCATCAACATTTTTAACTCTTTATGTCAGCAGCGACTTTTTTGCTTCTCTAAAAAAGTTAACAGTTGGAAGGGTCAAATCTTTACCTTTTTGGTAACATAACTCACCTCCCCACCCACTTACGTGTTCAGCGGGATTCTCGCAGTGAAGTTTTCCTTTTTTATGATTTAGGGAGAATGGAGAGATGGAATTATAATGGGTCGAATTGCTTGTTTTTAGGAACGGGGAGGAACGATACTCAAAGGGGAAAAAGAGAGGGGTGAGGATTAACTCCCATCTCGATGACAGCTTTGTATTTAAATCCAGTGGAGCAAATGAAAGAGACACTCATATTAGATTTTTTATTAAAACTACCAACTCCCCCAGCCGACTTCTCTCCACTTCCTAAATCCCTCCCTCTCCACGCTCTTCGCACTCCATCTCTCTCCCTTCCACCCACAAACCTCCCGACATATAACAGCCACTGATTCGTTTTCCAGCGATAAAATTCGAATGCGCACGCCATAGAGGAGCTGGAGGGAGGGTTGGAAGGTGCTTTTCATTTTTTTTTCAAGGAAACGGGGAAAGGAAATCGGGAGAGGGTGTTCGGCGGGGAGAAGTTATCTCACTCAAACATCGGAACGGATTACGCTTCCTCTGTATCATTTTTTGATCGACCAGATAGCTCGATACACAAGAGCCGGCTTTTATGTGGATGGCGATCATGAGCATTATTCGTTTATTTTTTTGATCGATCGGGCGCCCCAGGTATTCGAATAAAAATAAAGGACCGTGTTTTTAAAAAGGCGAGGAGCGTAATTGGTTCAGATTTCAGTTAGATGTGACAGTTCACAAGCTGAGTTCGCGTGCGATTCGAATGCCAAGGCATGAAACATGTGAAGCACGCGTGCGTTAACTTGCAGAAAGTACGGGCCCACGGACTTATTTTATGGTTTTTCAACAGGATTAACATTTCGTGCTCAAAAGGGCACTCGCTAGTGCATTCATTTTCCCGTACCGTGGGAATATTGTGAAGATATGGACACTTAAGAACGTGGATGAAAATTTAAACCTTCCTGACTTCCTCATTTTTATGATGAAAATGATGCTGAATAATGATGCTGAAAATGACGACGAAAATGTTGACAGTTCCACATAAATTTGAGAAAAGATACATAAATAGGGTACTTACTGAACCAATTTCTCCTGTGATCCATATCGGTTGATCTAGCGTTTTGAGGTAGTTTGAGCGTGATAGTTACTTAGTCATAATGAACACCATATTCGAATTATACGTTTTAATTTCAGTACATGTGGGAAGCGTGAATCAAATATTGCAGTATTAATGTTGCAAGTATATACATTTATACGACTGAAATTCTAAGTAATTAAATAAAAATATCAATTTAAATCATTAACTTGACAAATTTTCCTTACGCGATACGTTTTAAAACTCCGTCGCAACGGAATGTTTTTTTACGATTATAAAAAAAAATTACTGCGGTTACAATATGATTTTATTTTCAAAAAAAAGAAGAGGAAACACACAAACTAGATACTACTGTTAATATTTTGTCGAGATCTAGGTATTAGAAATTCCTGATTTTCTAATACGGTCTCTCTTGAGTGCATAAACGTACCATTTCCCATGCAAAAGGGCAGGCATTGTCCGTCAAGAATCTCATAGAAGAAGTACTTAGGTGAGGGGCAGTTACTTTTGGTATCTCCAGAAGTGTAACATATTTTTCTTTAAAATGAGACCAAATTCATCAATTTCTAGGCGAAATAATAACTGGCTCAAACTACCTTAATCATAATCGCAAAGAAGGACTGCGATGCTATAGCGATAAACTTTTGAAGATCGCGAACTTTTATTTTCTTGTTAAATTATACACTGCAAAAGTAAATGATCCGGCCATGAATATATGTTATGATTAGTTACCTCGTCGCCAAAAACTGTTGCCTAGAAATCCGTGAACAGGCAACTTTTTCGAATTTGGTGCCGCCTAGAGATGAAAGACGGAAGTTCAAATGTAAATACAGTCCATAGTTTGTAAATAAACACGTCTTACTGGTTTTACTTATAAGTAATCATAATGCAGTGGATAAAAAATGTAGTACTACACGCGGGACATAATTATTCACTTTTTTATATCGTTTTAATGTGGTATCTTCATGAGTATTCCCAATGGCCATCATTGCAGTGTTGGTAAAAAGGAATGCACTTACCGCCGCCTTGAACAGATTCTTATTTTTCAATCCAAGTCTCTTATTTTTGGTCCTCGTAGACGCATACCCTGTTTTGCAGCCTGTTACGAGGCAAGTTTCGTTTAAACAAGGCATTCTAAATTCTTTATTTAAGCTGAACGAGCTTAATGCATTCAAATTAGAGTCTGAGTCTGGCAAACATAGTCGTCGGCACACGATGGACGTTACATAAATCTATTACACATTTCCTGCAATAGATATTTCCTCTCTAGCATTTACAAATTAACTTTTAGGCCACAAAAATAGCAAGATATTATTCAAAGCATCAAGTAATTCATATCTCCTCGATCGTTATCAAATATTCACCACGGTCACGTTAACAACTATTAACTACGTCTATTTACGATTTATCTGAAAAGACTTTTTTCTGAAACTGAAAAGAAGTGGCGCCAAGGACTAGGTGAACTAAAAGTGGAAATTTAGGAAACAACGCGTAGCCTAGGCAACAGTTACAAACATTTAAATCCATAATATATATTCATGGATCCGGCATAGAACTGCGCTGTTTAGTAAACTACGACTGCTCCTACGATATTATAACATCAGACTTGGAACAACCTCTGATGTTGTTGGATTGAAATTCGATAAATATCTATGTCGAATACTAAATCAGAGATCCAATGGCAATGAAGGAAAATTAGGTCAAAACCCTGCTAAAAATTACTGGGAAGCTGTTCTGTAGAACGTAAGGAATTCTACAGAAATGGACCCATTTTCTTCAAAACTAGTTCCTTTTCTAAGGATCTGTACGGAACATGAGAGCCTGACTCTACAGAACACGTGTTCTGTGGAGTTATTTTCTGCAGAGCAAAATAACTCCTTACAAGCTGTTATGTAGAACTTCAGCAACTCTACGGAAATATGTGAGGTTTCCCTTGCCCTAGTTCCTTTTCTAAGGATCTATATGGAGAGTCGTAGGGAATTCCACAGAACGTCCTAAGGAATTCTGCAGAACGTTCTAAGGTATTCTGCAGAACATTCTAAGGTATTCTGCAGAACATTTTAAGGTTTTCTAGAGAACATCCAAAGGTATTCTGCAGACCGTCCGTAAAATGGCGTCTCGATGATTTAAGAAATACTACAGAACTTTATAAAAAAATTCTGTAGAAGTATTTTAAGGAAACTATACAGAATTTTTTAGCAGGGAAGACCGTTGCGCTGATGGAAACAGCGCGATGTATTACCCTGTTTAACTCAAAGACAACCGGGTCGAATCTAAACAATTGTATATTGGGCGAGTAGCCTAAACATTTTGCACACACAGCAGGAATCCTCACTTTTGGTAGCGGCCTGCTATTCGATAGAACTAATAGCGATACAAAATTACCGTTGCCGTCTTGAGGTATCTGAGAGTTTCGCGTCGGAATTTTCCCTTTCAAACATTCAATTAGTAATAAATTATTCAAAACTTTTAACTGTAGATTCGTGTAATTAGTTCAATGCCTATCCAATTACCAACGGTGGTGAGGACATTTTTCGATGAAAATGTGATCCTCTTCAAGAGGAATCATGAGTCAATCAATCATAAAATAATCTGAGCCACGGGCCCATGCAGTAAAGCGATCGTTCTCGGTATTTTACGATTACAAATCGACCTGAGAGGAGCTATGGCACTACAAACTAAACACCTATGTTTAGGACTACAACAACTCGAGGCAAAAATGGACGCATCTATACTCAAGGTTGGTTACGAGTCAAAACTTGCAACGGAGGAATATTTAAGTGTGAAAATAATAATTTAGCTTAATACATATTTATACTTTGTTTCTCTTGTTATTCATCGGGCTAAATGCTAAATTGACCATAAAAATGGCTAATAGTCGGCTGATTAATGGAATTTAAGTGCAATCATGTATAACGGTAACAACTAACTCGGGTCTGAAAATATTGTAATGGTTTTGATTTAGAAAATGAGAAAAAGTCATCCATTTTCCACGTGATTGATTATTATAATTGAAGAGAACGAACGTTTGCTAAAAAGGCGCTACCTCAAAATTCCATCTATAAAACACTGAGGTAACCGGTCATTACTAATATTGGTAAAGGGTAAGAACGCCCATCGACATAAGCAAAGCTCCAGAGAGAGAGAGAGGTCAGTTTTTTTTAATTTCTCCTTGCACCGCACAAATAATCTCGTATCGTTATCTTTAGTATGGCATTGCGGAGACGGCCATAATTCAACTTTTTTCTCCACACTTAAATTCTACTTTTCACGCGACGGCCCTTTGGAAATTCCATGGAGCAAACCGGTGATCATCTCTTTGGATCATTTCCGATTGCTAGCTCATACATTGTAACTAATTGATTGTTTGTGGCCCACAAAAAGGTTGACAGGAAAAATGAAAACATATTATTTTCTTATTGAGGCATTTAATAGGCAAAAATATTTAAAAGAATTTAATGAGTAAAAATCAAATTGTTGTTAAATATTAGCGACGCCTTTAATCGTCTGCAGAGCACAATTTAATTGTTTAGTTGTGCTTCTAATTGTCACCTCTATGTTATTACCTTCACTGAATTCCTAATAAAAAAATATGAGAACTCACGAACAAGTGAGTGGAAAAAAAATTACACCTCGAAATTTTTTTCCGCTTTCGAGGAACTTAATATTAACCAAGGATTCCACGGGAGAGGTAAGTTTCCTTTAAAGCTAATTTACATGACTTGGCGAGTATGGGTACAAATATGTGAGTACTGAGACCTGGTCACCTGATTCATTCCAATCGCGGAAGTGAGAATATTTCTGAGAGCCCAGATTGAGAGAAACAACTTCTCGTAATGCTTTTTCCTCTTAAAAAGGACTCTCATCCACTACTTTTCACGTGCGACAGAAATTGGAAGGGTTAATTACCTACTTGGTTCCCAAAAATGTTTATTTTTTTATTAAGTGCAATGCCATCCCAAATTCGTCGCTATTCGCAAGTCCAAAAGTGAAAAAAAGACATTCTCCGACTGTTAAGAGCTAAAGAAGATCGTCAAAGATTTCGACACGGTTCAATCCCGCCCGGAATGAAGAGCTCAAAAGACGAATCCGAACGGAGCGGGAGGATTCACCCGCGTCTACGGCATCGCCGCATTTAAAAGGTTGCCGCCGCCGCCTCCGTCTCGACCGACACCGAATTCGCTGACTCCGCTTCGATTAAATTAACTCGACGGGGATCCGACTTGAGCTGTTTTTCCCTCTCTATCTCCCTCCTTTCGACTCCCCCCGTTCTCCCTCCGCTCCGCTCGGGAATTGCGCGCAACATGGGCACAATGCGCTGCGCCGCATAGTCGGTTCGTCCGCACGGATCGGAACGAATCCTTAAAGACCTTTCCGGAGGGCAATTTCACACGACGGTGAGCGACTGGCCGGCTCCTGCGAAATGGGAGCGACAAACACACCGAAACGCCTTCCGGAGGTGGTCAGTCTGTCGTAAGGAACACAATTTTTTTATTATTCATCCCTCCTCACTCCCTTATGTCCCTCCTCTGATTCGCCGTCGTTCGGTTTGCCACAATTGCCTGGCAAACGCTCGTAGCTCGCAGGAAAACATTAGAGTACAAGCCCGAGTAAAATCAGGGGTACACGGCAAACAAGCCAGAAGCTACACTGTGGGGTAAATGATTGAAAGTGGACTGTATACAACTCCCACATTTAATTGGAACTAAGCTTACATCACATTATATGAAAAAAACAATTAGAATACAATAAAGCCGTTTCTGTAATACATCGGCAGTAGACGGGCCCAGGAGAGTCGCATGCAGGAGAGAATGGCTGTAGCTCGGTGAATCGCCATGCGGGTGACAAGTATGCATATAGAGAGAAGATTGAGAGAACACCACGGCACATGGGAGGAATGTCTCACTGCTGCTAAGTGACTGAAGAGAGACTATTACTCATGAATTACTTATATTTTATCCAAAAAGTTTATCAAAACCAGAGGACCATACACTTAAGTTTTTAAAGTCCTACTTTAAAGACAGAGTGAAAGAACATAGGAACCACTTTGTTAATGGTGGTGGAAATTCAAAGTTGAGTGAACATTTATGCACAGATAACCATTTTAGTGATTTTGACCCCGAGATTTTATGTCTCTAACAAGGGTTCTAAGTTGGATTTTTTAGAGAAATTTGAAATTGTTAAAATCCTGCATATTTTATGTAATGACCATATGTTCCCCACTCATTCCCCCTCCTTAACATAAAACCTCCCTCTTTCCACAACAGACAACCGTCCTAGTCATCCATTCTGTTCTTTTTTACGTAAAAATTACTCAGTTTTCACCCAATTGTACTCATCCTTTCCGCCGCCTTTACGTCACCTCTACCAGTAATACCTACATGCCCCCCTTTTCTCCTCTCCCCTATTTTCCTCCCTCCCCTCCACCGTTACTATATACATACTCATCCACTCAAGTCAGTTGACTCTAGAAAATGGCACTCAGTTGCTGGAACCCGGGTCGGTTTTAATTTGATAAATTAGCGGAATTAACCAAGTCGTATATTTTCATTATGAATATCCAAAACTAAAGTAACGCCTGAAACAGTTTCGTTTCCTCAGCTCTAAAACATTTTCAGAAAGTAAGCATATGATTTCACAGTATTTCCTACATCATCTACAGCCTGGGACACAAGGAATAAAACAATTCCCGACGGCTGACAACTTATTTCAAAGTTAGTTATCTACTCGACATTCTCCCTTTCAATTCTTAAAAATTACTCTTGTTTTCCCACACATAAACTCCTGCTGAGTGGTATACTCTGAACTTGCCAACGAAGTGAATCTAAAACTCCAGAGGATTCAGAACTCCTGTGTGAGGTATATATTTGACCACATATTATAAATACGTGAAGCCATACTTTGAAAAACTCAGATGTCTAATAATACCAAATAAGCGCTCACTTAATAAGTCAACATTCATGTATAAGTTAAAAACGACAGAACTTCACACATATTTACCCCGGAATGTACAATACAAGGCTAAAACAAATAAACGTCCAACACGCCGCATAAAAGAACTTCATATACCACACCATCGAACATCTGCATACGCTAGGTCTTTCCATGTCACCTCTTGCGAAGTATGGAATCAATTGTCAGAAGACGTAAAAAAAATCTGAAAATGTAAATAAATTTCAAAAGTAATACCATGAATATTACTTTAAGTGAACTGAATATCGTAAGTGAACTAAATATTGTGCTACACTGTACAAAATCTGATGTATTTTTATAGTTTTGCCGTTTTGTTAAACATTATGTCGGATTCTGTGATATTAATACGTCTTATATATATTGCTATTGTAATATTTGTTTGACTCTGAAGATACGAATAACGATATACGTTCCGGGACGCACTTGTCCCGGAATAATATATTTAATTTTATATTTCATTAAATTTTATTCTAAATTGACTAAATCCGATTCTCCGTTTATTCATGAACACACACAAGCTATTGGCATTTATTAACCACCGTAACAAGCTGTCATAATGCAAAGGAGTGCCATTAAATTTTGAGCACAGGTAAAAAAAATTTGTACCGTCCGACTACTAGTCGTAGTTTTGAAAAAAATTGTCGACCGGAGCCTTCTCTTTGCAATGAATAAGAAAAAATGTTTTGCGCCTGAGCTTCTATGTACAAGTTGATTCGTGAAGGTTGCCTTCTTTACAGGAACGCTCCAGCGTGAACAGCTTATATACGTCACGCCTTACTTCCATTGGTTGCACCAACCGCGTAAAGGCGTCAGCGTATATTACTTCCCATTTTTGGGCAACTACACCCACTTTTACGAGTCAGACTACCCCTGCATGGTCTAAAATATATTCGGCGAACAGATGAACTCGTATGACTAATAAATCTGCTCATGGTGTTGCATAAGACATTTGTGCAGGGGGCTGTCAATTACCTACGTAGACAATACACAGGGGAGGAGGGGGTTGGAGAGATGTCTACGTAGACAATAGTCGACACCCTTTCCAATGGTCTATATCATACAGTTTATAGTGAATGACAGGTTATCACAGCCACAAGAGTAGTTTTTCTTTTACTAACCTTTTCTTAAAATCAGCCTTAAATTACAGATATTCCATGACAATCAATTAATAACCCGTTTCACAGCTTTTTCTGCAAAAAAGAAAAGTCTACGTGGACAACAGGGGGTGTGGGCGTGCGGATGAAATCCAAGAGTATTCACGATGGGGGAGTGAGGAGGGAGGGGGGGGGGTCAAAATTGGCCTATTTTTGTCTATGTGGATTATGGACAGCCCCAAGTCTTTTTTCTCTCGTCATTAATTTCGTAAAATTAACTTCCCCACCAATGGAAAAGCAAACTGCAGTTAATGAGCTAATCCAATACCAATATTCAACTGATTATGCTCATACGGAGAGGTCAATTTCCTTTAGTTTTAACATTACGGAACCACTACACCATACGGCAGGACGGTAGTTTTTTCATGAGAGAGGACACTAAAAAATAGAAAAAAAATGCCTAGGAAGTATGAATGAGTCGGATAAGTAGGACAACAAAGGAAGCGGTAAAGTGACATTCGGTGTCCGCGTCATTGCCTCGTGGAAAAAGAGCACCCGGGCTGATGCATCCCCACCCGCGAGAAGCCATAAAGAAGGGAGAACCCGAGAGCGTCGGATAAGCACATTTTAGTGCGCTCATCTCCTGCAAATCGAATTCCACCATGACCCCTTAACTGCCGAAGACCACTATTTTCATCTGAAATACGGTATCGGCGTTTTGCCAGGCGTGACAATTCTCCCCTCTTAGCCTGATGCAGGAGTTCTCCAACATATTTCAAATTCGCCCACTCCCTACCCAAACTTTCGTTTCAAGAGAGCATTTAAATATCACGGATGACTGTAAAATACTCGTATTTACTTAGGAATTGTATGAGATTGAGCCCAAAATTATGATGAGCTTAGGAGACACTTGACGGTGGGAAAATATATCATACCGTGCTGGAATTTTCACTGATAACCCTGAAATGGAAATTTTAAATGAGGGACTGCACAAAACCAACCAACTTATCGGTGGAATATCAATAGACGATGAAGCCCCAAGGTCACAGCACTCAAATAGAATCCTAAATGGTCTAACCCTTAATTTTGGCCATAACCGCTTCCGAAAAAATTTAAATTGTCACCTGAATAAAGATTTCCTGGAGCAAGAATCAAAAGGAACTTCGAAATTATCTAGCCAATACGCAGAAAACTAATCCATATGCGATGCTCAAAGAGAAATTAACTGCAAAAGACAGCTAAGTACCGTGGCTAGTTGATAAAAAAATCATCCTATGGACCTGTGTGTCTACCTTGGTGATCAGTGTATTGGCTTGAAAAGCAGAGAACCTTCGTTCAATTCCAGGTCGAAGGGTTAATTCTGTAACTTTCAATGCCCGTGGGTGCACTTATCCTCCCCACCAGCATTTTATGACATTGCGAGTCTGTAAACTTCAATGGTTGGTAGCTTCATGAAAGGAAATAATTGAAGATAGACGCCGTGTGGGTCGCCCAAACTAAGAATTATTACGGTGCGTACCGGAATCCAACATGTGGAGTTCTTCCGGTCAGAAATGGGCAGATAAGTTTACTCCAGAGTGATGACCGACGTCATTGAGACCTGATGTGGCACACAAAGATGAAGATAAACTTCACTTCTTTTGAGAAACATCAGTTTTGGCGATATGAATTGCTAAAACAGACACTATCCTTTCCATGAAATCAGACTGTCTTCTTTCGTTGCGCTGAGCCAAAACTGTCAAATTTTGAGAAATATGAGTCTAGAGGTCATCAAATGTTGATAGAGACCGAAGGGAAGAGGATAGACGTTTTTCAGTACCCAACTTAAGTCACGCGGTCGCTTCAAGGAAATCTCAATCGACCAGTTTCAAGTGCATTCTCTGCCGGCAGATTTTAATACCATCTTGAACGCCTTCAACAAAAATCTTTGGGGAATAAGGTACTTTATAAATTTTACCGCATAATAAGACACTGCATGAAGAAAGAATAAAGCAAATGAATGCTCACAGAAGAAATATGTTGATGTTACTGGACTTGGGAGATAAAATATAATTTCACGTATCCTACTATTCATTGAAATGATCACTGAATAACAGGAAAAAAATAAATTCAACTTGCCTGATGATAAATTGAAACATTAGCACCATTCGTTACTCGCGGGCACGCCTAGCCGTGATTGAGCAACCATTACCTTCATTGTTGCCAGTTGAATGTTAAAAAAACCCAATGAAAATAACGATTAAAAATTACAAAATATACGATGTATAAACTGAAAGATGAAACTCCATCGCGATTCTCCGAATTCTAAGGCAGATTTTATCGCACTAAATTACTCGACATTTAGTATCATCTTATTTTTTTAATTTATTAACGTAAGGTAAATATCACTCATCCAATTTTTCCATGGATAAACGGCCGCTAATATTTGCTCATGTATTTTTTAAGGTAACGGTAAAGGTGGGGTAAATCAGACCAATTAATTTAAGAGCTTTCTAAAGAGGTCACTCATGCTTATGCACGTTCATTGAACTACAGATGGATATTGAAAAATTTTCCTCAGCTTAAAAAATTTCAAAACGCTTGGAGGTTTTTGTAGTTCCATGATATTTTCACACAAGTGTTAATTCGGTGACATAAGCCATAAATATACCCGATATATTGGCGCAGGACCTATCACTTCGCAGAATTTCACCGAGCAGGAAATGGAATTTTTAGACCCTTTATTTTAATTCAATACTTCGATCAGATTACATTTTCCTATCCCTGCTTAATCCTTTCCTCTTTGTAATGGATATCAAAAGTCATCTCAGGGAACAGAGTAAATGAATAAAATCGCGAGTAGTCGTTTTTTCGCCCAGTAAAATAAAAATTATCTGAAATATTTTCGTTATATTGGAATTCCAGTTATTTCTCTTCATGCTGAATAAAAACGCTAGGTAATGTACCACAGTTTTATTTACTGGCACGACGCATTTCACCACATTGTGGCAAAATCATAAGACATGATTGACACGCGTTTCACCACACTGTGGCATAGTCCTGGGCCATGATAAGTCTGTGGCAGATTACTGTTTTTTATTTAGCATGAATATAGACAACTTCCACCCAGTAAGCCCTGATACAGTTAAATTTGTTGTTTCTCATGTTTAAGCTACATGCATCTCATCCATTTACGTTTGGTATTCGAATCCATAATGAAAATAATAATTTTTTTACTTTTCCATAGTTATTTATCCTATTAGTTTAACGACTTTCGCAGCTAGTTGCAGGTACAACTGTTTACGAAACTAATCGCAAAATTACGTGAATTATTGACGTAAACCATTATGCCTGAAGATGCAACAAGCTGCGAAACGCGTTGTGCTATTACTATGAACAACTGCGGAAAATAACAGGAATTATTTTCAATATGGATTCGAATATAAAATACTTCCACAAAGTGACGCCTGAAAGACGCCACTTAGAATATTACCATGACGCCTCACTAGATCTCTAGTTCCGACAGAAACGATAAAATGAGAGAGATAAATTGCCGAACAGATAGGTAAAACAAAAACTCGTTCTTTCCGCGCACAATAAGCAATGACAATAAACTGAGCACCACTAAAAACACTCCCCTAGTACATGTCCCCATTTCACCTCCCAAAACCCCTAAACTTTACATCTTTTCACGGCTGGTGACCTAACACCTCCTGCCACAAGCCCATGCGGCGGCTCGCAGGGTAGTATGTAGATGTAGATGGTGTTAAAGTACGTTTGGTGGCTAAACATTTTATAGGACGCGTAAGAAAATGTAACGTCAACTCAATAAATATTCTTTTCATTTGGGAATTTAAAAAAATGAAAATGTAATTTTTTAGTGGGTTATAAATTTAGTTCAATCAGCTCCTTCTTTAGCCACTTAGTCCCCAGGCTTCCTACGCTTTCGCAGTGTAATATGCAACGCGTTGGAAGGGGGGCGTTTGGAGAATCACCGCCTTCAAATCACACCTTTCCTCTTTATGTGGTTTGGGAGACATGAGCGGCCCCATTCCCACATCTCGCTGTCCGATTGTTGTTTTTTTTCCTCATCCTCGGGAAACGGTCACGTTCGCCGCACAAGGTGAACTTCCTCACCCCGTTTTTCCCTCCAAGCATGTACACCGTAGAGACGCCTTCGGAGGAGAAAATTGTTCTCATAGAACTAATTCGAAGGCACGAGAGGTCAGACACGGTTGAGCTGTCAATATAGCAAGGAAAGCCTAAGTCACATTCCTATTTCAAAAATGTAGTTTTAAATCAAAAGTTTGACGACTCAATTTATAAGTAATATTCAACGACCTCTCTGAATTTCGCCCCGTCACTGCTCTCGGACATTACACAAGTAGATTTCTTTTTTCAATTTTTATAGGGAAATTAAGCCTTGGCACGTCTCATCACTTCCCTACAGCGAAGTTGTCCGCCATCATGTCAATCTTAAGTTTATCTCAAACCCTCTGCCTCTCCTTATTTCAATGATAACTTTCTTGACCAATATAGTATAAACAATAAGTTACTTGAATATTTTGCCATTTATATATTAAACTCACAGCCAAATGTTTCGCCTAATATATTGGCATCCTCAGAGTTTTTCAGCACAATACAAAGAGACGTACAGCCAGATAATTATAAAATATTAGTACATAAGTAGAAGAGTCCAAAATTTACTTATGTTGCAAAGCCCCGAGAATGCCAATGCATTTGGCGAAACGTTGGCTGTGAGTTGAATATATAAATGACCAAATATTCAAGAATCTTATCATAATATCCTAAGTTCATCCAAAATTCCTATCCTCCAACTTCTAACGCCCTTCCTAAACATTCTGCTCTCTTGTAACCCTCTTCAACATTCCTTCGACCTTAAAAAGTGTCCTCCATCCTTTTTTCTGCATCCTCGTTATCTCCGAAAATAACCCCCTCATTACCACTACGTATAGACCGAAAATTCGTACCGCTCCCGATGTCACAAGATGAAGCAGGTTCGTGTGGAGGTAAGAGTATCGGCTTCCTATCAAAAAGTCTTGGAATCGATGCGGTGGTTGAAATTCTCCTCACTATGCCCGATCTTAATGCAGATGCCATTTGGTGAGCATTTCACGTAGGTACAGTTCTCCGTCCGTCGGATGGGACGTTAAACCTCGGTCAATTGGCGTTTTCGTTGAGATAAGGCGAACGCCCACGCCGAGTTTCTCTCCACAATTTCTCCACTCCCCTGTAATACTCTTCCTTAACCCACTTGTTCTCAGTTATAGCTCGCTTCTCCAAATAACCAAACCAACCTCACTTGGCGTCATAAGTTTAAGCGTCCGGGCGGGAATTCCTGCCTTCTATTAAAAAGGTAATATTAACGTCATCTCGTTCCAGAATCCAGAGGAAAGTCATATGGAACACGGGAAAAATGCTCTAGATCCCCATAAAAAGAAATTTAAACAAAGAATAATCCAAATTATCGATAGAAGTGAAGGAAATTGGACTCATACGCAGACATTTCCGTTCATTCCGGTGACAAACGGCGGGTAGAACTCGTAGACACGCGCGAGCTGCCCGAGGCTGGGTCCATGTCACTAGGCCTAAGGAAAGGGGTGCACTGGTAATGAAATTAAAGTGCTTCCACCGAGAAAGGAGCCTAATGTCAATTTATTCACGTTACTGTGTATAAGAGAAATATATCTACTCTTCCTAATAAAAACAAGAGAATGTTAACATTTCCGTGATATTTCTCTCGAAAATTGAACTTGAAATCACACGAAGTTCAAAGGGAGATGAGGAGAAACACGACAAAAACAGTGTTTTTTTCCATCAAATATAATCTCCATGTTAATGTAAAACTGTTTTTTAGAAGCAAAAACTTGCGGTACATTGATTTAAAATTTAAAAAACACTCTACCGACTAATTTTTATTGAAAACAACAATCGCACTTTCCCACAATTTTTTATCACCAATACTACGCGTTTCAACTCATAGAGTAAGGTCCAAGATAATGAGAAACAGTAGACATCACATTTGTATATGTTCAAAGGAGGGGTGGGTATAGGATACAAGGTGGGGGAATTTGGACAGGAAAACCAAAACCTCAGAAGCCTGGCCTAATGAAGTTTTTAGAGGTTTTCCCATTGGGAGGAAAGGTCATGAACCTTAAAACACAAAATATCGCGATTTACACGAGTCAATTCTGGTATTTTTATAGAAGTTTAAATTGCTACAGTTTGCTATTGAAATTTAAATTAAAACTGAAATAAGTTTATATCGATTAAATCTGAGGCAATCAGGAGAGTAAAATTTTTCTGGAGTATGCAAGTCTGTAAGACATAGTTTCCGGCTACATATGATGGAAATTTATGATGTCACTCAAAGTAAAAGATACTTGGTTTTATTCCACACTATTTAATACAACTCGACCACGGTTTGGACACCGCGTGTCATCCTCAGGTAAATCTTTTCGGTCGCGTTCCTCTTTTGTTTGTTATACATTAGGGGAACGCGACCCAAAAGATTTATTTACCTGGGGATGACACGCGGTGTCGAAACCATAGTCAAGTTGCATTGAATAGAGTGGAATAAAAGCAAGGATCTTTTATTATGAGTGATGCAAGTATGTCTCTATTCTCGGGACTGAGCGATGTGAAATCGAATGAGGTCAATACAAAATGGTGCTCCTTAATTTAATTTTGAAAAAAATAGGTAAAACCGTTTTGGTTAGGGTTTTCTCGAAAATTCTCGAAATCTCGTAGACAAAATAATATACATGTTTCGAGTATTAACCTCTCAATTTCGGCGTTCCTGGGAGTTTTGTTTTGGTTAAATAACGTGAGACATTAAAACGCGTGACCTCGTCACACGGAAAATATTTTTACCAAAACATAATTTCTGATGACAATATACATAAACATTCCTGGTCCGCGAATACAGTGAAATATTTATTAAGCGATCACCGACGGTTACGCTGAAAAATCATCGTTATGAGGGGTGGTCGTTCGACAGGAGTTCAGTTTCTAAGAGTACATATTAAGCAAATGAACAGTTTTCAACGGATTTGAGAAATATGTACAATTTCTTGAAGCGACGGATTAGTAAAAACCTACGCAGATGGTATTTAATTCCTCATGATTTAGTTGCTCCCGGGAAATTTCAATGTATAATAATTTGATGTGCACATGCAGTGGAACCTAAATTAAGCTAACATCAACGGTTTTGCTAAAAATGGTCATTGTGAGGGGTGGTTGCATGATATGAGTGGTCGTTAAGAGGGGTTTCACTGTATTTCAATTATCCTACTGTCGGTAGTACCTTTTAAGACTACCTCGCAGAGTTTACTCGGTAAAAATATCAATTAATTATACTAGCCTAAATATCTACAGTTACAAATACGTACACGAGTACGCCAAGGTTCCTAGCCGTCCCCGTCATTCTCCCACCCCGTGGGTTTCACTGTATTTCATTGATCAGATTGCTGATAGTACTTTGACTACCCCAACGAGTTTGCTCGGTAAAATAACAAAATAATTATGCTAGCCTAAATAGCTACAGCTACAAAAACATACACGGGTATGCCAAGGCTCCTAGCTTTTCCCGTCACTCTCCCACCCTCCTCTCCACCAAAGCGGCCTTTTTCTCTGCTCGAGTGGGGGGGGGGTGGGAGCTTGGGGGGAGGACCTTATTGGGCGCATTGCGCGGCGTAAGTGAAGAAGCACTAGAGGCATTTTTCTCAATCCCTCTATTCCATCCTCTCTTCCCGCGACACTTATAGAGTTTCCACGAATGACCGATTGAATGCGGAAACGGCGGAATTTGTGAAAAAAAGGGGACAAGGGGGAGGATGAGGAGAAAGGAAAGGAAAAAAGGGTTTTTGCAATGCCGAAGGCCACAAGGAAGGAGGTTGTGGGGTTGAAGGGTTGTGAGCTGCTATTATAAGGTTAGGGAGCATTTTTTGAGGAGAGAAATAAGGGAATGGATACGTGCGTTCAATAGCCGTCACGATCAACTGGTCTCACAGCGACATAACAATTATAAATTTATTTATCCATTGAGTCAACCTTACGTGCACACCTTAACATTTCAAATAAAAAAGGATAAATTTGGAATGCCTTTTAGGCATTGCCTGTACTTGGGATACCTCGAAAACAATTTACATTTCGAATAATAGAGAAATGAACAAACTGAAACCAGAAATGTATCATAAATATATGCATGAAAAACATAATAATCATTTTTGTTATGCCAATCTGTCAATCATACAGTTTAAAGTGAGTGTAGACCATTCTTTTTACTCTGCTTAAAAATGATATAGAATGTATTGTACCTCTTATTTCATCTGACAATCTAAGAAATAATTTGGGCCCTATGTAGATAAATAAGCGTTTAAACAGAAACAAATTCAGTTCTTTGAAACTCTGACCGCCACTACGCAGAGTACACTACGGAATTTTGTTCAATAATATACCATCATTGTTAATAACTCACCCCACCTGAAATGACCGTCATGATTTTATATCTTGCAGTATTGTTTATTAATAGATAGCATTAATGATACAAACTAGTGGCTGATACTGAAGAATGTACTGCATATTAGCATGGTCGTCTACACAGCACCCTTATAGTGTGTGGCTTTGCTGCGCATTGTTTTCCTGATAGTTTTATGCTCTGCGACTAGCGGCCGGGGGAACGTGCAAGGTTTTGATTTGAACTAGGACGAGCACTGTTTACCTTGGGTGGAATCGCCCTGTGCCACCCACCCTAGAGGAGACTTGCAAAGTACTACGCCCATGTAAACGTAGATATGCTGCAGAACTCGTAATAAAAGGCTCCGTTGACTGATTTTGACGACACAGAAAATAAATGAAGAGATAAAATTTTAAGTCAAAGGACAAAAAACAGGGCCCAATATACGGGTGTAAGTCAATAAATAACAACAAAACTCAATGGTGTCAGACGAAACATGATGGAACTCCTTCATGATGATCAGAAAGGAAAAAGCAATGGCAGGTTCCACAATTATTCCACAATTATTCCACAATTATTCCACAATCTGATGATGATACCTTGTATCGAAACCGGTCGCAGGATTAAATAATTGTCGAACTTGCCATTGCTTTTTCCTTTCTGATCAACAACAAAACTGAAAAGAGGCAAAATATCAATGTATCTTTCTGAAATTTATTTCACTTTTCTACAAATTCACCATGTGCATTCCGAAACTCATCCCATCTCTTTATAAGTCCTTGATAGCCGGCAGTAAAGAAGTCTTTTGTCTGCTGTCACAGCCCAGGAGTAACCTCTAGGACTATAGCAACATCATTTTCGAAACGACGGTACCCAAATGACATTTTTTCGGGGACCGAACATATGAAATTCACAGGGGGCTAAGTCGGGACTGTACTTTGAATGTTCCAAGCGTTCCCAATAAAATGTTTACGACTGATGCTGATGATGAAATGCTGACGTTTGCGACTTATTTATTGACTTACCCTCGCGTCATAATTTATATATCTCCATTATTTATTATTTATTATATTTCTTCAATTAATAAAATTAGACTCAGATGCGAGAAAAAAAACGCCGACATATCAATCATCCCACTCTGTCGCTTCATTGAACGCCGATCCCATTGCCAGTTACGCCTTTTAACTCGCACGGCTTACCAGAATTTTCCCAACCCTTCCCGCTAATCCCTGCACATACGCTCTCTCGCTGCGCTGGGGGGGAAATTCATTTAGAGTTCATCACTTTAACAAAGGAATTCCGGTGGATAATACTAGGGGAGGAGGGTGGGGGTGAGAAGGGGAGGGAATTGTCGGTTACCCTTCAGTTTTCATATCGAAGGAGGCGTAGAGGGAGAATCCCAACGAGAAAATCCGTGGTTGGGGAGATAGGGAAAACCGGGAAACATACGCACGCGTTGCGCGTGCATAAAATTGAAGCACCGGAATCGGCGGTCCTTTCAGGACATGATGGAAAGGATTCGCCGCAATGCATTCATTATGACGGGAAAACGAGTAATGGAACCCTTCATCGCGATGAGCTCACTTTTTTTCCACCCCCGCGGGCTTCTGGTTTTGATTTCCAGGAGAGGTGCGCGCGGAGGGCCAGACTCGCGCGGAGGATTTCCGACCAAAACGCCGGCGATAATAATTGACGAAACGCTCTTTTGCAGGGGATTGCAGAACGAGAACGCCATCCACGAAAACCAAGTCTAGGCAGTCCGAGTCTAATTTTTGAATTGAACTAATGGCTATTTTACCTATTGAGGCAATACAGTGTGACATCATGGAATGACGCGTCTACTTACAGGGATTTTAGTTATATTCACCAAGTTACGAGTGAAAAAATTCACAATCCCACACCAATTTCCACAGGGACTCAAAAAATGAAAATTACACCAGTGACGGATAAATTTAAAATCTGGTATGGAATTAACGGAATACGTTATCCACATTTGAAAATAAACAGTAGTACAATCTCTACACTTTTCCACGCACATAACAGTGTGTAAATTGTTCAAGTGATTATTTTCAAAAATGGAAATCCATAAGTACCAAAAAGTTTGTGCCAATACTCTCTCTTATGTTCGAATACTTTATGTTGTCTTTTTGTTATAAGGGCATTAAAAATTGTATGTAACTGATGCGAGAAATGCCAGTAGCCTTGTTCATACTAAAAATTCAGAGAGTGTTATTGACATTCCAGGGATTCAAGTACTTTAGCGTCTCACATCTATAGAACCGATGAGTAAAAATACTAAAATGCCCAGAAAACAATTATTTTCGGTTTCCCATGACATACAGGCATAAAAAACTCTGGCCAAGGAGGAGAGTGGTTCACTTGATCCTTACGTATCTACACGTCTTGTTCTCATAGCCTCCCCTTAAAGCCAACATAATAACCAATTAACTTTTCAATCCTAACCTAGTGATAGAGTAGGTACTATTATTTTTTTCGTGAGGCCAGCTAAGAAGATAGAGGCTAGCGAACATTTTACTGTGTGGAAGAGTTGAATGAGAGTTGACTACGGCGTGGTGTGAAGCAGAAACGCGAAGTCTGGAAAAGACGCGAAAACATATAGCATGGGTTGGTGATATGTGAGAGGAATAGCATGAAGATAGCGAGGTGGACAGAAAGGAAAACCAACAAGGAAGTGCCCATATCGGGAGGGTGGGGAGACGAAATTATTCAAGTAAACTGAAAGGTAACAGAGTAGGTGGAGGGGAGGAAGTTGGTTTAGCAGGGGATGGAAATGAATAGTAGAATTTCAAGAATTTAGGTGTTTACCGGATACCCTGTGAGTACGGAGAAGTGTATATTGGTGAGACTGGCCGAACTATCGAAACAAGAATAAAGGAACACCAACAGCAACTCTGGCTGTGTCAACCTGCTAAATCGGCAATTGCAGAACATTCCGTTAACCTCGACCATGCCATTCAGCGGGAAAAGAGGAAACTGCTCGGCCAATCCAAATGGCATTGGGACCGACTCACCGGAGAGGCAATAGAAATCCACCTTGAGAGCAGGAACTTCAACATAGTGAAGTGTTAGCAGGCGAGAACTTTACCCCGCCGCCACCGGGGCTGACAATCATCATATTCACCGTTGCACTTTATGCTTAAAACACGGGTCTTCCGGAGGACGCTCTTGCCAAACTTATGCTCAGTCACCTCTGGGCCACAATGATAATCACTTACAACATCGTGCAAAATTTTAGTAAGTCTCTGTATAGAATAATGCTTGCCTCATGGAAGACTCACAAAAGTGCTGTTGGTCTAATACATTGAACTATAATTAATTTCCTTACTTCAACAAGACAACGCGGCCGCCCTCTCAGCCTGGTAAATACACTAGTTTTGTGCACAAAATCACATTACTGTCCTCCCCTAGACTCCCTACTCACCCCACCAGTCCTCTCGTGGTTTCTTTTTCTTTCCCCATTTGAAATCAGTGCTTCAAGGAAGCCATTGTGACACAAGTGACGGCAGTAAAGAGAAATTGCCACGGAAAATGTAGATGATAACCAAAGAAGCATCCCAGGAGTGTATGGCGAAGTGGAAACTACGTTGGAATATGAGTATCCAACGATAAGAAGGGTACTTTGAAGGATAAAAGGACCATAAAGTTAAAAGTGAATGAGAAACATTCGTGTGGAGTGTGGCACTCTGTAGATCGGAAGCATGGACCATTGGAATAGCTGACCAGAAAATAAAATGATTCAAAAATAATTGAAAAATTAAGATAAAATGGACGTACAAAATAATAAGAGAATGAAATGATGAAGTGTACAGAAGAGCAGAAGAGGAGAGGGCCATATGGAACACCATACAGAAAAGAAGAACAAGATGGATTGGACACACCCTGGGACAAAATGGATTTGTGAAGAACATAATTGAAGGCAAAATAGAGGGAAAAGTCCTCAGAGGAAGATCCACGAATAATTTCATGGACCAAACAAAGAGGACAAGATATAGGAAGAATCCCAGGAGTTAAGGGTACTAGCATTAGATAGGGAAGGGTGGAGGGCCGCAGTCAACTAATCTTAGGATTGAACGACCAATGATGAAGTACCATAAAATTTCATTTTTACAAAAAGTTCCTTCTTTTATTGAACAGATCTAGTATTGGCAACATCGCGAAACACTGCGGTGCACCGACCTTAAGAAGATTTACACATAAAGCAAATCTCCATGTGGGCCAAAACTGTCATTTGAATGCGAAACGCGCTATATAAAAAAATTAATCAAAAAACATGGATGAGAAACAAACTGGAATTCTCGTCGTACCTTATCACTTTTCGTGCAAAGATTCAGCGAGAGGGATGGACGTGGGGGGTGAGAGGGGCGCAGGATAACGGTCCTAATGGCGTAAATGGTACAGAGGGACAGATGAGAGGGCACCGAGGGAACAGGAGGGATTCATGTTCCGCGATTGGATATTCATTTGCGGCCGGGCACTGCGACTGTTTGGATTCCGAATCCCAAAAGGCCACCGGCGGGACCCGTATATACCTACATTCTGAGAGGGATGCTCTCACTTCCCCCCTCCCCCTCCCCTCTCCCTCCTGGTCGCTTTGCGGACCGAATGGATTGCTTCGGACGGGAGGAGGCGGATGAGGATATTTATGGGGAAGGGGGGAATAGGAGATAGGGTGATGAAACGGGTGGGAGAATGCATTCTCAGCTCATTACGGAGTGGGGTTTGGGAAGCACGAGGAGAGAAAGGGGAAGTAGAAAACCAGTAACTTAAGAAATACCAATTGGCGAAAAAGATATAAGAAAGTTAGGGCTCGGCAGGCGAGAGCACTGCGTTGCCTTTGTTCCTTTCTCGTCCAAACGGCTCGCCGTCCCAACATGATTTTTACGAAAGTTTGATGAAGACTATTCTTTGCCTGATGTTCAACATATTTTGCTCGAGCCAAAGTATTGTGGTAGAAACGATCACTGGCATGAGATTCAGGAAATAGACTGCAAAACTGATAGATTTAAAATGTAATTTTGTCACGTGAATTAAGGGACCATAAGAGTTGCGATATATCAGGATAGGTTCTAGGTTAATTTGACCCTGACTATGTAAAATAGGGTTTTGAACTCGTGCTAAATATCTTATCAACATTAATAACTATTAACTACGCGAGAAATTTCCGCCACGGTAAAGCTCTTGAATGATTTAGTATGTTGTAGTGCTATTTATCTGTTGCAGTAATTATAACAGGTAGTCGTATCTTAAGTAGTGTACTGCATGGTAGTATGCTCCTCCATGTGGCACTCTCCTAGTTTCGGGTCGACTGCTCACAGTTGTCCTGACTGCTTTTGGCTTGCGCCTAGCATTCCGGGGGAACATGCGCGGTTCGGATTGCAGCTGGGATGAGGGCTTCACGCCTGGTGTGGAATCATCCCGCGCCCTAGTGGTGGCTTGTACGGTATATCGTAGATGTGGATATTCAAGATTTGGGGTGGCCCAAGGGAAATGCTGTAATCATTTCGCTTATGCAATATATATGCTCCATTATGGGATAAGTTTATTCACTTTCAATGCTATGTCTGTCTTTGTTTCACTGGGTATTTTCCACGTATTTCAATCTATTTATATTCTGATTCCGTAACTTTAACTTATTCAATCGGTTAACAGTTTTTCTACCAAATTGCCTTACTTTAGTTTTTAAGAGCTAAAGAAAGAAGAGAATGATGAGAAGAGGAAATGTAGGGACCGCATGCACGTTATGAGTGAGACGAACTGATCCTAAAGCGAAATTGCATACGTCGAATTGACTGCATGGATGCTTATGAATCCTCATCTGCCATTTACCCTCCTACAAAATATCTCTTCTGCGTACTCGATGGATTGGAAGCAAATCCGATGGACATGCGAAATTGGGAACGGAATAAGGAATTAAAGAACGGAAACAAAAGAAGAACGCTGATCGAAATCGATCGACCGTTGATTCATTTTTTTCTTAGCGCGACAAAATAATCGATTTCACTCTCCCTAACGCCGTGATTGAATATATTTCCCCAAACCCCCTCCCCCCACGTATCACTAATCCGCCGATGCTCTTTCTAAAAGCCTTGATGATCTGGGTGCGGAAGTGTAAAAGGGGCCTTGCGAACGTAAAGTCCGATAAATTGATTATCCGTCGAGGGTGATTCCATTATCCTCGAATCGACATCACCGAAATCCCCGTGACTTTTTCATAAATTATTACGCCACACGCTTTTTTCGCGAGAAGGCTCGCCAATGCTTGGAAATTGTGGTTAGTGATACGATGGTATGCATTTGACGAACGCTGGACGGAAGTTTTTCTTGTGGTGGCAATGTTATGCTATTGTAGATAGGGTTGATCGTTCGATAACACTAAGAAAATGCTGGACCTGGGTGTTTTTCTTTGACCTTCCTTCTGATCTGCAATAATATGCCTAGTGCCTTCTCATACGAAGGGCCTGAGTTAAAATTCTAGAAGTAGAGGAATTTTTACCGAGTAATACCACAAACTTTACACCTTCAGGTGTCACTTCGTGTAAGCATTTTATTTTCGAAACCATATTGAAAATAAGCCTTGTACTTTTCCACAGTAATTTATTGTAACGTAAGTTTAATATAAATAACTGTGGGAAAGTAAAAGGTTTATTTTCAGTACGGATTTGAGTAATACAACCTTGGCCTATTTTCCAGCTAATATATACAGGGTGATTCAGGAGGAAAGTTCGAAACTTCTGGAGGAGGTAGGGGAGGTGATTTCAAGCATTTTTTATCATAGCAACATGGGGTCGCAACTCCTTAGTTACCGAGCTATGGCAACGTAAACATTTTTTCAGAAGGGTCATTCCACGTCAGATCAGCAGTGAGTTGACCCTTGGTGTCTCCGATTCGAACCAAAATTTTTGTGTGGGTTCCATCTGGCGTAAAATGAAAAAGTGTAGAAGCGTTTTTGAAAAATAATTTTTTTTGGCAGATCTAGAGACGATCAAAGTTTCGACCATTTTGCGGTTAGACCTTTTTTTCTTTTTGCTATATCTCCTAAACAAAAATGGCTAGAGAAAAGGTTGACATCTTATTTTGTTTGCAAAAGAATGCACAGCAACAGTGTGTTATCATTTTTGTAAATAAACTAAATGTTATTGAAATTGTTTAAATTTAAAACGTTTAAATTTTAATAACAAAAATAAAACAATTTTTTTGAAATTATTTTTCTAGTTTGACAAGTTAATCTTTTGTCTTACCTCAGAAACAAACTTAGTCGTGGGCAGTCGATAAACAACGGAGATATTTCACTTCAAAGTTTGGACTACGCCCTCGTTTGCCACGAGGGTGGGCGTTAAAATGATGTGCCGCTGTATTTCGAGATTTGATATCTTGGTCCGTGTAAATGCTAGTGCAAGACTTTATACACCAGTTTAAGATAATTTTATTTCTATTTCATTAATATTTTTTATTATATAATATAACAAAAAATGAAGACACGTTACTGCAATAAGCGACACCGCACTACCTAAACTTAGCAGTTTTGTCAACTTCATGAAATTTGTAACTCAGCCGAGGAAAAACTTCAAAATCTACAGCATTGACTTCTCACCAAAGGTTGCGAGAGTTGATGAAGATACAAAGTGGCAAGAGAATTTTTTTTAAACGCATTTTTTGTTGTTAATGAATGAAAATGTTTAAACATTATCCAGTCCTACAATTTGCACAGAATCAAAAATTAAAGCCAAGGAAAGAGCACTTGCCGCCTTTCATTAGGAGAACGCTAATGCAAACTTTGGGTGTTTACCCACAGTTCAATGACCAACCAACCTATCTATTTTCACGGAAATGACAAAATTTATCTACCATTTCGCATCAAATAAAATAAAAATAGAACAATCAAAGTCTGAAATATTGAAACTATTTTAAAACGACAGTCACCTGAAAAGACGGGTAAAAAATGTGGAAAAGATAACGAAATCTAATTAATGCACTCATTTTTGGCTCTTTTCTGTCGCGAATTGCGTATCCAAACACAATAATCGTTGAAAGGGAAAGATTTACCAGAGTTACTTTGGAAGAAAAATTATTCAACACACAAACGTGCGAAACCTTAAGGTGGTTCCACCGAGAAAGGACATTAATGTGTTTTGATTCATAATATGAATACTTAGAGAAAATTATTTCCTCAACTAGAAATGAGCAACAAAATGTTAGCTTTCCGGGCTAATGTACTCGCAAATTGAACATGAAATTGCACATGAAATTGCACATGTAAAAATAGTACTTTTCTAACTCATATAAACGCTCTTTTCATGAAAAAATGTTTTTAAGGAGCTATTTAAGAGGCGGAAAATTTGCTTACAGTTTCCGCCTATGGCTTTCCGGAACCAATGCACAGTTCACTACGATACCAAGGCCTGGATGTAGGTCCGTGGTTCGATTCCCGCTCCAGGCCAATTTCTTTCTCATGGCATTTTCAGTGTATTTCACCGCCGCATTTGCAGCAGGCCTGCATACTTGGTGAAAGCGGAAAACTGATTTTTAACTAACTCACTTATTGAGTTACTACCCAACTACTGCGAAAAATAAGTCAAAGTGCGGTAATTTCATAAAAATAGAACATTAATCGGCGTATATGTCTATAAAAATTGTTCTCTAATAAGGTACTCGTGTGATAATTGGTAATTTTTGAGCATAATGGTTGGTTTTCAGTTGCTAACACTCTCGAGCAACGAAAGCAGGATTTTTAAACCATTTAAAAATTTGGAATCAATTACTTGTTACAACTCACACCGCAGTAGTGGATTCTCCATAATTTTAACGTAATATTTACTTCAATATGACCATTTCAACGGAAAAATAAACCCTCTCATCGTTGGCTCCGACGTCGGCGAATTCTGTTTGCTGAGCCCGTCGACTCGTTCGGCGGTATTAGGTCTTTTTGCAGGATTCTAGCAAAGTCGAGTCACCACTAAATCACGGTTTCAGCGTCTTGCATACGCTGAAATACGATAGAGAGATTTTTGGGTTAACAATGGTAATGCACACTTCGGCAATAGCACATTGGATCAAGTAAGAATATCTGGGCTAAAAACTATGAATTGTATCTCGCTTCAAGTACGGGTGGATAAAGGACTACATAATAAATTTTCATTTTGGAGGAAAACACACGCGTCTTAAAGTTTTTAAAGGAGGGTTATTTTAGTGAAGAAATGGGAAATCACTAAAAATATAATGCAGTCATCGAATTCATCTTTTTTTTTACTAAAGATTGCGTATAGGGGAAGCAGTCCGAATTTTCCTTGTAATATATTTTCGTTCAGAAAATGTTCCCTGTTCAGAGAGGCAATCTTCCTTACCAGATAGGGAAAAAGACCAGATTAAATTCGATCGCTCGACGCCAGAATCGATATTTTCAATTCTACCTCATTTCCGGTAGGAGAGGAAATTCATGCGCTGGCATATATAGCATTACGGATGGACGATCCATATCACGCCATTCACGTCCTTGTTTCGACAACATCAAGCTCAGGGCTGAAGTGTACACTGAAATTTCCTCCTTTCGGATGTGCGCAAGAAACTTAAATCACTGTAAATGTAAATAAGGGACCTGGACCAGATGGTATGCCTCCAATGGTTTTTAAAATATTGTTGTGACATTCTAGCTGTACCTATGACTGAGTGAATTATACAATCATTTTCAATGGGTGTTTTTACAATGATTCTTAAAGTGAGCCATGCGGTACCTGTTTTCAAATCTGGGGATAAATCAAACGTCAAAAGTTGTAGAAAAATGTAATTCTGTCACATATTGTGAAAGTGTTTGAAAGCTCTGTGCTTGACGCTATAAGACCTTTGTTTAAAAACGTTATAATTCACGTACAGCAAGGTTTCTAGCCTGGTCCCTCAACAATTACAAGTTGGCCACTTTTCAGGGAAATATTCTGAAATCTTTTGATGGAGGACACCACGTTGATGTGATTCGCACGGATTTAAAAAATACTTTTGACACTGTTAGCTGTCTGATTGAAAGTTGCTAGGATATAGTATTACAGGTTATGCTCTGTTGTGGTTCAAGAGCTACTTACTGGATAGAAAGTCGAGAGTATGGATTAAATCTAGCTTAGCTTATGAATATGTTCTGATATCAGGTTTTCAACAAGGGTGTTATATTGAACAATTTTTGTTTAACTTGATTAAAAAGGATATAGTGGAATACTAGAATTCCATTAGATGTTTACTTTATGCAGGTGACATAAAATGTTATGTAGTTTTCTAATGCGGTGGAAAACCATACTTGAAAAAAAATCATCTCCATCATTTGGTACATCTGTACATACATACGTACATAACATTCATGCCGTTCCCTTTCGGGTTAGGCACAGTCACAAAATTTCACTCATAAATACATATTTGTACACTTAACTCTGCTTCAATAATTTCCTTATACTGACCTATCCTTGCAACCCTCTTTTGCCTCGTTTACCCCCACACACTGCTTCATACACGCTCTCCTGTTTTTAAGACTCCTAATATCCCTCCTCCTAAGAATTTACTTAACCACAACTTTCTCGGTATACCTCTACCTCTCGCAACATTCATTTCACTCTTATATATCTGTTTCGTTATTCGACTCTCATACTTTCTCTCAACATGAAAAAGTAAAAAAATTGTAATTTAGTCCCTCGTATCAAGTTAACGTTTCACAATATTAATGAAAATTTTCGCCAATGGTATATAAGTTTCAAAGACTGGGGAGGCAATGTGAGATGACAATTGTCGATAGTGATTGATTTTTACAAAATTGATTAATAAAATGACATGGTTGGAGATTTCACTCACCGACTTTGTCATTAGTCACTTCAGGATCGCACGCATCCCAAAGGAGACAAGAAAGTAGCACTGCACCGCAAATGAAGCTTTCAACGAAAACGTAATGAGCATTACCTCCAATAACGAGGCGGCTCATTCTATTCCAGAGAAAGTTACGACAAAAAAGAGCAGCTTGTAAATGCTGTAGGGAAATTTTAAGGGACCCATAATAAGGAAAAATAAATACCAGGAAGGATTAAAATAATTTTGATTTAAAACAACGGTCTTTAGATTTGTTCATTAGGTCTAACTGCAAATAGGTGATTAGTGATGAGTTCCCGTGGAGTCAGCATTTTCGCTGCCCATCTCCTCGAAAACTACTGAACTATTGACCTGAAATACTATAAAATTTGTTGATAGCAAAAATTCTCATTATCTGCAAAAATATTCAATAAAAAACCCTGAACCTGATTCATTTGACCCAATAGAATCTATACTTTTTATATTACTCAAGCCACCACACCACCGCCTTTCAGTACACATTCCAAATAACCTCAACAAATTTTGTAAATACCTCCTAATATCCTTGAAACATGGTTCATCAGTTAAATCCTTTATAACCAAACAATACGAATATCTTATGCAAAAGCAGAGCACTAGCAGCTGGGTATTTGGATATCACATCTAAATATTAGTTATTAATGTGAAACTATTATGAAAAAATGGGCACTAAAGTCAATCAAAATTATGTATGTAATCAAAAATATGTATGTTTAATGGCATTGACGAATAGTGACTTGAAATTTTGTGCTTAATTTATGTAACTTTTGTAAAAACCGAGTATTGTTTTTTCACTAAATGTACTTGGTCCTACAGGGCCTATCCTAGATCAAAAAACTTGTATCTATCTGAAATTTTCCACTTTTCAGGCGTATATTTAAAAAATACCATTGTCTTTCATTTTGAAATGGATATCAATATCAGTTATATATATATATATATACATATATATATATATATATATATATATATATATATATATATATATATATATATATATATATATATATATATATATATATATATATATATATATATATTTATATTTATATTTATTTATTTATATATATATATATATTTATATTTATATTTATTTATTTATATATATATATATTTATTTATTTATTTATTTATTTATATATATATATATATATATATATTTATATATATTTATTTATTTATTTATATATTTATTTATTTATTAAAGAGCCTTACAGGCTAAGTAAAAGTCCTGAGGACCTCAAGGCCCCCGTTTCCCATAACCCTACATTTTACTCCCGTAATAAAAATTTCAAACAATACAGCGGTTTATTTTTTTAATTACTGGAAATCAAGTAATTTGAAAGTTTCATTATGGGATAGCACAAAATATTAGTAATAGTTATCTAATTGTTGCAATTAATTTTGCAATATATTTTGGCCTAAATTTTCCAATTAAAAAAATTAGCATTTTTCTCGGATTTCAAAAATGGCATTTTTATTCGGGCAAACTTGGCAATTGCGAACAGGAAACAGGAAATTTCACCCGGGTCTACTTTGTCTTAAATAAAACTTTGTTTAAATTAAACATAAATGTCATTCTTAAATTTCATTTCGATCTCAGTTGGGGTTATTAAATAAACCTCTCCATGCGCGCTTAAATGATTTTACATAGTACCTGTATTTAGCACGTCCAAATGATACTAATATTTAGGACCCATCGGTGTGCGCAGTGTTTCGCTTACTGTGTAGAATTTTGCGCACTACTAGTGACCTATGTGACACACTTATTTATTTATTTGAAAAAGTCCCAAAAACGGTACAAAGCCTTTTTACATTAGATGACTACCGAAAAAATAAATTATAAGCATTAAAAAATATTAAATAATAACAGAAAATAGAAAAGATACAGAAGAACATAAAAGCGTGGACGGGAACTTAGCGATATGATAACAGGGTAGCTAATTTGGGCTAATTTGCAGACCTGGTTTGTACGGAAGGATTTAAAAGCGGAGGGTGGCGAGAAGAGGTCAAGGGAGGGCGAATGCGAAGCCAGGGAGGTAAAAAGTTTTTGGAATGCGGTAGAATAGGGAACGGTGGGATATTGAAAGACGAAATTTGGGGACGTTAATAAGACTGCTATTGCGTGTGGTACGATGAGGAACATGAAGTGGAAAGAGAGGAAGAAGGATATTGGTGCGGAGAGTGCCCCTCCACATGCCATGAAGGAACTTCATGTCAGAGAGGACATGACGGAGAGATAGGTGGGGGAATACAAGGGAAGGCATGATAAGTTCTTGTGTACAATTTCTGAAGGAAAGAATTCGATGACGGGCAATGGCGAGAAAGAAGTTAATAGGGCGATTAAGTAGTTTCAAGGTTGATGGGCAGGTATTAAATCCTGACACATTCCTGTACCTCAATAGAGATGATTACGGTTCCAATGAGCCCTTAATTCACCAAATCTCATCTTTATATTTAGCCTTGGAAAAAAAGAAGTAATGAGCCGTTTGCGAAAATTAAGCTGTTAAATTTTAGTTATACTCTTTCAGAACTGAAACTTTTCAGAATATGAGCTGTAAGCGACAAAACGGAAAATTTCGAAACAGTAAAATTTTAGGAATGTAAAAGGGAAATTAGATTCTCTCCTATAAAGATAGAACTACTACATAATTTCTAGCGATAGATATCTAACTATCGTTTCCGTTGAGAATAAACGAGCATTTCTTCTAGTTGAACATCAAACACCGAGAAAAAGGGAGACACGAAGTATTCGTTTTCTCTACATCACAACAACTCTACACCAAAATACGTCCACCGCCAGTAAACGTTTATAAATTACAAAGCATGCACTTCAGAGCAGCTAAATTCTATCTCACATGATTGTCCATGCACCAATCAGGAAATCTCAATAGCATTTTCTAATGAGAGCGGGAATAAATGCATGGAGCTAAAAAAAGAAAAATCACAAACAATCATCATATTATTAAACATAAAGTTCTGATTATAAGAGGGAAAAAAGATATTCTTCTTTTTTATCCTTGACCCTAAATAACTTGTGCTGTTTCCAATACGTTCCACCACTCAATTTCTTTTGTCGCTATCATAGCACGTACCATGGAGCAGAAAAATACTATAGCACATGATTATCGATACATCGATAGGGAAAACTCTATAGCACAATTCTAACAAGAGCAGGAATTAGGTGCTGATGGTGAAAGAGGAAGAATCACTGACTAACCTGCCAGCGTCAAAGAGAGTTCATAAAGAAATCAGTTTACATTTTTCATGGACTTGAAATTTTTGTCGGGAGAAGCTCGCGAAGGAATCGACTCATTTTATTGAGGAGAAAAGCCTTCGATGAGAAAGCGGCCGTTCGTACGACCTCCTCGTGGTTTCCGATGGTAACAGAGTCACTTGCGCCTCCTGCGTGTGGTGGGAGTCGCTTGCTCCAAGGATCCAACCGACCCGTGTGTCGGGGGGGGGGACCCAAGGAAACGAGCTTCTTTCGCTGTTCGCATGAGAGGGGTGTGAATGGCTGCTGGCGAATGTACGAAGGCAGAGACTACTGCGGATGGGGCTCGAAACTGCTTTCACTTATAAGGCGGACTCTGGGCCTCATTTGCCAAAAATTAAAAACCAGGTTTCATGGTTCATTACGCGGTCAAACTAATTGTGACCAGGTTTTGGACTGTACCTACCTAGACCCTTGCTAGTACCCCTTCCTTCCCTTTTCCCAACTGGTTCTGAACCATTCCCATCCCTTACCAATTGATATTGATACAATCTCACAGGACTAAACGCTCTGCGTAGGTGCCCAGGGATTCGTCTGGTAATTTCCTTTTCCCACCAACGAGCTTGAAATTTTGTCGACAATTGCCGGTACTCCTACTGGGTGTCCAACAATAATACATGATGAACATTACAACCAATATCGGAGAAGATTATAAAGGGAAATTTTAACACACAAATAACAGCAAGAGCGCATTCGAGATAACTCTCTGAGAATTCACAGCTTAGAATGATAATTACCTATTAAACAATTTTTAATTCATATCTGAAGTCTCTCAATTTGCTAATTAAGGTTAAATTGCAATGGAAAGCACAAACAGAAATGCTTAGCGATGAGCTCCGCTAATTAGTATCATCGACTCTACCTCTGAGCCAAGTTCCCGGAAATCATTTTCTATTAACTCGAAACCAGAGTCGTCCCTGCAAAATTGAACGCTCGTTGATTCTGCTTTGCCTTCCTATCTACTACATCGTCGATTATTTTTTACAAACTAGAAGTATCAAAACATTTAGTTATCTAGTGGGGAATGTAATACGTTGAATAAACAATGCCAAGATAATCAATTTCGTTGGATTCACGATGAAAATTCCAACCAAAATAACATCAAAGTTCCAACACTAATTCAAAATCTACACATTGGGAATACGGGACAATGCTCACTGCTTTCATTACTATTTCCTTAAAAGTTTTCTTTAAAAAAACAGTATTTTCCCATTATATTACTAAACATTGAATTCCGATAAAAAGAGTGGCATAAGATATTCGTCATCTTTAAACCACAATTGTTTACCAAAAACATACACCGCCCGTAACCTTTTTTTAAAGTATAAAGCATGAACTATGGAGCAGCAAAATACTTATTCACATGATTTTAGCTGCGACGTTGAGGAAATCTCGACAGACTTTTTTGAAGAGGACTGAAATGAAGTGATGGTACCTGTAAGAAGAATCACGATAGTAAGAATAACTCACGTACTTTACCACCTCGAAGAGAGCTGGTAAAGGAAAATCGACTCATTGATTTTCAGATTTCTGCCCACTGAAACAATTTCAACTTTTTCCTGCACACACCTCCTATTTCTGATATTATCCTGGCCCACAAATCATTGGAGAAATACTTTAAAGAAGAACGGAGATGTAATCACACGGCACGAGAACAGAACGGTAGTATGCACTGGATTAAGATAGTGAGAAAATAAACATGGATTCGAACGAGGCGAAATGTCGACACGGATTTTATTTCCTTACTCCCTACGTACCCATGCATAAATTTCCAAGTGCGGCTGCACCAATGAAAAAATCTAACGCCAAGGAAGAGTCATTCCTCGTTCAGACTAGGAAGAATGCTATCATCGTTCCGTTGTACAAAGGGAAGGGAGGAAAGACTGAATGTAATAATTATCGGGCCATTAGTTTATTGAGTATCCCGGGAAAAGTGTTCGGTAAAATATTAATCGAGAGAGTGAGGAATATTACTTCCGACAGAATATGGGGTGTGCAGTGTGGGTTTATGCCTGGGAGAGGATGTTGTGACCAGCTTTTTGCACTTCAGCAAGTGATAGAAAACTGTATGAGTGTCCGAGAGAAAGTGTACTGTGCGTTTGTCGATTTAAAGAAGGATAATGACAGAGTAAATAGAAATAAGTTGTGGAAGGTTTTGAGAGACTATGGAGTGAATGGGCAATTATTTAATGTTATAATGGCGATGTATGGCAATAGTAAGGCAAGGGTAAGAGTTAACGGGGCTCTGAGTGATTGGTTTGTAATAAATCGGGGTGTAAAGCAAGGATGCTTAATGTCTCCATGGCTATTAAATGTATTTATGGATAAATGTGTTAGAGACGGAAGTAGTGAAAACGACGGTGTTTTGATTGGAAATGTTAACTTGCGAGTTCTTCTATATACGGATGATGCAGTTTTGATCTCAGACAGTCAACAGGGATTACAGAAGCTCCTAGATAAGTTTTGTGAACCAACGGAGAGAATGGAATTGAAGTTAATGCGTGCAAGACTAAATTAGTAGTTTTTGATAAGGAGAATGGGGAGAATAACTGTATGATGAGGGCGAATGGTGAAGTAATTGAACAGGTAGATGATTTTTTGTATTTGGGTAAGATGTATGCAAAAGATGGAAGAATAGATGAGGAGATAAAGAGACGTGCGAATGCTGGAAGGAAAGTGGTAGGTAGCAAGTGGAGCACATCAAGGAATAAGTGCTTGTCTAAGGAAGCGAAAATTGCCGTGTACAAAAGTGTACTTCTTCCCACTTTGCTATATGGTAGTGAAACATGGGTATGTCAGGACAGACATAAGAGTAGACTAATCGCCGTGGGTATGAGTTATCTGAGGAGTATTTGCGGCAAAAGTAGGATGGATAGGGTCAGGAATGAGTGGGTCATGAATGAATGTGGGTTAAATGCTCCAGTAATGGACGTGTATGAAAGGAGTGTGCTTCGTTGGTTTGGCCATGTTGAGAGAATGGATGAGAATCGAATAACGAAACAGATATATGAGAGTAGAATTAATGGTGTGAGAGGTAGAGGTAGGCCGAGGAAGTTGTGGTTGAATGTGGTAGAGGAAATTTTTAGGAGGAATATTAGGAGTCTTAAGAACAGGAGGGCATGTACGAAGCAGTGTATGGGGATACATGAGGCAAAAGAGGTTTGCAAGGATGGGTCAGTATGGAGGAAATTATTGAAGCAGAGTTAGGTGTACAATTATGTATTAATGAGTGAAAAATTTTGACTGTGCCTGCCCCGAAAGGGAACGGCGTAATGGGTATGTATGTATGTATGTATTTATGATTCTATAAAATTCGAAGATTCCTGCGATGATGAATGATGAATGATGATGAATGATGAGGAAGTTATGCATGATGCAGAAATGAAAAATTTGCAATTATCCACAGAAATAAATGTTACTGCGCCTAGATTTCGATGCTTTTACATCATCCTCAGGATAGTGATGTAAATGCATTGGGGATGAGGATGTTTCCACGTTATTTCTGCATCATTCCCAGTTTCCGCTCGTGAAACTAGCGCTATACCACTGTAAAATCACAGCTTAAGGAACTACGGATTACCATGGTTTGAACGTGTATTCATACTACGATTTTAGGCAACCATCCGACCTCAAATGCAATGCCCCGTTCACACTTCTATCGTTTAAACGATGGTCCATAGCATGCTAGCCTGAATTCATCAAGTGGACGAACGTTCTGTAATCCAAAGTTCCAAACTCTGCCACCTTACAGCGATAATTCGGAAAAGATGAACTACGATATTGAAACAAAAACGATCATTTATGTAAAGCAGATGATGTTACTTCAATGAAGAAGCAGAGAAAAGAGAAGACATTTTATCGAAAAAACATTTCGAAAGCCTCTAAATGCCACAGGAATATGGTACTGCTAATTTCGCTCGCTTACTCTTAACTTGTATGTCCACACTACAGCTCACTTCCTGCGAAAGTCATCACACAAATGCCGTACCTACACTGTAGGTGGAGTAAACATAAAATTTTCAGATACAGTTAATAACTTGGAATTACCTTAACTTCTGATATATCGTGGGAGAGACACAAAACATAGGCGGAACAGCATTAAAGAAACTAGGTTCAGTTAAATGTATTATTAGAAGGTCCTCGGATGAAAAAGTAAAAGATAGATGCTACTTCACTCTGGTTAGGTAACACCTCGAATACGCCGCGAGCATTTGGGATCCTGGCCATAAAGATTTAACCAAAAAAAAATAAATAAAATACAAAGAAAAGCTGTACGCTTCGTTAAAACTGCTACGAACGAACATATAGTGTTTCACAACTGTTAGAAGGATTAACGTGGGAGCCCCTAGAGACTCGAAGGCTACACGCTAGGCTTAGTTTGCTTGAGAAATCCAGAACTGGAGTGTTTCAGAGCGACACAGAGAATATTATCATGGCGCCTCACTACATCTATAGGTCAGACAGAAACGATGAAAGAGAGATACATTTCCGAACAACAACTCGTTCTTTCCGCACCACAATAAAAACTGAGCTCCAATAAATACACTCCCATAGTATACGTCACCATTTCACCTCCTAAAACCGTATCTCTCATATCTTTACACGGTTGATGTCCTAACACCCCCTGTCACACGCCCATGTGGCGGCTCGCGAGGGTTATATGTAGATGTAGATAGGTCGCGATGTCATTGTGGGGGGATGAGGGTAACGCTGAGTTTACGATACATGTGTGAACGCGCGCAGGGTTACTAAGTTGGTTCGTCGGATAGGAGTTAAACGACGCATGTCAGGACATGACTTCTATTTCAGAGATGTAATCATAGCAGTGGCGATTGACAAACGATGATATAAACTATATCTGAAGATTTTATGTTTACTCCACCCACAATGTAGGAAGGACATTTGCGTGATGACTTTCGCAGGAAGTGAGCTGTAGTGTGGACATACAATGTCATCCTGGGGATGACACGCGGTGTCGAAACCATGGTCGAGTTGTAATAAATAGCGTGGAATAAAACCAAGCATCTTTTATTATGAGTGACATCAAAAATTTCCACCACGCTAAGCCGGAAACTATGTCTTAAATGAATGACGACGGCTTGGTGGTGTAACTGGCTAACACATTCGACCGGCATTTTGGAGATCCGGGTTCAAATCCCGGTCAAGTCAAAAGATTTTTTCACGGCGAATTTCAACGCTTGGTATAGAAAGGTTTAATATGCTTAAAAAATTTCAAAATCCCAAAAAGCTACAGGAATCTAGTGTTCATTATTTCGTTCGCTTGATCTTAATTTGTCGATGGCCCGGTGAGTGTAAAACGAATTTTATGACGCACTTCGGTCCGTCCTATGATTGTCGGAACGAATCATGACTGATGACGACAAACGTGCGTCAGACAGTTGACAACGCGGTTTTCCATGTAGTTTGGCGAATACCACCAAGTAGACGGCGATAAAGCAACCTTGAAGAGAGGATGAGGAGGAGGAAATGCGAAGGGATGAATGGTTTAAGTAGGGTCTCCTTCCAGATGCGCCCACCCCATGCGAAACGGGAGCATAGTATGTCGTCAGATGGGGGAAAAGGAGGGACGGATTCAACCCACTCACCCTTTTTTCGCCTCCCATCCCCTTAAAACCTTACCCTAGTCCAATTTCCCGGCCCCCTACCCTGCAGTCGCACGCAGGACAGCGCGATAACCCGCTATCCCCTTTCCCACTACCCACCAAAACAGCCACCGACAACGCTCTGCCACATACAAACACAAGCGTACATGAAGGGAAAAGGCCACGCCACACACAACCTCTTTTCAAAGGCAAAATCCCCGCACACATTTTCCTCAACCGACTCCCCAACTCCACGTCTTCTCAGCCATACACCCTCTCTTTGCCCACCCCTGATACATGCATTCGCGAAATTTCGATACGGAAATACTGCGCAATTTGATTAATTATAACTTAAATGTAAGTAGATTATGACCACTTTATTCGTATGTACGATTGTTCAGAAGGATTACTCTTGGTTGTTGTACATAAACAATATACAGATAATATTGTGTTAATCATTTATAACGATTAAATGCATACTTTAACTATTTAAAATGGTATAAAATAATCATAACGAATCCGATACGATGCTATTGTAAGTTATAGATAAATGAAAGCGTCACAGAGACGAAGCTTCGTCACTACGCTTTGTAACACACAGCTTAAATATTTACGTCGATAAGGTGAAGCGGGCGGAAATGTAGACGAAAATCGTCGAAATGAACTCATGTTATGTTTGAGTGAAAGTCTAACTAAAAGACGATACGACCGTTTCTATCCGTACGACTATCCGATTTATTGATTTGGTCAAACGATCAGTAAATGCGACTGTCAATTCTGTAGTTATCGGTAAGATTTGCCGAGGTAACAATATGAACTATGCGGCTGATAAACATCATCGACGTACCTCAATTTTATTATAATACGACGAATTCGACAGTCAGTGGGTTTGGCGAAAATTTCGGAAGTTATTTCCAACATAACGGAAGAGACGACAGGAAAATGGGTACAGTGAATCTGTCGAAGATTTTCAAAATACGAGCTACATAACCAATACCACTTGATACGCTCAATATCACCGATATCTACAGCAATGAGTTCAAAATAAGAGAGGACCGCATGGCCATAACTACGCTTATGATGCAGACCCGTTCGTTATCATGAATAATAAATGCTGCAGCCCATAGAACCGGAATTGATATCGACAGGTCATTATCGACATTATCGACAGAGCAATACACGTAAGCAGCGCATTGAATTCAGGGACTGCGGCGGTTGGAGACTTTTGAGGCCATTTAAACCACCAAATTACACCTGAATTATATAGTATTTATATTCGCAATCGAATATCGTAGGCACCCATTTTTTTCTATTTTTCAGCTTTAGAGAACAAAAAATTTCAAGAATCCTGGGTATTATAATACCAGATAGATTGGGTCCATTCTGTTGAAAGGAATCTTCTCTCAATATAGCACGGATCATATGTAAACGATTTTTCTAATTCCAAATTTTTATGTTGTTTGCGCAAAAGTTAGTGCTAATTATTGCTGGTGTTAGAACTTAGGCTGTTGTAGATAAAAAACTATTTGCTTAATTTTGATGGCCATAAACCTCCATATATTATTTGCTCTAATGTCAGTGTTGCATGATCGGTTAAATAAAGTTGAGTAAGCTGTTTGAATATTGCAATTTTTATGTGAAATATAACGTAATTTTTATTTTTGTACTTACTACCTACAGTAATTTTAAGCCTGGACGGACGGTATTGCAACTGCTTTAATCTAAGTTGAGTAAGTCTGGTTAACTCTAAGTTGGTCAATAATTGTTTGATTATAATAACTGGTTAAATATAAGTTGGGTAAGTAGATCAGCTATCGGGTTTCCTGTCGTGTGATGTCTTTTGGTGACAACAGTTTCTCCAGCCATCCTGCTGGCGTCTTCAGGTCGAAGTGAAGAAGCCAGCAGGATGGCTGGAGAAACTGTTGTCACCAAAAGACATCACGCGGTAGGAAACCCGAAAGCTGATCTCCTAATGCTGAAACGCCGCGGAAACCTTCATACTAATAAGTTAGGTAAGCTGCTAGAATACTGCTATTTTTATGTGAAATATTATGTTACGTTTATTGTTGTACCTACTACCTAGAGTAATTTTCAGCCTGGAGGCAGTGTACTGCAAATCTTGCATTGCACAGCCATGGCCGACTCCAATTACCACCCCACACATCCACCCTTATATCTACCCGACACTCATAACACACCCCAGCCTACCCCATCCCACAACCAAACCTTCATTCCACAACCCCCTCTCGATTCTCGCCCACCTTTTCCGCCCTCAAAACCTCCTTCCTCAACCCTCACCGCCCTCACTCCCCTGCCCCTCCCCTCCACCGCCCGACACCCCTTCTGCACAGCCTCCACCCCCTCGCGAATAATTTCCGTCCTTCATATCGATTGAGCCCTCTCTCTTCTCCACCCCCCTCTCCCGTTGGTTCGTATGACGTAGGAGCCGGAAGAGCTCCCCCGAAGGGGGGTGGGGGGAAGAGGAGAGGAGATGGGGTGGAAGGGGATGTGGATGTTAAAGAGGGGTAGGGAGAGAGGAAGAGAGGAGGAGAAAATGGCCTCCGGGGTTGAGGGAGAGAGAGAGAAGGAAGGAGGAAAAAGAGGAGGCGGAGGGAATAGGGAGCAAGAGAGATAGGGAGATACAGGGAGGGAAAAGGATAGAGGGAGGGCAAAAGGGAGAGACTATTTCCGGGAGGCAGAAGAGGAAGCGCTCACAGCTCCTCTCCTACCGAGCCCACACCCCTAAACTCCCCACTTCCCTACCTCCTGCCATACTCCATGCTCATCCCAACACTCCCCGGAAAAGACCCGCCCACCTCCTCCCTCACCCCGTCATTCCTCCCAGAGGCAACGCTATCTCGCGAGAGGAAGAGAAAGAGAGTTGAGGAAAGAGAGGGAGGAGTGACAGAGAGGGAGAGGGACGTGGAAGAGGAAGGATAAAAGAGAAGGGGTTATAAAACGCGCATGCAACACGATTCGCAGAGTGGAAAGGGAGGGAGAAAAATGAGTTGGAAAGTTTTTTTTAATGAAAGATTGAAAGTGTTGAGTCGAAAGAGATGCGGTACTTCTTAACAGAATGTCTCTCGAAAGTATTTTGAAACATTTACACGATTTTGACGTTAAAACTTGTACTTGGTGGTATGGAAATAACGGCGTTAAATTTTAAAGTTGTACACCTGATGCGTCGGCAAACAAGCCGTTTCCGATTGCCCAACAATTCAATTTCCGAGTTTTTCTACAGAAAGTGCGCGCCAATAAGTTGTATCCAGCCATGACGAAAACATTTCTTAGTTAATTCCACACTTGAAAGTTTATTTCCGACCGAGGTATCGACTGCACAGCAGTCATTTTCAAGGTTACCTGCACGGAATTTATTCAAGTTAAGCTCAAAAATGATTGCTGTGCAGTCGAAACCTAGGTCGAAAATAAACTTTTTAAGGATGAAATTTACTAAATATCTATATACTAAACGTGAAACATACTAAATATATTATATTTTATAAAATATATTATTTAAGACCTAGGTTTCGACTGCACAGCAATCATTTTCGAGGTTACCATGAAATAATTGCGCGCAGGTAACCCGGAAAATGACTGCTGTGCTGTGGAAACCTAGGTCGGAAATAAACTTTTATGTGTGGAATTTACTGACAAAAATTTCACCTTCAACTATTAATTTTAAGTCAGATGTAATTCATCGCACGATTATGCTCTCCAAATATGCACCATTAACATGTTTGGATCGAATTTTGTTCAAGGATAGATTTGCATGCATTCTCATCAGTGAAATCTGTAGATAAAAGCGAAAAAATCATCGAAACGATTTGGTTTTTTAGCAAATCAATACTATTTCAACAATGAGCCTTACAGCACATGGCATAATTTATGCAATAATTCGATTACGACAGCACAGATAAACTTCGAAACGCAAAATACAACATTTTTTATAATAATAACTGTTGCTAAAAATATCAAGGGTTCACGCCGAGTCGAATGTCCTCAACAATATAAATATAATTTCGTCAGAAAATAGAAAAACGCACATTAAACTTGAGTCATAATATGTGTTGAGGAAAAATGTAAAATATAATAATTTAATATTTACTTTATAGCCTGTATGGTGAGTTTCAACGCATATACAGATACGATCAAATGAAATGTAGTCCGAGAATTATTCTTCAACTTGTTTTAAAAAAATATATACATGCACTCTATGATTCACGAGTACCCCACCAGTCACCTTAACGACTTTTCTCATCCTACATAACTTCCAAGGACGTCATACCTCAGGCACGGAGCGGGCGATATACAGCGATCAATTTAAGCTGGCCATCCCCCTAAGAGATAGAGATCCCCCTCAGAATGAAGTGTACAGAAGAGTAGAAGAGGAAAGGACCATAAGGACAATGGAGTAAAGAAGAATAAGATGGATTAGACAAAACTTGAGAGACAATGGGTTTGTGAAGAACATGATTGAAGGCAAAAAGGAGGGTAAAGTCATCAGAGGGAGACCCAGGAATAAGTTATTGGACCAAATAAAGAGGAAAGTACATATGAAGAAATACCAGGAAGTAAAGGAACTAGCATTAAATAGGGATGGGCGGAGGGCTGCAGTCAACTAATCTTAGGATTGAACGACCAATGACCCTCAGAAATTTATATTTCACTCCAAAAACAACTGATTCAACTTAACTAGTGACGTAAATATACCCACATTCTGATGGAATGCACAATTTAGGTTTATTGGGAAATAACATCCAAATATCATAGCTAAAGGTTCATTTTACATTGCAGGAGTTCGAAGGGAAGTAAAAATTTTTGCGCCGAGTGCTGTTACCACAATATTTTTCTAAAGAATAACTTTCAACACAGGGGACGAATCTACATCTACATACTACCCTGCGAGACGCCGCATGGCCGTGTGGCAGGGGGTGTTAGGACATCAGCCGTGTAAAGATGTAAGATTTTGGGAGGTGAAATTGTGACGTGTATTATGAGAGTGAATTTAGAGGAGCTCATTTTTTATTGTGATCGCTTATTGTGCGCGGAAAGGAGGAGTTATTGTACCTATCTGTTCGGCAATGTATCTCTCTTATTTTATCGCTTCTGTCAGACGCAGAGATGTAGGAGACGTCATGATATTATTCTCGGTGTCGCTCTGAAACACACCAGTTCTGAATTTTTCAAGCAACCTAAGCCTATAGTGTAGGCTAGGAGTGTCTCCCACTTTAATCCCTCTAAATGCTGTGAAACACTATATGTGATCATAGCAGTTTTTAATGACGCGTGCTGCTTTTATTTGAATTTTATTAAGTTTTTTGGTTAGTTTTTCTTTGATAAATACGGTAAACCAACGTTCAAATTCCAGCCTTGGAAGAATTTTGCAAGGTGAAATTCGATTAATGTGAAACCAGGGGCGATCCCAGGAATTTTTTCGGGGGGTGCGACTAACTCAGTGATCGGAGTGTTCCATGTTGTATTTGATAACTACATTTAGTATTTAAAATTGTTTTGTAAAACCCTAAATTTTCGGGGGGGGATGTATCCCCATACCCCCTCCCCCCAGGGATCGCCTCTGTGTGAGACCGTTCTTTCACATGGCTTCTCGGCGGTTAACAGTGCTAAAGTTAATTCCCCGGCTGATCTCATAGATTTTTGAACCGACGAAAGTAAATTTAATCCCTTGAACCTGATTGATAAGTTTATATCATTCAATCGCAACAAAAATTACAAAGTTTATAACTTTCCATTTTCAACTCTTGCGTTTACATTTTATGGCGGTGGCACCGATGCAAAGAGGCGCCCGGAGGTTGGCCAAAAAAAAAAGTACGAAACGGAAGGTGCAGAAGGAGGAGTAGGGAGCGGGAGGAAATGGGAAAAGGGTGGGTGGCAGTGGGCGTATATGGGATGGGAGAGGAAACGGAAGGGCATGGAAAGACCCGGAGGCCGCGGAAGAGGAGTTGGGGGAGTGGGATGGTTTTACGGCGTCAGAGGGAGCGGGAGGGGGGGAGGGAATGAAAGGGGTGGGATAAATAGGGAGAATGGAGGGGGAAGAGGAGGAACCGGAAGAGGAGAGGAGGCAAGGGAATGGAGAGGAGGGGAACGCAGGAGGAGATGAGTTCGGCAGCGGAAGTAAGCGAGAAAATGAGTTGGCGAGGAGGAGGAAGAGAACTGAGATGAAAGAGGAGGCATATACATATATATACAGAGAGAGATACGCCAGGGAGGAGGGACCTCGCGTGGATAGCGGGGGATGGGGGAAGAGAGCATAGGGAGACGCGAATCGCGGATTTTAACGCGAGGTCTTCCATCATCCTTCGCATGACAAAAAGCCATAGCCATATAGCCATAGCATATAGCCATAGCCATTTATCCATAGCCATTTAGCCATAGCCATTTAGCCATAGCCATTTAGCCATGGCCATGGCCGTTTAGCCATGACCATATAGCCATGAGAAAATTAACTAGGGAGGCAACGACGTTTTTACGCAAGGGGTGAATGCACATTGTGTATCACCCTCCTCTTAACGCGCAATCAGTTGGGCCTTTCAAAAAGAGTTTCGGAAGCTTCAGCAAGCCTTGAAACTTGCCTTTAAATGCCATTTAGATCAGTGTACGACAATCTTTCAGTAAATTGAGCTTCAGTCCGTTTCCGTAAACCGATTCACATTATATAAAAAATATAACAATAAAGAGAAATAAAAATAACATTGGTTATGCCAGCTCTTTCCAAACTAACCTTTGGATAGCACGACGGAATGGATGAATTAGCGGATGCAAAGCAAGAATATTCCCCGTCTTTTCGAAATATGAGACAACTAACTCTTGAAGCTTACAACGGTAGCTTAGTGATGTAAATTTTCCTCGATTTCTCCACAGTATTCACCAAGAATGCGGATTATTATTATTTTTTTATAAATAAACAATGTAAGTAAAAAGAATCCCCATAAAATAAGCTAATGCATGCCGATTTATTGTAAGTTGTCGAAGTAAAACACCGTCAAATGACAACATTAGCCACGTAGAAACAAAAACCTAACATAGCTACGTATGCCATATTGAAAAAGCACGATAGGATATAATAGAACTTCCGCATAGATTACAAACGTTTACATCTCATCTATCATGATAGCGGGTAAGGAATGTAAGTAATTATTAATTATTTAATATATAATCACTAGTTTTAATAGGTATACTGAGTTATAAAGGACAATAACTACGAGCATTGCCCTTCAACTGTGGCTTCTGTTTTGGATAAAGATTACGAAACGCGAAAGAAAAAAACCATGATCCCACGCCTTGTCAGGATTAAACAGAAACACCTCAATTTTTCAACCAACATTATGTCACACTTGATTATGGCACGCTTAAACTTGAAGATAAAATAGGAATTCAACATCTCCATTTTTAAAAAGTATTTTACTCTACGGTGGATTTTTAAAATGTTCATATTTATTATTACTTTATCATCAGATGTATAAATTATTCCCAACTATATGCCTTTCCACTAATGACGACGACTTCAGAAATGGAGAATGCATGTAAACTATAACTTCATACTCTCAGGAATTAAAGGTTAAATTCGTCCCAATGGACTGTAGAGGATAACCTTTGCCAAAATTTTCATTCAATGAGTTCTCACTAATGTTGCAATCGTTTAATTTGAAACCTTTATTACATGGTGCTGAATGGCGATTCTAAAACGGCCTTTATTGAATTATTATAAAATCCCAGCATTACACGGGGTATTTTTCCATTCCTTACCTACTCACGACATGTTATGCTATTTAGATACATATATAGATAAAGCATTCTTTTAAACGTATAGAATTCTCTTTTAGAACAAAAATTAAGTAATATTAGACGTGCAGACTGCATTCCGATCCCAATATACTTTTATGAGAGGCTCACGACGCCGTGTCCATAAACTGAATCTCTTATATTCCTGTAAATAAGGAGGTAGTTGAGAGCTCAATTAGAGGCCACCAGCAAAGTTAGTTTTAACGGTCGCATCACGTCCTCATTGAAAACAACTAAGGAAAAGCGTTGTAACATAAATTGTAAACCATTACAGATAAGTAAATACTTCTCCTGATCGCACAAAGCAAAAGGACCTTTCACAAGTTACCAAAGTACCCTATTAATAGCGCACAGCCAAATATAAAAGCTTCATGAGTTATCATCTGGAAGGATAAGACGTTTAAGGATATAATCGTACAGTTTGTTCAGTAAAGCGTTCTATTTATCGCGTATGAATACTGAATATATAAGGATGATTAATAAATATACAAATATGCATTGAAAAGTCTTGCAGAATATTTAGGCAATATATAACAATACATCTCGTTTACACCGAAACTCCGTATTCATTATCACTCCCACAGAAAATTATTAATTAATCTTACGGCTTAGACGAGTATAGTATTAGACGGTGCCATCTCAGATGAGGTTGAAGTCACTTTGGGTGTCCCACAGGGGAGTGTCATAGGTCCACTTCTATTCCTTCTGTGTATTAACGGTATTGGTGAAGTAATAAACAGTAAACTTCGACTACTTGCAGAAGATGTTGCAGAATACAGGGAAATCCGCAGAAATAATTACAAGAAAGCGTCAACGAAGGGCCTCAAGGCAATTCAAGCGTTGTGCGACGCATGGCAGATAGAATTAAAATTGAAAAGATGTGTTCCAATTAACTTCTGGAAAAGAAAAAAAGCTCCCCTCAGTACAGTTATTACGGGCAAAATACCCGATTGGAGACAGTGGAATTTGTGAAATACGTCGGACTTAAAATAACTAATGATCTCTCTGGGTAGGCTAGTCGTAAATTGGGATTTTTTAAAAATTGTATTTGGAAAGTTTGGTGATAAAGTTTAGAGAAATCAGCTACTTCTCCCATGTTAAACTCCACTTAGAATACACAGCCAGTGTTTGGAATCCTCATGAGGTAGCCTTAAAAACAGAGTTAGAACACCCTTGTGGTGGCTTGTAGGGTAATACGTAGAATTAGATTATATTTATGCCATCCAAAAGGAATGACATTCATGACACACCATTATCATTAAGGTAATCTAGGAAAAAAAGGAACTTTTAATCAGTTGGTTTCACATGGCGTTCCTCCATTTAATCGACTGCTGTAACTACGTAACAACGAAATCAGACTCCCTTCAAAGCAACTTGAGGGGCGAAGTGTTCTCTTCTCCCGAAGACTTAACGCGACATATGGACAGCCAAGCAATTGCCATGTGCAAGGTACGGCGGAAACTGTCAACCTTACTATGTGAATTCAGAAAAGAACGATAGCAAAAAGAGATATCACAAAATGTTGGACCTTGATTTCATGGTGTAAATAGAAGGAAGTCCATTCCCGCTTTCAGTCCTCAGTGCGTTATGCTAATTGACGTCAGAATCTCTTCGGTATTACGATGATGATTCGCTATCCAGACTGCTCTCCTGTCTCATAATTTTAGACGAAGGTGTTCTTAAAGACAAAGATGTCTCATTTAAAGTAAGTATTTATTACAGGATGCAAGACTTTCCACCAAAAAACTACACATGCTCACGACCAAGGTTATCATAACGGTTTTCTGATGAAAAAAGTGAAAGAGAGATGCTACTTCGCTAGGTTGGGCTACATATTGTATACACCGTGAGCATTTAGCATCCATCACAGAAAGATTCAATCCGCGAAGTGAATCAAGTACAAAAGAAAGCCGCACGCTTTGGAAAACACTGCTAAGGGCGTACAGAGAGTATCGCATATGTAATTCAAAGTACCACCATTTTTTTTAATTGCACAGAAAACACACCAAATACCCTCCGTTACTTCTGGTGAACGAGCAACATGCTTCTGGCTAGGTGTAGAGACACACTTTTAGGCACATGGCCAACTATCTACAGCATCCACGATTCGGGATGAAATTCAAATCAAGGTAACATCGCTGAAATGACGAGCAGAATTTTAGAACTCAACCAATTGAGTTTGATCAAACAAATAACTAAATCTTTCATTTCGTTTCGGGGACTTCGTTAACGGCCACAAATCAAGAGCACCGCAACGTAATTATAAAAGCGGGGCAATCCGGAACTTTCACGGCGAAAATCCTCGTAAATTTTGAACCAATGGATTGTCCCGATTCGTTGAACCGACGCGCCGGAATTTTTCCAGAGGAAATGGAATCGGACGGATTAGCCGCGCACGCACAAAGTGTACTTAATCTCATCACCCTCTTTTATCGTCGGCTAATTTATCGCCGATTCATTCGATTAGAGGGGAACCTTGTCTCTATTACGGTCCGAATTCGAGGCTGGATTTTTTTCGCAGGGTCGGTTTTCCAGGAGGCGAACTGAATTGTAGGATTTTGGTGAACGGAATTGAGAAGACTTGAATTATTTCGACGGATGTATTACTTTCCACAATGAGTACCAGTTCGGTTATTTCTTTTATGAACAAAACTCCTCGAGAGGATCTCTCAGGGAAATGAATATAATCGTCTCTTGCCAATTTTTAAAGGCTGCAATATATTTTTAGATCAACAAAAAATATTTAAAAAATAATTTTTTTACGATAAAACTTTAATTTTCTTTGTTGATTATTTTTTGTTGATCGATATACCAATCAAATTGTTACCATCCATTCATTAACATCATACTCAAAATCATCTAGCTCCGTTCATGAACTCATATTAATAATTTTTCTCAAATTAAAAAGGAAGGGGCAGACTGTTGGATTGGGGCGGGAGAGGTTGGGGAAGAAGAGTAATTTTGATCGGTATGAAGGGAGGAAAAATATTTGAAGACTTCAAAAAGAAAAATAAAAGGAAAATAATTGACAGGAGGACAATGAATGGATTTATCATTCATGCGGTAGCACATTCTTTGTAAGCACTCTTACTCTTACAATCAAAGAAGAATTTATTGTTACCTTTTTCTGCCAAAACGTATCTTACAACTTTCGGGTAGATTTATTTGTGAGGGCCTTGAGAACTAAGGCAATTTTGCTGTTCTGCAGAGCCAAAGATTTTAGGGAAATCCACTTGTGCTACTTGAATCTCCAAACTTTGAGGAGTAAATACACCAAAAAAACCCAAAATAATCATGAGTCCGAAGCTCCTGTTATGCTTCTAGTCAAATTATCCTTCTTAATTTTTCTCATAGCTTTCAGTTTTACACATGAATTACGATTGTGCTTTAACATTACTACGTGATTGCTACCATTTGTTAGTCATTCATTCATACACTCGGTATAAACACATGAAAACTTTCTGCGGTTAGATGTGTAAGTTCTACCTTGACAATATACACCGAGGTTTGAAAAATTAACCTTGGGGGAATCAAAGAGTCAGTATGATATCATACTACGAATAACTTAAGATGTTTTCCTTTATCCGACGAATAGCAGAACAAATGCTGACATTGCGAGTGTTGAGTGGAATTTCTAATGAAATTTCTCAGGTACGAGCCATTTATGAATCTCCTTGTCTTCACAGGAGTATCCTGAAATGCCTGTGCCTAGCTTTCTGTGGCCTGTGTGCGAGACTCCGCCAATGGAAATATTACAATAACGAAATGTCCAACTGTGTACGTGTTATCTTGGGTTTTTTTTATTTATTAAAAGACTTATTTATTTGAGAAAAAGATGACATACAGCATGAAGCCATTTTTAGTGAACTTATAACAAACAAAAAAGGACACCAAAGTTAAAAAAATAACAAGAAAAAGGTAACGAATAAAAATCCAACATGGGGAGATAGTAAAAATTACTTTTTTGGGAATGATATATGGCTATGTTAGCGACGACGCTGGAAGATGAGGTGAAAGGGTCGATGTTCTCAGGAAGGGAATTCACAAGAGAAGAGAGGCGAAAGACGAGGGAGCGCTTGGTAAGTGTTAATCTGGGAGTAGGGATATGGAGCAATGAGAGAGTCCTGGTGTGTCGGGTGGGTATTCTGAAATTTATCAAGGAAACAAGGTCAGGGCAGTCAACAGCTGAGTTCGGTGTGCAGTGGACAAGTTTAAGATCAGTTTTAAGAAAGATATTAGAGAATCAGTTGGTACATAAGAGCACAACATGTTTGATATTTGGTATTAGTAGGTGTGCGACGTGCAACTTCAATTGCGTTGACTAATAAGAGTCATATGTAAGTCAAGTTCACTTTTTTAGATATGATGAACATTTTTAAATTTAGATAGCAAAATCTCTGTCGAAAATTAGATGAAATTGCAGTCTTTCAAATTCCAAGCGATTTCGGTCAAATCAACACCAATATATTTGCCGTGAAGTATTCTACAGCTTTTATTGAAATAGCGTTACATCAGTGCTAGCTAAAAAAAAGTTAAAAAAGATCAGCAGTCTTTCTGAGAGCTACTTTCACCACATGAGAAAGGATTTACACACTAGGCAACCATCCTGGAAAATGATTCAATCCGCCAGTTATCCGGCACGATCATGATTTCGGCTAGAGCGATTAAGTGGAATTAGCGAGGGAAAATTGACGGCGAGTGAACGGAAGATAATGGAGACTGATGATTGATTGAGTGGAAAATTTCGAAAAAAAATGTTAACTTTTTTTTCCTGAATTCGAAAGTGCATATTCATTTGCATCCAATGACTGGAATGATATAAACCTTTCTTTGTGAATGATTTTTGATTTGTGTACACGTGTACGCATTATTTGAATTCGTTGAGTCAATATGTGAATATGTTTACACTGATTCATTCGGTTAAAGGGAATGCATCCCATGAAAAGCGATTAAATTTTCCTGTTTACAGCGATAGGGGTTTTATATTTGGATTCGGAAATTATCATGCTTGTGATAATTGGCGTCATGTTAGAGCTTGGACGGTAGTAACCAAAGATTATAGTGACCTCAACAGAGCGAGAGGTTGAGACAGGCAACTGTTAGCATCTGAAATGAGTTAATGTACAAAATTGTACCAAATATAAAATTTTTGCGGCTCATACAATTACCACAGGTTAAGCGCAGGTAGTTTCTCTCGTACCTTCACAGTAAAAAAATCAACTTCGCGTAACATCCAGTTACTACTGATAATGTATACGTGAGGCTAAAATAATGACTCACTAGTTTAGGAGCACCATTTGGTATTACACTACGGTGAATATCCAAACCGAAGTGCCTAAGTAATAGCAGCAAGAATAAGTGCTACACCTATCAATTGATACTATACGATACATCAACAGTGCTGAGGACATAGTTCAAGAATGTCCGATACTTACGTCCTGCACTTGCTCTTCCTGACTGATGAACCCATCCCGGAATATTCCGGGAGAATCCAACCCGGAGAACCGATTGGGGGACTATTTTACCTCCGGAATATTTTACTGGGCGGAATGCCATTACGTCATACGTATACAGTTAGAATGCATCATCTAGGGAGACTAATGTGGTGGTTTTTCCCAGTTGCCTCCCAAATCGGCCTTTAGTATTCGCGACTAAATTCGGGTACCATACCAAGGTTGGTTAGCCAGCCAGGAAAATATTTATTTTTATTTTTCGTCCCTTGGTCTCCAACCTGCGACCCTCGGAACGGGAGTCCAAACCCACCAATTTCTCAACATGACCTCCTCCCTGTACTGTGAATGTTAGAGCAAACGTCTTTTACATTTTCCGTGACGGTGTGGGAGTTCACGGCATACTTGAGTACAAAAGGTCGAACTCCTAGCTGGAATAGTCTCATAGATATCATCGAGGGAATTCCCAGGAAAGTTCATTTTCAGACACGTTTTTCGCGACAGAAAACACTGAAACGCCATATCTAAAAATCCAAGAGACCGACGCCACTATGAATCACACCGATGGTCTGGAAACACTGGTCCAAACCGTAATATCTCTCTCATGCGTCCTAGTAAATATTAATTACTCTTAACTAGAGGCACAAGGCTTATGAAGGTGACGAAATACATTTTGATCACACGTACACCATAAGAAATAAAACATTGAAAATTTTCGTTCGGTATACGAAGAAATAATCAACCACGCTATTTACAAATAAGAATAAAAAATAAACGAATACATATACTTAACGTATGGTCTACTAAAGGGGATGGAAATATGAGATTAGAAGGATTGCTTGGCATGAAAATCTCACCTCCAAAGTAGACACTGAGATGGATTCCTCGAAGAAAGATGTGAAATAAGAGAAAGTGTAGGGAGAGAGAGAGTAAGAAGCAGATAAAAGTTGAGATATTAGATAACTCGGAAGGCGTCTTTGAAGTAGAATGCATCGCGGAAAAGGTCTTACGATACGAGCGGATGGAGAATTCAGTTCATCAAGATTTAAGACATGTCGTGAGCCATAAAAAAATTATATAATCCTCCGTCCGCAGTCGCCGTCCGGAAATTCTAGTTGGGACGGCACTATCACGTTTAGTCACCTACCACATTGCGTCATTTCATTAGCACGGATTGCGCAAAGGAACGTATCGTATTGCGGAACTGGTAAATACTACAGAAAAGTTTCCGCAGGTATGTCATGAGCCCGAACCACTCGTTACTGGACAACATGATTCCTCGCGTCAATTAACAGGATTTGGTGACTTCCTCATATGATGACTGATAATTCAACAATCTCTTCTTAGAAGCAATAATGCGATTACTTTGAAATATTAGTACGGTTATCTCTACACTGAGCCAAATATAAAATGACAGGAAAAATTAGAAAAATGTTCATAATTATGGGACAAAAGAAATGTCAGAAGAATATTCGAACACGTTAAAGGGGATATATGGTTTGGACAAACTTTACACCCTCAGGAGTCACTTTGTGGAAGTATTTTATACTTGAATCCATATTAAAACAATCCTTGTACTTTTCCACCAATATTTATTAATGCACTACGCGTTTCGCAGCTCGCTGCATCATCAGGTACAATTGTTTACATGTCATTTATTAACAGTAACCAACGCCACTAAGCTGGGGGAGGGTTGGAGAACAAACTAACATAGGTTAGGGGCTAGTAAATAGGGACATTTTTTTCGGAAAGGAGTGGGGAGGGGTGCGGAAAAAGAAATTCGTTGCAAAGGTTGTTTGACTCTCTGATAATTTCCATTTGATCCAACTCATCCATCTTTAAATCTTTTTTGGTAGGGCATGTAGAATTTCGGGAATAAAATAATTACGTGATTATTATTCAGCAGATGCTTAGTAAATTGTGAGTTGGTATCCATATTCAAGTAACTTCGTGAGTGTTCTTTAATCCGTGTCTTATTCGTCAAACAGGACGAAATTTTAAGATGCGGATCAAAGAACACTCACGATGTTACTTAAATATGGATACACCTCACAATTTGCTAAGCATCTGCTGGATAACAATCACGTTGGATTGGAATTTCCCCCCAGATTACTGGCGTTGGTTACTATCGTAACTATCAATAAATAACATGTAAAAATTGTACCTGAGGATGCAGAAATCTGCGAAACGCGTAGTATATTAATAAATACTGGTGTAATACAAGTAATACAAGATAAGTACAAGGATTATTTCAACATGGATTGAAATACAGTTTGGCCTTTTCTAAAAGAGTTCCCCTAAGACTTGAAGGAAAAGAACCATTTAAGAAAGAATAAAATTACGTCCAATTTAATGAATGAATTTATACTGTGGGAAATTATAACATTGGGGTGCGTCCCAATGTTGTTCGGTGTGAACTCAACGTTTCATGATCCTTGTTGGTAACGTTTTCAAGATAAAATGCTTTTAACAATTATTCTCTTGAAAAAGTAACCACCAAGGTTCACGGAAGGTCGCGTCGGGCAGACACCAATCAACCCGCGGCATACAACCGATAATTCTTCTATTCCATAAAGAGAGCTAAAATGAATAAGTCTAATTTACTCATACAAGTATCCGACAAAATACTGGCTCGAAAATTTTAAATAGAGTCATTCACAAGCGGAGATTTGTCAGGGGCTTTGACGGCACATCCACGGTTCAACCGTGTCGAGTCCTCCGCGAATAACACCCCTGATCTTCGAAATGAATCGATAGAGTTCAACAACTAGAAAATAAAATTATTCGTCAAAGTATCGTTGAGTTCCAAAGCGAATAGCAAACATATTTTTACTTCAGTTCACATCCCCGACATGCAGTATCATCACTCTCGCCTTTCTCGGATAACTGACAAAACGGCGTGAGTTCACTACGTCCATCTAAGCGTTCTTCCGCAATCCGAGTAAGTAACGGGTGGGGAGAACATTATTCTCCGACCACGAGGGAGGTCTCCGTCTCAAAAACTGCCACAAATCCGATCTCCCAGGCACTTGCCATCTCGTTATAAAAGGCCGCGAACACCTCCGGCGCGAACCAGGGGAAGGTTCAAGAGACAACAGCGGTCGGTTATATTGTTTTAGCCACCTGCGGGGCGACGCGTCAAGCTACCCGCGAATCGTCGTTGCAGCCGTGGGCGGTGGGTCGGATTGAAGCAATGGGCTTTAGCGAGGGTGGGGGAGAGAGGAGGGTAAGAAGAATGGGGGGGGGGCGTCGAAATCCGTCGCACTCCCACGCTTCGTCCCACACCCGATACACACGCGGCACCCTCCTAGCCATTATTCTCCACCACCGCAACCTCTTTCTACCCGAGACTTTCCACCTCCTCAATCCTACTCCGGCCACACTTTTGCATCACTTCCGGGATATTTCTTCCCCCCACCACTCACCAACACACGAACGAAACTCTCCTCATTACACTGGGTATTGGGGAGGTATACGTGTGGGAGTAGATTCCATCCTCAGCGGCGGGGTCGAGGAAGAAGAGCATGAGAGTCGGGTTCGTAATGATGTCGCGGAGTCAACTCCTTCCTTCTCCGTAATTCACGCCCACGACTGGGAGGAGACATACGGACGGTCAGACTGACGCGGTCGAGCAGGAAAGGAGGGTCATCTCGCCATCGCGGGGTGACGGTATCGCGATTGTTCATCATCTTTCCGCTGGGATTGTTGCTGGGGACACGAAGCATTTACATGAGGTCTTCCACGCTGATGTTGGCAGCATCAAAAAATGCTCATCATCATCATCGGTAGTTTTTAATCCGATGATTGGTTTGTTACAGATCCTTATTCCAATCCTCTCCGACCAGCCGACTTATTGGCTTCTGATGCAAGTCATTGATTAAGGAGAATAGCATTTTTTTAAATCTATTGTTTAAACCAAAAAGTGAAAATATTTCATAAGGGTCAACCGGAAAGTCCCTTACAGGGTTTATTGGTCAGTTTTAGTAGAGGGATATAATTTTCCTGATGTATTCAATCCTTTGGTCTTCCTCAACAATTTTTCTATTTAAATCCTCCTTAAAATTACTGTTTTCAAGAAAATGTTACGTTGTATAATGTCATTACAAATACAGAGTGTCTCATAAACTTCCCCCTAGTACTTCACGCAGTTTTCATTAAGATAATTTTTTATTCAATCTTCATAAGATTATATCTGTTGCTAAACAAGTATACATATCGTCGCTATAACGCTGACTAGACAGACTGTCTTCCTTTCCTAACCATTTTATTGCCTGATTTTCAAACACACTAGCTATAAACTCTTAGAGCAATTTTCAGGAATATCAGTTGTAGTATCTGCAGCTCAATTTATTTTTAAAAATCATTTCAACTTATCAAATCCATTTACAGATTTTTTTGTCGTTCAACATTACAAACTGTTTGGTAATTATTCCTGTAATGGACAAATAAACTCCGTAAAATGATTAGTAGCTGTTCCCAACTAATGCACATTTATATGAACAATTTCGACAGAAATTAATCACTTTACAGGAACGAAAGATGTACAAAAATGAGAACACTTGAGATGGATTTTATACATAATTTACTGAAGGAAACACAAGAAATGACTTCACCAAGAGGTGCAAGAGATGTACAAAAATGTAAAGACATAAGGTGGTATTTTCATTCCGGGAAAGCATATAGTTTTATTAAGAAAACACAAGAAATTACTCTACAATGAGGCAAATATATGGCAGGTCCTATGCCCATGGACCTACCATTCAATTCTGAGCCGTATATTCGGCCCAGTTCTCAGTCATTACTATAGATTACTTATGACTGCACAAATTTATTTCAAGTACGAAATGTGCACGGTACAAATTCACACGCACGGGTGCAAATAATCAGTTGACTTCACCGGGATAGGGATCCGACTCTACCGCTGAACAGGCGCGTTTCCTCATAGCAAACCAGCTTAAAGAAAGACGAAATTGAGGGGGAACTTTCAGGAACAAGATACCTCATCCTACCATTCACACTTTTTCCCATGTGGTGTTATCTAATTCATCTTTGACTTATCCATTCGCATCCGAAAGCGTGGTGGAGTGCACACTGAAACTGATCATTAATCCCGATGTCCGGGACTTGACCATTCACCCTTCTCGAATCTATTATATTTTGGTTGATATGCCAGATTTTTTAATGCTACTCTCTTTTGCAAATGCCTAGAAAAATTATACAATGAATATACAGTGTGTATAAAAATGACTTGTTTTTATGGTTTTATAACAACGAATTCAGCTATCGTCTAGATGTTCTCCGTGCTGCAACTGGTAGATATATAGAATAATTATAATACTATAGCTGAAACTTTTAGGTCCAGTGAGTATTTTGAAATTTTACACATTTGTAGTATGTTTCCATCAATATATATTAATTTTCAAAATCGGATCATTCTTTATTATATACCCTGTATGTATAAATACTATTATTTTTCGTACATCCCACTCACCAAAAATTTGTGTGTAATAATGTTGATGGGTGTTAAGTTACAGTCATAAATTCAATACATATTATCTCCCACTTTAACCGATATTACCAAATATCACCTCCTGGGGGTGATAGGAGCACCAGCAAACAAGCCAAGCACAACAATCAACGAGTTGATTAAAATGAGAGCTTTTTCTTCCCTAGGGAAGATCGGAAGAAGAAAACAGTGACTGCTTGTCAACGTATCAGACTTTGGTGAATTCAATCCTCAGGGATACTGGAAATACCCTTTCCTACGCCCAACTTCTGTGAAATCAGGTCACAAAGTTATATTCTGACGCAGACGTGTTATAAAATTTATTCCGAGGTAATTTCAGGAGAAAATATTTATCTAATGCACGTGCACGTGTAATGGCATATGATTATTTTTGATAATGCACCCTTGACCTTCATGTGTCGTGTTTTAGGCTTGAAGATTGAATTGAATGGATCCCGAAACGTTGAAAAGAATTTACTGCTTTTAATTTCAAATCAACCCTTGAGGGAAAATAATAGTCATGAATCTTTGAGGTCGATATATTGAACCCCGAATAGCAATAAACATCCAAAGGAAAGATACCATCAACAACCTGGATATCCGGATCCGTATCCCGTTGAATTAAAATAACTTTTTCACAGCGTAAACCAGCTCGTTGGCACTACCACTGATGATACACAAAGGGCATCGTACTGTCTACTTTATTTTCAATTCGTACTACACGTGTTTCAACTGACTAGCGGTCATAATTTATGATGACTGCTAGTCAGCTGAATAATGATGACTACTATTTAGTGGAAACACATTTAATACGAGTTGATAATGAAGTAGACAGCACGATATCATTTGTTTATCATTTAAAAATGCTGTTCTACATCATCTCGCCTAAGATAGTGGAATTTACTACCACTGACGACGGGGGTGAGAATACATTTAAGAAGAAACCGACTTTTGTCGAAAAAAAATTATAGAATCCCGAGTTTAAACTTCAGTTACAAGAAAACGGCCCAAGCAATCCCAACGTATCTGGTACCAAATTTTAGCCTGTTTTATTCTACGTTATATAAAAAACGAAAAAAAATACCGTTTATGGACAAGTTAAAATGACATAAACAAAAAAAGTGCCAATTTTTTTCGCCCTTCGGCGAAAATCCAGGACTTTAACTCTGACTAACTATGACTCCTCTAATAACATGTCCATATACGGTATTAAAATTTGTTTCTTCTTCTTCATAAAATGTAGAATAAAACAAGCTAAAATTTGGTACCACATACTTTGGGATTGCTTGGGCCGTTTTCTTGTAACTGAAGTTTAAACTCGGGTATCTATAATTTTTTTTCGACAGTAGTAGCAAAGGCCTATTTGCTTTCTCTTATAGTAAAATATAGCAAACAAAAACATCAAACACTTTTTTCTCCTTCAGCTCCAATTCCCTAATTTAAATGGAGCATCGGAGAAATAGTGTGGGGGAAGGGAGGAGACGTGGAATGGGTCCCTTAACACAGCCCACGCAGGCGACCACTGGGCCGCGACGGTGCGGCCGGAGTCCATGTGGAAGAAGGATGAGGTAATGACGGAAGAGGACCCTTAGACGAGGAGGAAGGGGCGGGAGAGGGGCTATGGAAGGGGTGATGATCCACAGTCGCCGTTCCTCCGAACCGCCGGCCGCGGTCTCCGATCGGGTTTTATAAACATCTTCCTGATTATAGCACGTGCTTGACCTCTTTGGAATTATAATTTGATGCCGTAGAGCTTTTGAATCGAGCGAAAGGGTGACGCACATGAAGGCTGCGTCCACGCGTTCATACGGTTGAGTACCGCGGTGGACATCAATTTATGAGAGAGGGACACTCACTTCCGGTTTGCTGCGAAAGTGTGGAGGAATGAAAAGAAATTATTCCGAGTTACGATAACGTGATTCGTGGAATTATCATGTGACAGTTTAAGTAAGATGTAATATTCTTCAATTACTTAAGATCTTCACTAAACATTAACAAGGACCTCAGACGATAGGTTGTCGATCGGTAAATAAGTTAATAAGATTAACGTCCAGTTGCAAGAACGACACATACCTTTTCAATAAAGTTATGGGACCAAAATGCCATGGCAACTATTAAATAAGTGTTGCAGAAACATTCGATAAATTTATTGGTTTCATAAGTTATGACATGGAGTAATGAGTTCTAAGTAGCCAAGAAGGTGGATTCGCAATGAAGCGCTTGGAAACATAATTACTAGATAAAAGAGTTGTTTTGGGACAACTGACAATTTTTTACTCTGAATAATTATTATGTGCATTAGAAATTATTCATAGGCTAAACTTTCATAAATTATATCCTGCGGTGGAAAATAAAATTGAATATTCCAAGCTATTGACTATTAGTAAATATGTTATGTAACTAGTAGATGTGTTCCTGCAACCCGAATATTTTTATGGGATCTATAGCTTTGTGGATCTCATAACTATTGATTCCATAAGAAAAATGTTCTTGCAACCAGTCATAAAGTAATTTTAAATACAAAATATGAGAAGGAAAAATATGAATAAAACAGTATTTGTTATTTTAGATATATATATATATATATATATATATATATATATATATATATCAATTCACTAAGAAGCATTTGAGGAAGGACAAGTACAAGGAATTACTTAGAATAGGCCAAGATAAAGATAGTTACTTAATTTCCAGAGAGCAGAGTCTCTTTATTACGTGTAACTCTGGACGAAACTTTAAGATTACTCCGCAGTTTTCTCTATCACTGAATCTTTACCTTCTTTCCTTTGAAATTATAAAAAATATCAAAGCCTCTATTCTAAATTATGGCAGATAATGACATCAGTCATGGTAATGATAGTTCCAGCACTCAGTTTTACCTCTGACAACGGCCTCCACAGCAGAACAAGAGAAAATAATATACAAATACATTCAGAAAGGAAGGCATATTAGGGATGCAATAATGTACTTTTATGATTATATCTGAAAAAAAGAATGGCCTCCCGAAATATTGCACCGTTTTCAGTCATAAACGTATGTAAAGCCAGCTGCAGTGGATTCCGCTCTTAAAGAGGTTTGTAGCAAAGTCTCCGTTATGATCAGGGTCAGAGGCAAAAAATGCAGTCTGATGAACACAACATTACTCTCAATAGACAATCTACAAAAAATCCAAATCATAGTGCAATCCCCTTAACGAATAGATCTAAAATGTGAAAGTCGGCGGACGCTAAGTAAATGTAAGCCTTTAAGGACATATTCCATTCGTGAAACTATTCTTTAGCACATCTTAAAAATAATTAGAAATTAAACGAAGCAAAACGATACCTTGGTAGGTTAATTCTAAACTACCGTCGCGGAGAAAGATAACTTAAAGCTCTTCACCCCATGCAGTACGAAGAAAATTTTTTTGTAGACAGGTGACGGTATAACTGCATTCTAAAATGGGAAATGACTCTTGCCCAACTCATTTCGCTATTAAGTACGTAATGCGTATCATTCATTACTCGAGATAGTCTACCGAGTAGATTACCTCGTATAATAGAGTAGGGAACGGTAGATTTGTTTGATACAGAGGTTTTCTGCCCTCTTAAGCTAGATGACAGTAACTGAATTTAAATTACATTTTGAGTTTAGAGTTGATATCTATAAATTCAACCTCGAGGATTTCAAACAACCGAAAAAATCCGCAACTGTAGCGGTTTTCAAGATACTATGTTTTGGTTTTACCGTATCTACTGTATAATTTTCACACGGAGCGTAGCGTTGTATGGGGTAGAATCGTGGACCCTCAGAAAGGAGGACGAGAATAGGCTGCAGGCATTTGAGATGTGGGTGTGGATAAGGATGGAGAAGGTGATTTGGACGGAGAGGAAGACTAACGAGGAAATGCTGGAGAAGGTTGGCGAAGAAATGAAACTTCTGAATGAAATTCGAGAGCGGCAGAGTAGGTTGCTGGAGGATTTTATTAGGGGCGATGGGTGGCCCAAGAATGTGATAGAGGGAAGGATGTTGGGTAAGCGGGGAAGGGGAAGAAAGAGAATGGGTTTTAATGGACGGGATGAAGAAGGTTAGATCGTATGCTGAGGCGAAAAAGGGTATGCTAGAGAAAGAAAGGCCCCTGAAAGCGTAGAAAAACGGCAGGAGATTCCTTGAAATTCAACAAGACCTACCTTAACCGGTAGAATGCTTTTTAAAAAAAGCTGCATAATTATCTGCTTTCTACGCCGGAAAACAGCAATTACGAGTTTTAAGCCAAATAACAACAAACATTTAAATAATATGTAGTGGGTATAAATATATATTTATTTTTATTATGTAGTGGATATAAATATATATTTACTAAACAGTTGGCAATGAATGAAAACAAAAACGTTAAACCAACTCAGAACCAACAATTATGCAGTTACTGTATTTTAGCTTAGCTGGGAAATACTGCTGTCTACTAATGTTAAATGCTCGAATGAACAAAAATCAAATTAACAAAAATCACGTAAAAGCTTCGGCAATATTATTATCACCAGTGAGGGCATCAAAAAAATGAGCAAGGCGCTTTAAGTAAGGCGGAAAAAAGTAAAAACTCAACGCACCATTAAGCAGTCTTTGTCATCTATCTCCGAGGGCTAGACAGAGGCTAAGGTTGGCCCTCATAATGTTCCTTGCAGCTGAAAAGGTTCAAAATTGGAAGCATTTATTTAACTTCACCATAGAAAATCATAAAAAAATACGAGGATTTATTGTAAATGCTTAATTTCCAATTCCAAATTATTTGATCGGAGAATATTGAATGATCTTCTATTTTTACATTTTGTAATATGCAAAGGAGAATGTGGCACGCTGATGGATCGATTAAATTTTAACGTTCCATCGAAAAAAAGTAGACATGTAATGACATTTTATGAAATGAAAGTTAATAGGGAATACTGTAAAAATCCTCCAATTGACAGATTAGGTATTGCACATAACATATATCTTAACGACCTTAATATGTATCAAGGTTGTTCAATTAAAAGTTCAATAAAAAAACAAATTATTGAAAGAGGTAATTTCAAAAATAGCGAAATAATGTTGTTGATGTGAGGACTAAACAATTTATACATTTATAATGACCAGTTATGACCTACGTTAATAATATTTGTATTTTTGGTTCGATTATTCATTACTTGCCATGTAATTATATTTAAATGTTGGGCAAACATTAAAAACATTAATTAACAAAGCAATCCAAATACTTACTTTAAGTCCTAAATAGTAGGTATAGCACTCTTAGCTACGATAATGGGAGCCGATTCATTCTCTATAAAGTTAATAAAAGTATCTGAAAAAATTTTGTAATCGCGACTAAGGAATAAACGGCAGTTGAACGTCAAATATCATTTTTATTCTACAGTGCAGAAGATAAAAATCAGTGGAGCGGTCCAGACCTATGCCTTCCAATGACGAGAAGGCCTTAATTCACGCGTGAGGTTAAATGCAACCCGGAAATTACGCCGTCTGCAAGTTCAAGGGTGGGAATTAAGGGAGAAAATTAAGATGGAGTGAGATGAGAGATGGGCGAAGAGAGAGAGAGAGAGAGAGACGAAGGGAGCCCATGGGATACATTAAAATCCGTCATGACACACCGGAAAACGCAGCACCATTGTTTGAGAATCTGGGTTGGGCGCTGTCTGGGAGAAATTTAGATTACGAGTCCGAGAATAAGATCTCAGAATGTGAATAGAGAGTCGTGATATAGTCGGAATGGTAATCACGACGTGAAACCGTCGCGAGTAATTCGTGACGGGATTGATTCAGACGTCTCATTCTTTTTCGGCTTATTTTGTCCATGCGGAAGTCAAAACGATCGATAAGAGCGAAAGATCCTAGCCAAAATAAACAAGCGGGATTAATGGACGCAGGATTTCTTCTTATTACCTATTTAGCGTCGTTTTTCATAACGTATAACAATTTGACACATGTGTTGCGTCAGACTTTTCCCAAACTTCCGAGTTTGTGGAGCCTAATCATTGAAGTGGTTAGAGATTCTGATGATCTGAGCTGATTTGTAGCTTCTATGCCACAATATAACAACAAAGCTCTATCTCAGATTTTTCATCTGAAAGGTGTTTATTGAATTTGCAAGAAATGAAGTAAATAACATATCATTTTGTCAGCATGTTCCAGACTAGGCAAAGGGTGTGAGAAATTGAGAACAAAATTTTGGAGAGCGCAGAATAGACATGAACGGAGGAAAAATAGAGAAGATATCACCCCTAACAAACGCAATCGCAGCTCAGAGAGAACCTTAGCTATTAGCTAAGCTCAGAATACTCATCGATTCTTGATTTATTCGAGCTCTGACGTAACTTCAGTTGATAATGCTTAAATGAACCTGTGATCTAGGCATAGTGTTTTACTCAAAAATTTACTTTCACGAGCATATAAATAACATTACGAGGAAGGCAATGTCAGTTGTCGGCCTTCTTTACCGTCACACCGACATTCATGATCCGCTTGCTCTTCGGACGGTATCCTTTGGCTGTGTCCTCCCCATTTTAGAATACTGTACCCCAATTTGGTCAACCGCCGGCCCAACAGCCTTGAAACTACTTCATCAACCAATTAACTTCTTTATCGCCATTGCCCGTCATCGAATTCCTTCCTTTAGAAATTGTAAACAAGAACTTGTCATGTCTTCACTTGTATTCCCCCACCTCTCTCTCCGTCATGTGCTCTCTGGCATGAAGTTCCTTCATGGCATGTGGAGGGGCACTCTCCGCACCTATATCCTTCTTCCTCTCTTTCCACTTCATGTTCCTCATCGTACCACACGCAATAGCAGTCTTATTAACGTCCCCAAATTTAGTCTTTAAATATCCCAGCGTTCCCTATTCTACCGCATTCCAAAAACTTTTTACCTCCCTGGCTTCGCATTCGCCCTCCCTTGACCTCTTCTCGCCACCCTCCGCTTTTAAATCCTTCCGTACAAACCAGGTCTGCAAATTAGCCCAAATTAGCTACCCTGTTATCATATCGCTAAGTCCCCGTCCACGTTTTTATGTTCTTCTGTATCTATTCTATTTTCTATTATTATGTCTGTTATTATTTTATACCTAGTAAATACTAATAATTAATTTTTTTGGTAGTCATCCAATGTTAAAAGCCATTGTGCCGTTTCTGGGGCTTTTTCAAATAAATAAATATGTGGTCATAAGACATCCACAACGGCATAAGGACGGCAGAAGAATGCAGCGAAAGATTGATTAGAACCAAAACTAAAGAGAAGATATTCAAAATGTCTGGGAATATACAGGAAACTACGAACGCGAGTTTAAACTGAGTGAATCTTCGATTAAAACAAATTAGCGAAAAATTACTGTAAACCGGGGTGATGTCTGTTGGTGGGGTGAAGATGGAACAAACACAAAAATTTCGATTCTGGAAGGAAGAGGTGGACTATCGGAAGAGGGAGGTAGGCTACGGCGGTTGTACCATGTACTGGACCATTGTCGGCATTACCAGACAGCGCTGGAATACGACGGAGAGTTTCATCTCTAGTTGGTAACACTCTCTTTGTCTTCAGTGTTATCACGTTATCACTACTACATCAACAAACTGCAGCTGTGGTGCCTTCCTAGCTTATCATATCACCGAGTAAGTATTTTTCTTGCTCAAGAAACTATTTGAGGTCAATAATCTGTTGAGAAAACGTAAATATATATGTTTTAACTTTTTGATTCGCTAAAATGTCAAAAAAGGACAGGTGTTGGGCTGAATATAGTGCATCGAAATTTTACATTCAAGGTTTGTTCATGTTTTTGTCGTTCCATTATCTGGTTATCTGGATGCCACGGACTATCAGACCATGCATTGTGAATAAGAAGTATTGATATCATTACCACAAAATGAAAGACACTTTGAATTTTCCACACTACTTTATTCCTGGTTTTCGAGAAATTCTGACATTATAAAGGCACATTTGTTCATTTTTGCGAGCTTACATATGTGTTTAAACGCTGCAACGCTTCGCCAAACATCAATCAGCTCGCAAAGGTTAACCAATATACCTTGATTATGGCAATAGTTTGCGGAAACCTAGGTTGGTGTAAAGCATGCGCAGAAATGTAAGAAGCATATTGAATTCCACGATAATGTTATCATCGAAAATATTTTTGAGACAGATAACCTTGAGGAGACAATCAAGGCGTTTGAAACTAAAAGATGCAATGAAGATTGCAATGGTTTTGAGAAAAGGTTACCACTTTGCCATGGAAATTAACATATGCACAGATGGTTTCTCAGGCATTTCCCAAGGACACAAAGTTAGTAGAAGTCCGAGCATTCAACTAATGAAGTGAGGTCGAAACAAAAGCCAATTTCTACGAATTTTCAACGAAAAACAGTGTACCATCCTCACCCCGCCAAGTGGGGTGAAAGTACTACAAAATTAACACTTTTTGAGCTCAAAGAGGTTGAGTTTCTAAAAGTCAAAGTGAAACAATAAGCTGACAAATTAAGTTTCCCCAGAGAAAATGCCATGGAATAATAAAAGAAAGACGTATACAGAGGACATACAAATATCAAAAACTGAACCGGCTGCCGGGAGCTAATATCCACCCTGGGATCTGTAGGTCTCTCTTCCCCTCACTCCCGTCGATAGCCGCTGGCATAGAGAATATAATTTTGCAACGTATAACGTAGTTGGGAACATATTTGGCCAGTTAATCCTGTGAACCACCTTTTTTTGTGGATAACGGGAGGCCAGAGTGAATTTCTCAGCTCCATGGTCTGTGGATTTGGAGGAAACAGAAGACACTAAACTATTTTTCTTTAAATCCACAGATGGGTGAGCTTTACTAAAACTGTGACAGAATTGTTGTTGTCGTTATTGCCGTATTGTTACTGCCGTGAAATTGGATATGATTCCTTTACTTTCAGTGACATATCTAGTAACAAGTTTCTCACGATACCGCTGAGTATAGTACACATTTATTCCATTGGGATTCCAATGGACAGAGAACAAAAAATCAATGCCCTGCGCACCAATTCCACTAAGGTGATGAAATACCATTGCCATGAAATGGGTGAAATTCCATTAGAGCAGCCATGGAAGATTAAAACTACCAGGATCGCAAAATGTTCCTGCCTTGTGGAAATTGAAGTTGTACTTAACATTCATTCCACTCAAATTATTATTTGAATGATTCACTCATTAACTAGGATTTAACTTTCAAGCCTTCCTTTCTCATGATTATGAATCTTTACTCATCTGCCGATTGTTTTTCTGCAGATGCTTACTTCTGTCATTCGCTTTCTGACTCATCCATTAGGTTCAGGAAAGCATTCTGAACTGTGTAAGAGTTAACGGTTACGGTTTCAGCTTGATACTCATACAAGTGTAAGAGTATTGGTAATAATTTAGTGTCTTCAAATAGAGAAACGCTGGTACAAGTCCTCACTAGTAATACCCAGTGACTAAGGTTTCGGCATGATATGCGGTATTGATCCTGACTATGGCATAATATCTACATCTATATATTACACTGCAAGCCACCTTAAGGGTGAGTGTCAGGTGGTGAGTGATCACTAACAGCACTGTTATGCACGTACCAGTAACTTTCACTACATTATAGGTATGCAACCAATGCTGCAGAGACTATTTGTAATGTATGCTGCAACTTCGTGAACGAGATAAAAGAGCCATGCAGGGATTATGCGAGACGTGATGTTATTGCCACGTAGCAGATTAAGAAACTAGTATTTAGGAGCAAATCAACTAATCAGCTGCACTACCTGACAACTAACCTCCTTCAAAGTCTCTTTCGCAGCTACTACGAACTCTTACCGAACGCGGAAAAAATAATATGTTAAACCTGTCAGTTCTGCAGTCAATTTCCCCTAATTTCTTCTCGTGATCTGATCAACCATATTCCGTTGAAGATCGTAAGATGTTAATAACATCGTCAGAAAATAAATTTGTTTTGAATTGACATAAAAGATATCATCCAGTTTTTAACCGACCGCCTGAAGGCGATTCACAAACAAGTTGTTGAGAAAGGTCAGCAATACTAAGAAGACTCTCTTAATGTCATTTTACGCACCTTTCTGATCTTCTCTGCACGTGCTCTAACTCTGTTTTTAAGTCTACATCAAGAGGAACCCAAATACTGAATGAGGGTATTCCAAGTGGGGTCTAACAAGGGAAATTTAGCTGAATTCTCTGAATTTGCCGACACTTATGTCGGTGGTTCATTTAAGAGCAGATATTTTACTAGTGCCTTCGAGATGGAATACATTGTAGGAACGAAAAATAAAATCAACCTTTCTTCGGCTCAGTTATTAATCCTTCATGGACGAGCGAGTCAAATTTATTACGTTTCAAAATCATTAAAATATCTGTCTTCTGAGAAGCTTTTCCTTTTAGTTGCTGCGCTAAACAGACTTGTAATGCTTCGGTTTAAGTGTGTGGAAAGTTGCGTCTCTTTCGGTGGTTTGTGAAACAATTTGAATAGATGAATAAGTGACGCTGTACATTTGACGATGGCGTGCCTGATGGAGCTCTGAAATAAATAGTTTCAGCTGTCATACGAAGAAAAAATTGGGAAAGTTTAATAAAAGGTGCGTTATGAAGGAAATGTTGAAGTATACCTTGTGTAAATATTATTACGTAAAGTATTATTTTAAATTAAATATATACAACACAAATACGTTACATTTTGAAATAATGTTATTATCATATAAATTGCAATTTGTAAAATGCTTAAATAGTACTTTTAAAATACTTATACAATGGCGGTATATTATTTGTGCAGATGTTAAATAGTTGCGTCCATATAGGGTTAAGGTTTGACAGCTTCCTGAACAGCCTACCATAATGAGAACATCGAGATTGTCGGAGTGACATCATGCCACGAACCTGATAGCGATCACTTGGCACAGGACGCGAAAAGGTTGGAAAAAGACTGAGTCACACCAGACGAATTATGCTTGGAATTAGAAGTTTGAGGAAAAGGGTGCATTTAAGCAATTTGCGCCGAGTTGTGAGGAAGAAGCTCCACCATCGGGTTTACCCACTATGGATAGGATGTTTTGAGCAGAGGAGGGGAAGGATGTTATGGCAGGGATGAGGTCACTCGCTGATACTCAGAATCCCTCTTCCGTCGCTCGGAGAGTTTTTTTTTTCAACCGCGCTTTTGCCGCGAATTTTTCAATTAATAAAACGGTGCAAAAAAAACTGCACACCCATTAAGGATCGACGCTTTTGCCCTCGCGGCAGAATAATCACATTCAAAATTAAAATGGTTTTTTTTCGATGTGTCACCGAATATTTTCAGCAGGATAAAAAGCCGAAAACGTCAATTTAGTCAGATGGAAAAAAAACTACCCTCTCGTTCCCAACCACTGCGTGTTTTATGGGAAGTTATATCAACCCTTGCTACGCTACACGATTATATGACCGATTTTCTTTAGTTGATCAGTATATTTTGAAGCACATTGGCTTTAGTATTAGCAGAAACAGGCGTTTAGATATTTTAACCCTCCATGGAATATATATTAATGTATATACCTGGATTACGCATGCATGATTAATTATTTGGAAACATTTATCTCTCGTTACATGATAATAGAATATCACCTCGTTGTGAGCAGTAATAATATGATAACAGTAACAAATTTTAACTAATGTAAAATTTTACGGGATTAGATGAAAAAATTAATACACAGAAAGGTGGCTGAGCATGCTGTTTCTACATACCTCAATCGAATATAAATTTCATTATGTGCCTCGGTAAAATCTAAAAAAAAAACGTTGATTATTCCTTCAGCTGATATCCCACCACGAACAACCAGCACACCAACAGGTGATACGTGAATAGAGGCTAAATTTGAGCGAAGGGAAAAGCTATTTAATTCTCCACAGAGAACTGAGTACTCCAAATAACCAATTTCACCAGTCACAGTATCTGAAGTTACAATATTGGTGCGAACGATATTTCCAAACATGGTCAGTACAGTATCAACATTTAAGCTTTAACAGAGTAACGACTATCACCGTTTATCATTTTGGATAGAGTAAAACGAGGCACCAGGAGCTTTATAATTTGTTAGGTAGCACAAGCCTACAACATGCGTTATTAATTCAGCGAAGGAATTTTATGATTGGCGCCATTCATTCAAACAAAAATATAGGAGTGGCAACTAGCAGGCTGTGGTATTTGAGATGAGGGTTGGAAGAAAGATGTAATGAGTCATAAGGGCGGGAAGAAAAATTTATGCTAACGTATTGAATATGACTAAGGAGGAAAAGAAGCTACTAAGAGAGAAATTAGGCGGAGGTAGTAAAAGCTTTAGGCCGATTTCAAGGGGTAAATGACATGCCGAATGGGGCAATAGACGAGAAATTGTAGTGCAAGCGTGGCTACGCTGCACAATCGTCACACACCGTTTTTTCAGTATTTTTAAATTTTCGCACTCCATGTCTCCAAATTGTCATTTCAGATCGCCAAGGAACTTGTGAGAGAGCTTCGTTTCCAGTTCACACTGTAGCACCGGAGACGTAGTCTTGCAAGATAAAAAAACAAGCCTCTTGCATTGTAATGACAATTTAATTATCACCAAATTCATAGGGAAATGCATAAATATATATTGTCATGAGCATGGATGCAAAGAGATATAATTAAAGGATGAAATTTGGCATAAAAAATAATCCACCGGAATTCTTTTCCGGATAAACCACTAGTCGCTTAGGTTTGTGAACAAAAAGGACATTAAAAAGGATTAAATATAGTAAAAATAGTTTCATATTTGAAGGAAAGCTTGGAAAACACCATAATTTCCTAATATTTAGTACAATAATTATGATGGCAGTAGGACAAAAAAGGAAGGGGTTGGGTAGATAACACGTATACAAGAAAGCTGGACATTGAAGTAAGAGCATTGAAGCGCTAAGACGCCTGGTTCCAGGCTACGAATTTCGGGAAGTCGAAGAACTTTCGGAAGAATCTCAACCCTATCATGAGCACCGTGAGGTAAACTCAAAATTACAGTATTCAGTCCGTCACAGGGGAGGAGACACGTGAATCTTTCGGCGCCGAACTTTAAGAAAATGCCAATGCTAGTTATCTCTTCATCCTTCCCTAATTCCAGAAGTTCATATCAAAACGAATTACTCACTAATATCCGCTGTACTCGTCATGAGGCTAATGATCAAACAGTAGTTTCCCATTTTTTTTCAAATTACCAACAAATAGGCTCAAAAATGTAGAACAGAGGGAAAAGATGTGAGCGAATCATGGCTCCTTCTTCGAATCAAATTGAATTTTTCTTGGAAACGTATATTTGAGGCATTTGATCAGTAGATTTGGAGAAGAACAGAGAGGGTGAGCTATGTGGCGGGGAAGACGAACGTGGAGAAACTAGATACGATAGGGGAAGAAAGGAAGTTAAAGGCGGAGTTTCGCAGCACGCAAGGGTGGAGAACGTCTTGAGAGGTGAGGGCATGTGACAGAGGGTGATATAAGTGAGAACGTCTGCAGGAGCGAGGAAGAGGAATGGAGAGCGATTAGAATTCGAGACAGAATGAGAAGAGGTGGAATTTGGTACGTGGAAATGAGTAGACCCGATGGCGAGCCATCAAAGTAGGAGGGAAATTGAGATAATGCACAAACAATTAAATTATTAGCATGTGGACTGTCCCAAAATCTACCAGTCATTTCGTGAAATAGCCAAATGAGATGCTTCTCCATATTGAGTCTAACAATGGGGTACCTCCAGGGTTGAGTTCATGAATATATATTATGGATTGTTATCTCGTCGCCAAAAGCTGTTCTTTATAATTCCGTAAACAAACAACTTTTTGGAAAGTGATGGACTAGTGATGAAAGACGGTAATTCAAAAGTAAATACAGTCGATAGTTTGTAAATAAACACGACGCACTTGTTTTGCCATGAATATACATGGGTTTTACTAACGATTAATCTTGATTCAGTGGATAAAAAATGTAGTACTACACGCGGGACGTAATTATACACTTTTTTAATATTGTCCGGTCTACAGATATATTTAATTTCTCTCCAAATTTAATTACACAAATGCACAATTAACTTCTAAGCACTTCGTGAATATCACTATAAAGAAATTTAATAACAATGCGAGGTGACTTCATGAGTATTCCCAATGGCCATCATTGCAGTGTAGGTAAAAAGGAATTCACTTACCGCCGCCTCGAGTAGATTCTTATTTTTCAATCCAAGTCTCCTATTTCGGGTCCTCGTAGACGCATACCCTGTTTTGCAGCCTGTTACGAAGCAAGTTCCGTTTAAACAAGGCATTCTAAATTCTTTATTTCAGCCGAACGGGCTTAATGCATTCAAATTAGAGTCTGAGTCTGGCAAACATCGTCGTCGGCACACGATGGACGTTTCATAAACCTATTACACATTTTCTGCAATAGATATTTCCTCTCTAGCATTTACAAATTAACCTTTAGGCCACAAAAATAGCAAGATATTATTCAAAGCATCAAGTAATTCATATCTCCTCGATCGTTATCAAATATTCACCACGGTCACGTTAACAACTATTAACTACGTCTCTTTACGATTTATCTGAAAAGACTTTTTTCTGAAACTGAAAAGAAGTGGCGCCAAGGACTAGGTGAACTAAAATTGGAAATTTAGGAAACAACGCGTAGCCTAGGCAACAATTCCAAACATCTAAATCCATAATGTATACTCATGGTTGCGTTTTTTATTGCTGGGAATGATTCCGAATACGTAACTAATGAGTCACGTGATAAAACAACGATATGATGAAGATTTTGGTGAGTTTAACCACGCGAATATATAATTAAAATGTCTGCTATATTGTTTATTGTGACTCTGATCGCGCAAGAAATTGGAATGAGGGGAATAAAGACATACGGAGAAGAAATTAACATGCTCTGCTTCGCAGATTATATCGCAGTCACAGCAGGAAATCGCGATGATCGCCAATGGGAACTAAACGTAATGAACCAAGTTCTCCAAGAATACAACATGAAAATTAGTAACATGAAGACTAAAATTCTAGGTTGCGGAAGAGAGAAGCTGAAAGCAGAAGTCCCACCGATAGGAGAGAAATAAGAGCAAATGGATTCCTTCACCAATTTCTGAAGTCCCATCACATGGGACGGAAGAAGTACAACGGGCATCAAGAGAAGAATAGACCTAGTTAAGAAAGCGTTCATGGGAAAAATACAACTGCTGTGTCTAAAGAAGACAGGACTACAAACGAGGAAACAGTATATGAAAACATTCGCGTGGATTGAAGTACTCTATTGATAGGAAGCGTGGACCATAGGAAAAGCTGACCAGAAAACACTAGAAGCTATTGAAACCTGGTGCTGGAGGAAAACACTAAAGATAAAATGGACGGAGAAAAAAACAAATGATGAAGTGAACAGAAGATTTGACGAGGAAAGGACTCTATGGAACGCCATCGGAAAAAGAAGGACCAGATGGATTGGACACACCCTGTGGCACAATGAGTAGTGAATAACATAGATGAAGGGAAAATAGAGGGGAAGTCCCCAGAGGAAGACCCAGGAATAAGTTCATGGATCAAATAAAGAGGAAAGTACATATTAAGATATCCAGGAGGTAAGGGAATTAGCATTAGATAGGGAAGGGTGGAGGACTGTAGGCAACCAATCTTAGGATCGAACAACCAATGATGATGTGACTCTGATCGCAATATTAATCTCGATCAACAATTGTCCAGCAATAAAAACTCGACCGGGAGTGCAGCGTGAGATTTTTTCGCGTGGTTTGAATGAATCAAACCTGTAGAATTTACCTTGAACCCTTCGAGACTGTACAACGTGACCTCTAAGCGAACGGAAGCGGAGTAAGCTATCTTCAATGGCCCACTAATATTTTTTAACCTATTTCGAACGGTCAACGTATCTATTCACCATGCTTCCACATTGGTCTTCCAAATGAAAAACAGTAATGGGACCACCAAGTGAGTAAATAATTTCTTTTTAATTCCAGGGTGAGATCACAGATCTTTTAGCGCTTTGTTTTAATTATCATTACCCAAAACACAAACCGCACAAGAAGGGAATCATTTTCAGTTATTGCCCTATGAACGCATATCATCAATTACAAATGGTGATTCAAAGCGCCCGACAAACTTTTAACAATGACGATTACGTTCCAATTGCATGAGCTCGATTGAGAAAAAACAAATAAAGCGAGCGCCTCTTAATTTCGTCCACTGTGCAGCAAGCATGGCGGGATAAAAGTAAAAACGTAATATCCTGTTATTATCTTACAAACCGAGAATATTCAATAGATTTGTAAGATTAATTACACTTTTGGGATATCTGACATAAAAAAACTTCTTCTTCCGTTAGCAGCCCTGGGGCTGGTTTGCAGCAACTCGCCATTCTTCTCTATTCCGCCATTCTCTTCAGTTTGTAATTGTTTTTGTATTTGTAATTGTAATTGTAATAAGTATGAAGTTGTGTTAGTATCTGTCATTATCTGTGTGATATATGGCAGAGGTGGTCTTCCTCTAGTGTTTCTCCCTTCCATCATCCCTTCGATGACTCTTGCTAGCAGGCCATTATGTCTGAGAGTGTGTCCTGTCATATTTGCTCTTCTTGTTTTTAGGCTACTCATAAAGCTTCTGCTTTCTCTTGCTCTTCTGAATACTTCTTCATTTGTTATATGCTCTATTCAATTGATCTTAAGCATTCTTCTCCAGCACCAAGCCTCAAAAGCCATCAACTTCTTCTCTTCTGGCTTCCCTAATGTCCATGTTTCGCTGCCATACAAAGCCACACTCCACACATACGTCTTAAATAGCCTTTTCCTTATATTTAGGTCTATATTTCTGGTTGTAAATAGATTCTTCTTTCTGTAAAAGGCGTTCTTTGCCTGAATAATCCTACTCCGAATTTCTCCTTTGCTGGTTCCATCGTGCGTTATCAGGCTTCCCAGGTACTTATATTCCTTAACACGTTGTATTTTTTCATTCTCGATATATATTGCGGGTGCTCTATGTTCTTCCTGGTTCCGGCTGCATAAGAGTATTTTTTGTTTTCTTTCTATTCACCTTCATGCTAAATTCGTTTTTCATGACGTTATTAATTACTTGAAGTATATTTTGTAGGTCGTCTTCATTTTCTGTTGTTGTAGCAATGTCATCTGCGAATCTTAGCATGTTAATCTTTTCCCCATGTATATTTATTCCAACTTGAACCTCTTCTATTATCCCATTTATGGCGTCTTGGACATACAAATTAAATAAGTAAGGAGATGGCGAGCATCATTGTCTTACTCCTTTCTTTATTTCAACCTCTTCGTAGTTAATGCCAGATCTTATTATTCCCCTCTCATTCTTATATAAACTATGTATCATTCGTCTGTCTCCATATGAGACTCCCACCTTCTTTAGCAACTTGAACATTATATTCCAGTTCACGTTATCAAAGGCTTTCTCCAAATCCACGAATGATAAATATGTTGCCTTTCCTTTTCTATTTCTTTTTTCAATTATTTGTCTTAGTGTCAATATAGCCAATAATACATATAATGTAGCCATAAAAAACTAATACAACAAAAAAGAAATGCAGCCAAGTAATTCCAAATCCATCAATTTACCGGGTCGTCGCATGTGTAGTTCATTTGTTAGCATTGTTCGTCTTTCACTTGTTCACAATTTGTTTGGAGCACCTTATGTAGTAGGAATTCTGGTAGAGGCGTCCAAATTCTGGCTTCATTTCTGTAAGGTGCCTGAAAAAGTTAGGTACCTATAGATAAGCTCCCTAATGTCTAACGACTTTGGTCACACGCTTGATAGTCAACAATGGAAGCGTCTGCTGGGAATTAAAATCGAATGGGAACATTGTCTCATGCAATTCGAATGCTCCGCACACTTGCAGGGCAGTGTCATTCAAAACGGCAGGATCCTGAACTTCAGGACGTTCAAGATGGCGTAGTGAGCTCATTTGGGACGAATCGCTCACTGGAACGAAGTCGCAATTTCCTGAGTGCAAGCGAGAAAAGCAATTCCTCTCCTCTCCTATCTTCTTCCTCTCGGCGCCGAGCCATCCCTTTTTTGAGGTTAAAAGAGCGCTTATGAACATCGCCGCCGATCGAAAGCGTGGAAGTGAGCGAGTGAAAGAACCGGGAGACCCCTTGTAACCCCGTGTTAACCCACTCTCCACTTCCTGCGAATGCAAAAAAAGGACGATGCGATGGCTATGCGGATGAAACTCCCCCTCCCCCCTTCCTTACGCACTCGAGACCAAAAAAAAACGCTCCCTTTTTAGAGCTCAGGACTTGGGAGTTTTAAAATACAGTCAATCAGGTAGTAGGACTTTCCGAGAGCGTTCACCGTGGATGGAGACCATTTGATTGGTTTCGATGGACAATCGTTAACGGTGCAAAAGGCAGCCCGAATCGCACATGAACAACCGTAAGCTTTATCCAGGAGATCGAGTAGAGATTTGGTGATCGTTTTCACGTGTTGGTTACTTTGGCTAAACGAATAAAGTATAAATAACACAAAAAATTATGACAGATAATGCGCGCAAAAAGATAGACCAATTGTATTCATAATTAGCCCTCGACAGCTTGCGCTCCTATTTGTAACGCGAATGATCCCATGGGATCGAATTCTATCGAATTTTCTTACATGTAGCAGAAAAAGTGATACCATTAGTATGCTACCTTACCATTTTAAGCATTTAAAATGCAACATAATTAAAATATACTCCCAAGCTTGGAATTTTAAAGAAAGATATTATAACATGTTTTCATACTCACTCTATTCTCTCAGCATAAAAAAGGTTCCATGTACATTATTCCCAGCCCCAAGGACATGGTCCTCTGTCACGATCGGGATAAATGAATCAAGTTAAATTCTAGATGTATATAATGTCGTCCGTTCCACTCTCTGTTGTATCTGCTGTTATACCTGCTGGCTAATTGAAATCAAAACATTTTGTTCGGCTTATTTTATAGTCCAATAATCGAAAATAACATATTTCAATATATATTCCTCTAATATCGCATACTGCATCGAAAACTCATGTCTTAACATGCTTAATTTTAGGAAAAAAATTGTAAAATATAAATATTGTGCCAGTTGTATGTATTGTAACATTACTGACCGTAACATGATTTCCGTCGTACAGACAGGTACACTTGAAATGATTTCCAAGAATTTTTTTCGAATTACTTTTAAAAAATATTGAAATATACATTCGGTGACCCTTGATAAACGCTCCATTCCTCATAACTTGGGGATATTTGTTTTCTTTTCTACCACTTTTCCGCTATTTCAGAATTTTATGCGCTTAGTCGTGACATTATCCCGCAACAGGAAACACGTACTTAAAATCCAGCAAGCCGTGTACCTCACCCGCGTGCGGTGGTGCGACTCCCGCTGCAGGCGACCCAACTCGACTCCCGAAGATGCTACGGAAAATATAACGAATGGATGGGAGACGGGAGAAGAAGCGGCAGGAGAATCACAGTTATCAAGAAAAGAGGGCGGAGCGCACTGGCGCCAGGGTGTTTCTTCGAGAGAGACAAAACCACCCACAGCCAGCCGTCGCAATCGCGTCAACCCAGTTTTCAGAAGTTTTAACTCTTAAAAAATGAATCAAAATGCCAATTTTTTATATACAAGGCAACCTAAAAGATAAAGCATTACCTAATGATTCCAGCCCTATTTTTTTATAACGCATTACACTTTCTCCGTCGACAAATTCATACCAATCCACTCTAATTTTTCTGTAAATAATCACTACTTTCATGCGAAAATGGAAAAGGGTGAGTTATAAATACAAATAAATGATAGAATTTCATCATACACCGATGAAATATTTGCCAAACTTTGAAATTATTAGGGCAGAACCATTTTTTGAGTGGCATAATAAAAAATGTGTGCATTTGCGTAAACACAAGCAGTCGCGATGGAAATAATCCACATGGTAGTTTGGGCAAAATATCATCACCCATACAATTCAAAGAATTTTATCTTATTGTAAAGAAAAATGTTTCATATTTCTTATACTACTGTAATAGTTGCCTTAGTAGAACTAACTGCACAACTTATCATGATATCCGATGAAAAATATGAGCCATTTTCCATGAACATTGGTACAGCTGTGCCAAATCCCGACATGGCTGAGCCCAGAGACATTGTTTAGAACGAGGAGTACGTTCAGACATACCCATCGCTTCAGAAATATAATTATAAGCACCTCGTTAGCTTTTTCTATTACATTTCAAATGAGTATTTCACTTATTGCTGCACCGTTTTTATTTCAAATTTACTGATAACTTTTGTTGGCTAGCGTCTTCAGAATGTGGCGTGAAAATAAATACATCCAGTAGGAGCCTCAAATATGCATGTAATGTTGATTAAAGACGATTTTAGAATAAAAACAGTAGTTTTACCACCATTAATTACTACATATTTACTTGTTGCTTCTTACAACTGCTTAGTAAAAAATTTTAATGTGGTATCTATTGCGACCAGAGAAATTTATATATTATTCTATGACTATAAAATTATCTAGATTCTTAAGAAAAATCCAGCTCCCATTTCCTTACAGTTGCCTGATTAGCAGTTTCTCTTAAACATAAAATCATCATGGGAATAGAATAGAACACACATGTGTTACACTCTATGACAATTCCCATACAGCAAACAAAAAAGATATTGTAAAACATCGGCGATGAAAATGACAAATCTATGAGCGCTAGTGCTCGTGTCAGATCAGTAATGATATTTAATGAAAGAAATTCTCCGTCTATCGAGGAAAGCAATTCACGTGATATATGCATGTAAAAATGAAAGTCAAAGGAAAAGTAAACATTAAATCATAGCGATACGCGAATCGAGAACAAAAAACTGAATGGACCATGAAGTGATAATAAGAATAGTTTCCGGCTTCACATGGGGAAAATTTATGTTACCGATAATAAAAGATACTTGGTTTCATTCCACACTATTCATATTATTTATATCTTATGTAATGACCAAATGTTCCTCTCTCCCTCACCCCTCCTCCAAATCCACCTACCATCCCGACGGCTTCACTGATAAGCCCTCTGACCTTGTCCCTTTCAACTCCAAATGCATACCCCCATCCTCCAAATATGTTGTGACCGTTAACAATTCGCTTTCCCCCTCTCCCTCAACCCTCCTTCCCCCTCCATACTTTGTGTGTGTGTGTTTGTTATATAAAAGAGGAACGCGATCCAAATATTTACCTGAGGATGACAAGCGGTGTAGAAACCATGGTCGAGTTGTATTAAACAGTGTGGAATAAAACCAAGTATCTTTTATTATGAATGAGATGAAATGATAAATTTAATTTTACAAACAACAGACAATGAGAAAAAATATTTTAACAGGATTCACTATTCAAGAAAATATTCTTAGAATAAAATATCGTACAGTTTACACCTTTAAGTTACAGTGATAGATACATCCTCAAATCGGTTCGAATAGAACTCCAGAGAAATAACAAATGACTTGATGAGTATAGTGGTTTCATGAAAATGAAGTAAATAAATTTACATTGAGATCGACAGAAATTTCATAATTAAAAATTGAATAAGTTATAACGATCAAATTGGGTTATTAGGGCAAATATTTCGTCATTCATTTTTCTCTATTTACTTGATGCATTGAAACGAAGATTGGTTGACTGCAGTCATCCACTCTTCCCTATCTAATGCTGGTTCCCTTACATACCGGCAGCTCTTCTAATGTGTTCTCTTCTTTATTTGATCCATGTATTTCATCCTGAGTCTTACGCTTGGGGCCTTTCCCTCTATTTTACCTTCCATAATGTTCTTCATTAACCCACTGTGCCTCAGGGTGTGTCCAATCCAACCTATTCCCCTTTTCTGTATGGTGTTCCATTTGGTCCTTTCCTCTTCTACTCTTCCGCACACTTCATCATTTCTTATTTTGCCCATCCATTTCATCTTCAGTATCCTCCTCTAGCACCAAGTTTTGAAGGCTTCTAGTCTGTTCTGTTCAGCTATTCTAATAGTCCATGCTTCCGATCCATAGATGCCACGCTCCAAAGGAATGTTTTCGCACACTGCTTCCTGGTTTGTAATCGTATTTCCTTTCAGCACAGCTGTTGTCTTTTTCCAGCAAACACCTTAGCTGTGGTTATTCTCCGCTTGATGTCCGTTGTACCACGTGATGGGAGTTCCGAGATAGGTGAAGGAATCCACTAGCTCTAATCTCTCTCCTCTCAGGGTGACTTGTGCATTCAGCTTCTCTCTTCCGCATATTGGGATTTCAGTCTTCCACTAATTGATTTTTATATTGTGTTCTTGAAGAATTCGGTCCGTTGCGTATAGTGACCTTCAAAGATCATCTCAATTTCCAGCTAGGGCTGCGATATCATCTGCGAATCGGAGCATGTTTATTTCTTCTCTGTTTATCGTATCGTGGCATGGACCACGAATGTGTAGGAATGTGATTAACGTCTGTGCTCACGTTATACTGCATTGATCATTTATCAGGGTAAAATTCAGGGTTAAGAACTTCAGATTTTAATGCTATTATAGTTATGTAGGCGACCAAATACGGTATTATAAGGGGTATGTTCATTTTTTCGTTCCTCCAGCACTCGTCATTATTTCTTCGAATGCATAAAAATGATCGCTTACGTCTCGAAGATCATTTCCATTTCCAACTATGACTGCGATATCATCTGCGAATCGGACCATGTTTATTTCTCATCTGTTTATCGTATCGTGGCATGGACCTCGAGTATGTAGGAATACTATTAACGTCTGTGCTCACGTTATTATGCATTTGATCATTTAGTAGCGTAAAATTCAGGGTTAAGAACTTTTGATATTAATGCTATTATAGTGATGTAGGCGGCCAAATACGACATCATTAATCTCATTGGGGGTACGTTCATTTTCTCGTTCCTCCAGCACTCTTCAGTTAACTTCATCATTTCTTCGAATGTATTAAAATGATCGAATACGTCCCCATTAATGACGAGAGAAAAATATATAGCTCGTATCACCTTAACCCACAGACTGACGGGGGCGACCCGAACATGCGACCGACCCGCAGCGAAACCGTTTCTTCCCTTCCCTCTCCCCGTCCAAACGGACAACATCCAACCCTGCTTCTCTGGAATCCCCATCAGGTTATACACTCCGAACTGGGGAGAGGAGATGGAGCCTCCTCCAACCTCCCCATTCGAAGAGGGAGAGAGAGAGGAAAAGTTCCGTTAAAAATTCGAGGAAGGGGTTTAAACAGAGGGGAGACAGGAGAAAGGGAAAGACAGAGGAATGAGGGAGATAAGACGGAGGAGAGAGTACGAGAGGAAGAGAACGGATCACTCCGGGGAGATTGAGCACGAGAGGGCGTAGGAGTCGATAGGTTTAGTCATGTTGTCCCAGCGCGCTTATATAGTACGCGCGAACATGCGAAAGCCCGCGTGTTGATTGGAGTGGAAGAATCGCTATGGCCGTGCCTCACGGGGATATTGTTTCCGCAAGGGCATGAGTAGCGGATTAGACCGCTCCCTGAGTGGTGTGGATCGCCAAGGAAGAAAGATGATGTGGATTCCTCTTTGGGAGTCATCTCCCACGGATCCCAAGATACCCGAAAGGCACGCCCCGTGTATGGATCTGGCAGCCACCTCTTCATTTTTATCTTTAAGCACTTCCTGTTCTTCATTTAAATTCCAATCATCCTACTCGTTCTGAAAATTATGATATCGATATGCTAAACGGGCCAGATAGAACTTGTTGGAAGCAATCCATTCATTGTAACACAACTTAGATCAACATTGAATTTTTTCCAGTGCAATTTATTAATGACAAAGAATTTAATGTTCCCAGTTTCACACTTATTTTATTGACCAATGAAGATTTTAACGTACTAGTAAACCATGATCAAAACCTCGGGGCCATTATCGAAGTTACGGCACCTTGATAATGACAAAAAAAAAGTTTAGTGAAAAATTGATCCGTCAGTAGTTGTGACAAAATACAAAACTTTTTTATCTTACACGTTCGAAATGTTCTCAAAGTGGCACCTCAAGTTACTACTTATAGTTTTCCATATAAATTAACTAGAAAACCTAAAAGTTGATTAATGGTGTATGATTATGTTATCACTTGCAGCATCTGTCTGTTGCCCTGGTTGTAGGCATAAACGGAACAATGAACGTCATATACGGGCGCATTACAAGCAATTTTCATGCGCGACAATTGCATGAAGAAAGAGCCATATTGTCACAATGTTTCATTAAAAATAAGCCATGGAGGACATTAGTTGTTCATTTCATCGGAATAATTCGACACGAGCTCTGTGATGTGTAACCTCTTCATCAACAGAATACAGAACAATGAATATGGCCGCAGGTTGCTGTACACTGAATTTAAATACCATTCCACTCCACTTATAATATATGGAATTTATTAATGGAACGTCCACAACCATAGTAATATAAGAGAAAAATCAGATATAAGTCCAAATAAATTCTAAGTACTTGTGTTTCTCTACATTTTTCTATTATTATTTTTTCCTATACCGATAAGTACGTATTTATTCTAAATTACACATCTAACATATGAATATTGCATAAATTAGCGCTGTTTCCTTTTTTCTGCCTCAAGCAACTTGTAAAAAAAATTGCGAACTATCTTCAAATAAGTTGACTTTAACTTAAAATCTATGAATGTCGTTTTCATTTTCGGAGGCTAATTTTTCAGTTACGAGAATTCTGATATCCAGAATTGTGAGTACCTCAAACATTTCTGGTTATGAGAAGAATCATAAGTCAAATCAGTTCATATTAGAAACCGTTACAGCCAAGTCACACTGAAAGAACACAGTAGCAGGTAAAGTACAGACTTCGCTACCTTACGCGTGGAACATTATTAGCATACTGCCAATGCACTTGCAACCATCGGTGCAAATGAAAGTATATTTCTAGAACCCATCCCCCATTCAGCTTCCTACAGGAGATTGAGTTCCTCATTCTATTCCCAGAGAAACTTTAATACGTAAGTCAAAGTAATAGTGAAAGAGGCTTCGAAAGAATCGGTGTTATGAATGAAGGCTGAGCTCTGATTGAACTCATGTTTAAAAGCTGCTGTTCACCCAGCAATTCCTGATCAGTCAATCAATCAACAGAATCTCTTTGGCACATGAGATAAGACAGGATTCGAGGGATGGAGTGAAGATAAACCGAAACAAATATACGAGAACAATTAATCTGTAAAAAATGAAAAAAGAATTTTTAAGCATACTTTTCTAAATAAATATTAAAAAATATTTAAAAAATATTTTAACTTCAAACTAAAAAAAATATATTTTCAAGTGAATGAAAATTAGACTAGTACTGGAAAAAATTAAATTAAATTCGAGGAAATTAGCCGCACAATGATAAGACCAAAACGAAAAGCGTGGGGCGCTCTTTCATATTCGATATCAACATAAATTCATTAAATATGAAGATTTTGGTATTCAGTTGAATGGACAGCTTCAATATACAATTTCTAGAAAATCTTTAAATGAACTTAAGTTAAGGTACCAAATATAAATGAGGTCGCGCCCCATGCTTTTCGTTGTTGTCTTATCATTGTGTGGCTAATTTCCCTGAATTTAATTAATTCCAGTACTAGGCTAAATTTTCATTCACTTGAGAAAATGTTATTATTTTCTTTTATAGCACGATGTAAAGATGTTTCTTTTTTTTAATTTTCTGGGAAAAGCATGCTTAAAAATTCTTTTTTTAAATTAATTTTAGTCATAGTTAATAACATGCTTTAAAAAACAAAAATTTGTTTTATAAACATTTTATTAACTAGGACTAAAAAATATAAGTTAAAGGTTGAAAACTAAAACAAAAAAAAATTAATAAAACGTTTAAAAAAATAAATACTAAAAAACTAGGACTGTTTACTAAAATAAATTCGCCAGGTAGTGGACTCTTTGCTACGACCCTGATAGCATTACATAGATAGGTGGATGCTTTACCACTATTCTAACTCAATTCAAAAATGTGGGCGAATGAAGTGGTAACTATGTAGGGTAAAATGAAATGGTAACCATGGACCCCTGAATCCATGGAAAAGTGAGTTGAAGAAAAGCATGTAAAAAAGAAGAATGGTAAGGATCAGAGGAATACGGAGATTATATGCGGCGGGAAACTACGCAGGAAAGTATCGTGGACGAGTTTTTTTAATGCCCTGCAGGTAATAGGACGGCAGCCACAACAAAAGGAGTATTTTAGAAAGAGGAAAGTGGAGAAAATTAGCAATTTACGAGTATGTGTAAGAATGAACAAATATACATCGACTATCGAAAGAAACGACATGACGAAAGATTGAAACAAAAGCAGAATGGAGGACTTGACGTGGCGGGTTTGAAGAGTGGCATGGACATAAGATAAAAATAGTTGAATAGCAGAAATGAAAACGTGCAAGGAAACCATGAATATACATATTATGAATTTAAATGCTTGAAATCGTTGCCTAGGTAATGTGTTGTCTCAATTTCCACATCTAGTTCACTCAGTCCTTGGCGCCACTTAGAAAAAATTCTTCTCTGTCGAATTGTAAATAGCCATTGTTAATTATTGTTAACGAGAGACCAGGGGCAATCCCAGGGGGGGATAATGGGAATACATTTCCCCAAGAAAATTTTGGGTTTTACAAAAGTTTTAACAACTAGACGTAATTATCAAATACAACATTAAACACTCCGATCATTGATCTGGAAAGTATAATAGTTGTTATTATGCTCATTATTATATAGATATAATGATGTAACTGTTTTATAGTTTTTTAGGATGACTGAAAATTGTCATAATTCAATGGTAGTCTCCCCACCAATTCCCCGAAATAAATTCCTGGGATCGCCCCTGCGTGAGACTGTGGTGATTATTCAATAACGATTGAAGAGGTATGAACTACTTGATGTTGTGAATAATAGCTGACTATTTTTGAGATAACAGTTCCTTTGTAAATGCGAGAGAGGAAATATCTAATGCAGGAAGTGTGTAAGAGGCATATGAAACTTCCATCGTGAGCCATTTCTCTGCTGTGTGGATCTTTTATTCTTAATTTACAGCTACATTTTTTGGTTTATTTCCTGTTGAGAGCCTTAGGAATCAGAAGGCATGATCTCCATAGATTGATGTGGGTTTAATGTGTAACCTACTATTCATGTGTGACCTCGGAGTAGGTTCAATAATCTCTCCTTTATTTGTTATAAAAATGATAGTTATTGGCGCAATTTCTCATCCATAGATGGTATTGCCGGATCTTGATTTTGAAATCCTTATAGTAGTCGTTTCCGTCTTCTAATTCATTCTACTTTTTTCACCTCGTATTTTTTATTAAATTGCCGTACGAGGATATTCACGAAGTGTTAAAAAGTTAATTGTGCATTTGTGTTATTAAATTTGGAGAGGAATTAAATTATCTGTAGACCGGACAATATTAAAAAAAAGAGTGTAATTACGTCCCGCGAGTAGTACTACATTTTTATCCACTGCATTGTGATTACTGGTAAGTAAAATCGGTAAAACGTGATATACGATCTGTGGACTGTATTTACATTTGAACTGCCGTCTTTCAACACTAGACCGCGACTGAGTCAAAAAAGTTTTTTGTTTACAGAATTCTAGGCAACAGTTTTCGGTGACGAGTCGAGAATCCATAATGTATATTCATTAGGGAACCAATGAAGATAACAAAGAAACCTCGCCATAAATTGACAAATCAGAAGAGGATTCCAAAGTTGAGATGAGGGAAACGAAGGTTGAAGACAAAGATTGAAGGTTAATAGTTTTGAGTGAGTAATTAAGGGAGAGAAAAAAAAGTGATAAAAAAGACAGGCATGACACACACTACGATCAGTAGAATGATATAAGTAGACTCACCATACTTCCCGCTATCCCGCACGGTAGGCAAATTTGTCCCCGCAGGCATTGAAATGTCCTGCAATGTCTCCGTTTAGGCCCGCTGACCGGGCCCTGACGCCTGCTGCACCTGGAAATACGCAGCGACAATTTAATGGCGAGAAGTAAGTGAATCAGAAAACACTGCATCAAGTTGTACTACGCATCCTCGAAAGCCAGGGTTACCCAATATTTTTTTTACCATCACCTCTCTCAAAAGGTTTTTTAGGAAAAGTTCTTGCATATCTTCTCTTTACTCAACGGGATCCTTGTGCCTGATGCTTCTTTGCTGTAAATTGTTCGATTTGATGTCTCTAAACTTAATTCACGCGTCATTTATTGCTGTGGCAAAGGCTCCCGGTTTTGGGGGAAATGTGATTGAAAACCCATGAATTCACCCACAAAAACCTTATTTTCATTCCCGCCCAGAAATTCTGCACTAGACTAATTATGACTATTAGGTTTTTAACCTTAGGTTGACGGAAAGTAACTATATGATAGAAGCCAAACTGAGGAACGTTATATTTTTTGGAACTAAAACAAGCCAACGCAGCAGAAAGTATAGTTAGCAACACTATTTTGTGATAGCAATCAAGGAATAAAGTTACCGTAGAGCATCCAAGGCTGACTTTCATTGACAACGTCTCGCTTTTAGCATCTTCCAAAACTAGATATGGTCCGATTTCGGTACATAGAAACCTAAACATAAGGTAAGAGGTAGTTGCTGATTGTTGTATATTTATATTTACGTGATGAGATGGCCATTGTGACAACCAGAGGAGTAAATATTTAGAGGACAACCAGGAGCATTGTTGGGAGAGAGACTTTGTGTTAAGTTTGTTGTATTTGTAATCAATTTTTCATTTATTGTTTTGTAAAAAAATGTATAAATGGGAAAATGTATATTTTGCTTTATGTCATCAGATGGCCATGGTGACAACCAGAGGTAAATATTTAGAGGACAAGGAGCATTGTTGAGAGAGAGAGACTGAGATGAAAGATTGGAATAAATCTAAGTAATAATCCAATATGAAAATAGTTGACTCAACAAAACACTGATAATAAAACCGCGAAGCCGTGCTACATTTTTGGAATGACCTTTCCTTCGATCGGAAGACAATCGGTAACAATGAGAGCGGTGTCGGTGTTCGCTCGACGAGAAATGCATCGCATGTTTATGCGGTCAGGAAGGAATCGTAAAATTTCCGTCATCGCGCACAATCAAGACTTGCTATGAGGGGCAAGACGACATGGTGTCCGACAGCCACTTTCCTGCAACGCTTATGGGGGTATTCACACCTAACCTTCCTGCTGCAAATGCTCTCTTCATCTTTTTATTTTCATTTCACCCCGTCAAAGGTCTTCACGCTCCTCACCTCCGGCACACAAATGTATAAGGCATGAGGGAGTACGATTCCTTCCCTTCCTTCGACCACTAACACCCTACATTTCAAGCGCTCTCAACCTTTCCATTCCACGCCAACCTATCCTATCCCCCACACCCTCCTCCTCCGGCTAAAGCCGTGCTCCGCTGGATCTTATGTCTGTGCGGAAGGGCGCATTCAACGTTTCCCGGCATCCCTTCCGTGATATCCAGCAGTAATTCTCTTTTTTCCTCCCGAAAGAGTTATCTAACGACCCGACTGCATTGAAAAAAATCACTATGCTCAGTCTACCCTCCCCGAGGATCTATGGCAGGCTGGAGAGGTGAAAACTACACCATGGGCTGTCACTTAAGTGTCAATGAATTACAAATCAGTATTATAAAAAATTCTTATTGCAGCAGGGGGGAAAAATCAATTATTACACAAAAAAATACCAAGAGAGCTAAAGCTTATATGGTCTCTCTCTTAATTTCCAATATCCCAAAGAGCTATCACAGCGACTAATATATACATTTTTATGCAATTGAGAGGAGATAAAAAGTACACACCAGTGCATTCCTGACGCTATCTATGCGAAATAACTTCCTCAATATTAAACAAGTTGCTGCTACATGTGAACAATGACGTCCCCATCAAGGAAAATTAGCACATTATCAGTTATTGATGAGCAATGTTAGCCTGATATATCCACAGTCGCAAGACAGATAGACACGCTCAGTGACTTTTTGTTTCAATTTCAATTTTTCAATTAATAACAGCATGGACGATTTCTCCAATGAAATTCTAAGTACAAAGTTGTTAATAGTGACGTGGTAATCACCCATATCCATCATATATGAGGACCCCAGAAGTCAAGGAGTCTAAGCAACAAAATCGTTGTTTTGAGAAAACTTAAATCAAAGTTGAAAATGTCTGGTACAACCCACTAAGTAGTTAAGAGGCATTACCCTAGATAACATCACTTGTCAAGAAAATCACTTGGATCCCTTTACCACCTAAGAGAATTTATATTTTCACAACCCATTCCTGTAAGTAACTTATTTTTTTAATGCCACTTAGATCCCTTGACTTCTGGGGTCCACATACCTTAGAAAATATATATTTATTTATTAACCCATATATTTAAAACCACGAACAAAAGCCATTTGGATTAAATATATAGATATATTCTAATACGATTTTTTTAAGGATTAGATCTATTACTCAAATCATACGCGTTAAAAAATAGCACTTTCAATCGAACTTAATCCTCGATCGCAGCGCCCATGACAGCGTTTCAGACGGACATATCTTGGTAATTGTATATTTCGACATTTCTTGAGTGCGCAAATCCATACCGCATCCTTTTGCAAACGGATTCAATTTCGACAATTACCTCTAAAGTTACTCTACGGGTCGGAAGCATGGACCATTGGAAACGCTGACCAGAAGAGACTAGAAGACTTCGAAACCTGGTGATGGAGGAGGACACTGAAGATAAAATGGACGGAAAAAATAAGAAATTATTTATGAAGTGTACAGAGGAGTGGAAGAGGAGAGGACCATATGGAACACGACAGAGAAAAGAAGAACAAGATGGATTGGACACACCCTGAGACACAAAGCATTTGTGAAGAACATAATTGAAATAAATATATAGGGAAAAGTCCCTTAGGGAAAGACCCAGGAATAAGTTCATGGAACAAATAAAGATGAGAGTACGTAGGAAGAGATACCAGGAGGTAAGGGATCTAGCATTAGATAGGGAAGGGTGGAGGGCTGCTGTCAACCGATCTTAGGATTGAACCACTAACGATGACCTCTGAAGGTAGAGCAAATATTTGTGGACCGATAATTTCACACCATTGAAGAGAACACATATTTGTCTTTATAATGAGGTCACCTTCAAATAATAATATTCGTCGTATTACTGCTCTCAAACTACGATTAAGATTTCTAAGTACCCCGGGACGCAGAAGACTGAAAACACATTTGATTAGACACTGCCCGGGACTCAAAGAGTGTTAGGTGCATCAGACGGTAAAAAGTGCACCCGTCGGACGCTTTCGGAGCGTAGAAACGGAGATACAAGAAGGAGGAAGATTGAAAAAAGAAACCTAGGATTTCAAGTCTATCTGGTCGAATTGAATGACTCTGTTTCTGACGAGATTGCCGGCAAACGTGGGAGAAAGTGCCGCTTCCTATTAGCTCACTCCGACCCGCCGCTCCGGAGTGGATACCGGATCGGATTGAGTGTCTCGGGCAGCAGCAGCAATGCCTATTACGTACGCTGGTTTCATGGAGGAGGTTGAATCGGTCTGTGCATGCGACGATAAATTGGCGAGTAGGGAGAGTGAGAGGTGACGGAAAATAATTGCTCTCCTACTCTCTCTCCGACTGCATCGCCCTGTGAAGTAGATTCCCGATCCTAGCGAATCTGGGGGTCTATTCTGTACATCCTCGAGATTTCCGAGTCTCGACAGTGACGAAATTTTGACGTCAGAACCACGTAAAATTCAAAGGGGAGCATTCTAAAGTTGAGATTTGTCAGGGACTTCGACGTCACATCCACGGATTTACCGAGGTTTGACCGCGTCGATTTCTTACTGAATAAGGCCCCTGATTGGAGGCGAACACCTCCTGTGTAAAGTGGTCAAACTATCCGAGAAGTCGCGCTGAAAAAAATGCGTTGAATCTTGAATCGTTTTTTCGCTGACAGAAGTTTTTACTTTATTGTAGTTGTGGCTCTTGCGGGATGATGCACTCAAGGAAATCTGACGGAAGAGCTCTTCAAACCAATCAAGTTATCTTTTATCACAATAATTAATTTTTTTATTTTATCTTCACTACCTCGAATGCGAAACTATGTGCCAGTACGATAAAAACTGCCCAAAAAACTACCAATCAACTAATAGAATACTCCAATGAATGAGATATTTGGTCAAGTTTTTACGAAATTAAATACTTCTTGCACTCGTTGTTAATTAATAGCATGATGTGATTTTAATTGCAGTCAATCGAGGAATTCCAGTCCATCATGCAATGCATAGAATATTTTCTTATGCAAGAAATGGTTTTGGGCGTAACATTATTGAAGGCTTTCATGCTAATAAAGTTGGACAAAGTTTTGACACAACTTATCAAGCATTTAATTTTATTAACCATGATCATGGTTTTGTTATAGAGCGGGGGTGGTGGACCTTTGGCACGCGTGCCTAAGTGGCACACGGAACAATTATTTCGGCACGCGGAGCTGTGAGGGCGGTAAGGGACACCTCTATCTCACTCGATGGGTTGGCACGCGAGTAGAGCGAGTATACTCGTATTTCATAAACTTTGGTACTCAATCGCCAAAAGGTTCGCTACCCCTGAGTAACATCAGGTGGATGATAAAACTCAAAACATATAAATAATTTATATTATTCAATGCCGATAGTTTTGTAACAGAGTGCCATGATCGGGTGGGTAATGTAACACAGAAACGCATGATGAAATTACATGCAGAAACCACTGCTTCAAAACTTCATCAAAATTTCTGAGAAATTTCGCGAGTGTTTCACCAGAAACACTTTTCCATAGCTATTTCAACAATATTCGCATTCTGATACTTACTGCACTTACGATGTTTCTGATGGCTCTCTCAAAATTGACTTCGTTGAATTGAGAATAGGAAGAGTGGAGAATGAATGGTTCAATGGAAAAACGTTGAACAGGCGATTGTATGAGGGCGGCGTGATGGGAGAAAAATACAAACGATAGTTTGTGCGTGCGTGGACGGATTAAAGAGGAGATGGAAAAAAGGAAGGATTTCTCGTTCCGAATGCACCGACGCTGGAGTATAGGCATCACCCGATCTCGGGTTGAATTCAATTTTTTCCGGCCGATAAACCCGCGAAGCCATCTTCTTCTTCGTTCCCCAGCAAGCGTGTGAACCGCAGGAAAAATAGGTCTCAGCAGACTAGAAGAGCTATGGTAACGGCTCGAGCGGGGAATGGAAATGGGCTAAAATTTACCGTCCGGCACTAAACGCTCCGTTCAAAAATAAGGAAGTCTTTTGAGCACTAAAACGATGTTATGTACCACTGGCTGGCATGTCCTACCGGCGGGGGAGACGACTTCGCCTCATTGTTTTGCGACCCGGAGAACCGTTCCGATTGGATTTACTCATTTGATACATCCGCGCCACTTGTACTCCACCATATGACGACATACGCGGACAACTTCCAACAGTTTCAAACAGGCTTCAAAGTCTATCGCTGGACGGCTTTCGAGTAAAAAATTGTATACATATGGCCTCACACAGCCAACTTAAAATGTTATTAACAGGGTTACCGTAATGCTAGTAGACCCTACCACACAACTTCGGACCTAAGTTGACCCTTGACCTCTCGAATTTGGACGAAAATCTGAGGAAACCTTCACTTAGTGGAATAATGAATAACATTTCAAGCGATTTGCGAAAATTTAAAAAACAGCTGATTAACCGCTGTTTTTCAAAATGGCGATTTTCACTGCCATTAGATTTTCGTATTCGCACATCTCAGGGAAGAATCTACGTAAAAAGACGTTCAATGGCTTGATTTTAAATTACAAGTTTTGATTAAACTAAATTTGAATTGAAAATAACGATTCAACTATTATTTTTTAAAAACATTTTACAAACAAAATTTTATAGTTTAAATTATTTGTGCGCCACACTTTTTTCGAGCTCATTTTTTTAAATGACGTACCTTTTTTTTACTTGAGAGGGTGTTCTTCCATTTAAGAGAGAATTTTTTTTTAAATTTTCACCGTAACGGCCGTTTCATATCGATACACAGAGTTATTAAACATTTTCATTGTTCTTGCTGTCTATTGTTGATTTTTAAGGTAAAGTACCTATGGAAATTCAAAATTAAGTACGGCGATATTGATAAATTCCTAAAAAATAATAACTTTTGAAATATTTTAAACAAAGCACGGGACACTTGCTACTTGGAAAATCCAGAGGGAATTAAAAATAACTCCGATGGAGAAATTTAAAAACTCTGAATATAATTTAGAATATAAGTAGAAAAAGAGATCACATATGCAAAAAATACCGATCCCAAATCTCCAAGATAAGTCAATAAATAAGTCGCAGACGTCAGCATTTCATCATCAGCATCAGTGGTAAACATTTCATTGGGAACGCTTGGAACGTCCACCGTACAGTCTCGACTTAGCCCCTTCTGATTTTCATCTGTTCGGGCTCCTAAAAAAACCATTTGTGTGGCCGACGTTTTGAAAACGATGATGCTCTGACAGCAAACAAAAACTTCTGTGACAGCAAACAAAAACTTCTTTGCTGCCGGTTATCAAGGATCTTTTAAAGAGATGGGATACGTTTCTGAATGTACAGGGTGAATATGTAGAAAAGTGAAATAAATTTCACGTAATTACTTTGATTATTATTCCCTCTATCTCGTTTTGAGAGATTATTCATTGACTTACCCTAGTGTGTTATAGATAATAGCGGGATGAGATGATTCTTGAGAAAATAAATCACCAAAGGATAAGATTCAATTTCTAACGCCCACAAACAATTCGAGGAGCAGTTCACACACCCGCAAGTAGAAATACATTCGCCATGGCTGATCTTCTTAAAATTCCTCCCCTCTATGACTACTTTTCTCTTCTCCTATAAAAAAAATTTGGAATGGCAAACGAGAAGTTTGAATGCTGCAAACGGAGCCAATCAAATACATGAATCAATGGTAGTCCCCCAGAGTCATGTGTGATCATTTTATCAATGCGAAATACGAGAACGAAACAAAGGGCAAAATCAAGATGATGCATTACCCTGAGGGTGGCCTAAGGGTTCAAATCCATTTTTATTTCCACAAACAAAAACACTCAAAATATCCATGAGTGACCACCACAATAATTCAGCGAAATATGGCGTTTTTTCCTCAAATTTTGCAACGTCCCTTCTCACCGTCGGAGTGCGTTACATGGGTACACGTAATCACATTAAAAGACTTGTAGTGAATTTTTATGATACATACAATACTCTCGCGCACGAAAACATTAAAAATCATTCATCAGATACCAAAGTACACTTTGCGTCGAATTTAAGTTGTGGGGGAGAATCTCGGCTATAAAGAAAGTATTTGACGAAGAGGAGAGGCTGCTACAAGCAAGAGCAAATGGGCGCCCCCATCTGTCTGATCAGGTATATTAAATACATTTTTGATTGTCCATGCAATGTGGAGGGCATCGGCCCTTCCTACATAATCCGAATGCTAGCGTCCGACTAGAATCCGACCGATAGCGTCGTTCAAGTCTTTTAATACTTTAAAATTTACTCCTAGTTCAATTTTTTATGAAATTAGTCTCATTCCTCAGCAGGCATGCACCACTCGCATACCGATTGGTATTAACTGGGCATTTCTGCAACAGGTGCAGCCTCGCCGAATCTAACAAACAGTTCAAGAGCTTTTCCTCTTCATTGAGTCGCAGAACTTGCACGGTCATCTGGGTAACAGACCATCATCCGAACAAGTCATCATTTTTTTCGACACGTAATCGATTTCAGTCCTTGCTCCTGGCGTGAAATTGGACGCTCAAAAAAAATAACCTCGGCTGTCAAATTAATTATATAAAGATGAATTCGCGCAAGAAATCTCTGTGACAAAAAAAAAGAAAAATTATTTTGAATTCGTTGATAGGGAAACTCGCTCTTTTCTTGGCTCTAGAGGTAGGCATTCTATTTTTTTCCGAGCATAAATTACCTCGTTGACCAAATATTGATGTCAAAGAAAAGACTCGACGCCACATGAATAAGGGATATAAGAACTATTCCGTATTAGGTCCAAACTCAGTCGGATAACTTATGTCACTCAAAAACAGTCACCAAAATTACCTTTGAATCTCTAGAAAAAGAAATATCTCGAACTCGTATAACAAAACGAAAACGTGCAAATTAAAACATATTACAGCAATCAAGCAAGTCGTAATTTATTGAGCAACGACCATCACTAACGACTTTTTTTTAAATAAACCTCATCTCGAGTACTTGAATGATTTTTTTTTTAATCTCACCCCAGTCCTCATCATCAAGAACATTAACAGGTTGCTCGCAGATGATGAGATCAAAAAAATCGTGAGGAAGAGCATTTCCCTTTCGTGTTGCTCGAATAAAAAAATATACACGAAACGCTTATCATGCGCCCGCGAAGAAAAAAACCCGCTACGCTGCCTGTTTCTTCCAATGATGAGACTTTTAACGCTTCAATTTACCGCTCGATGGCAGTTCTTTTCTTTTGCGATTATCGCAACGAGGAAGCCACCAGCTGTCTGGCTGGCTGTTTGACCCACAACGATCATCCGCGAGTGCGCAACAATGAGCCCCGTTCCCATAGACACCCACTTTCTCCCCGGGCACTCCATGACGGCGGAAAAATATGATGATCGTGATGGCTCTTCTCCTTTCATCTCTCCGAGCAGCAGTTTATACGTATTAATGGTGTCGTGAAAACAGGAAGAGGCCTGAGTTAGCGCCGCCGAGTAGAAGGGTTCTAAGAGGAAGAACAAAAGAGCATCCACGACCGCTTTGGTTCCACTCCGCGTTCTTCAAAACTCCCCGTCTCTCGCGAGTTGTGCAAAGAAAGGGATAGGCGGAGCGCTGAGACGAACAATATGATGATATCACGCCTGTATACGTGAGTCCGTCCTCGTAAAGCTTCAGGTGAACAAGGAGACACAGGTAGGTATATACATCCAGGAGGAAATAACCCCTTAGAGTCTAGACCATTCCTCTCCCACCGTAAGGAGCATTGGAGCCATTTATTGGTAGTGGGTCACAGGTAAGGCGATTCCTCCTGTAAGTTATTGGTACTTATTACACCCATCCTGCTTTTAAGATGGTCACACTTCCCTTCATTACGAGAAGTTGAGACATTACGGAGTTGCAGGGCTTAGCGACCATTATTGGGAAGAATTACACCGTAATGTCGTACAACCAAAAAAAAACAAAGAAAAATATGTAACCTGTTTAGTGCGGTTATATAATTATTTTGATATTGTAAATCATTGAAAACACGACAAGAATACATATGGGAAATGACTGCTTGATTAAATGAAACTATAGCGATTAAATTTATACAGTATATACTACATGCTCATCTGCTGCTTTTAACATGTTTAGCATGCTGCTTTTAAGATAGCTACACTTCCCTTCACTACAAGAAGTTGAGACATTACGGGGCTGCAGGGCTTAGCGACAATTAAGGGGAAGAATTACACCATAAGTCCGTAAATCGAACAAAAAAAACAAAAAAGAATATGTAATACCTGTTTCGTGTAGTGGTGTAATTATTTTAACACTGTAAATCATTTAAAAGACGGCATGAATGCAAATGAGGAATTGCTGCTTGACGAAATTGAACCATAACAATTGAACGTATACAATATATACTCCATGTCCAAATTTATTGAACCATTTTAACTAATTTAAATATATCTGAATAGAAAATGTTTTAAATATAAAGGTAAATGAAAATATTGCTTAAAATTACCTATAGTGCTGATTTCAATCTTCATTTTATTTAAATACATAGCTGTGGAATAGTACAATACTCATTTTCAATATGAATTCGTATAATACTGGTACTTCTAACACCCATGCCGCTATTAAGATGGTTCCAATTCCCTTCATTACACGAAGTTGTGACATTACGGAGCTGAAGGGCTTGGCGACCATATGGGGAAGAATTATACCGTAATGCTGTAAAAAGAACGAAAAAAGAAAAAGTGATGTAAAACCTGTGCTGTGTATTGGTGCAATTATTTTTATTCTGTAAACCATTGAAAAGATGACAAGAATACAAATGGGAAATTACTGCTTGACTATATTGAACTAAAACAAACTTCTGAACATACATTACATGCCCCAATTTACTGAATTAGTAAATTCATCTCTATGGATCATTCCACCTCTTTTCAACTAACGATTCTCCCATAGGGTCTCATATTTAGCAAAAACTTTGCATATTGGTTGCATGTGACCTCAAACGAAATTAATCTGAAACCCTTTCGAGAAAAAAAAATTTTACATGACTTATACGTATTTAAATTTGTTAACATTGTTGCCAAAAATGCGTGCCCCTAAATCATGTTTTTATAACTAGTTTTCTATTCATCGTAATGGATGGCGATATACCTCATTAACTAACTGATGTACGTAAATTCGACTGTTTTATGACATATCGATAAAGTAGCGGTACATCGCTGGAAGCCCTCCCTAAATGAAATGCAGACCACTATTAGGGAAACGTACAGAGATGAGCGTGTGATTTATTGTCTAAGATTGTCTATTGATAAGAGGTTTTTCTACCATTCATTTGTCATGTGTACATCACTTGCCAAAGTAGTAAATACAAATAATAGGGAAAATAAACAGACTTGTACGCATACAAAGTATTCAGGCCTGCCGTAAATACGGCGGTGAAAAACAATGAAATTGCCGTGAGAAAAATCGGCCAGGACGGGAATGGAACTACGGACAGCCGATTCGGGCATCTACACCCGCGGGGTAACTACCTCCGGCCCGACAGGAGGCTTTCGCATATATCCGAGCGTGGGCGGTTGTGGGAAAAAGGGTGAGGGAAGGGAAGGGAAAGTTAGCGAGCCACAACCCCTTCGAGGCCGACACCAATGAGGCGGATTGAGGTCAAAAGGACCTCAATTGGGCCTCCGCCTCCCCGAAGTGCTCGTATTAGTTTGGTTACCCAAACAACTGAGACGATTAGCCGTCGGTCTCGCTTTCGCGAAAAACCTACCGCACATCGTTGAGAACCGGAAGAGCCCGTTGCCCAAAGATTTGGGATTAGGTGTCTCCCTGGCTCACTTTCCGGGTGGACGCCGTGCGGTCTTCCGGAGTACGTCCTCGAGTCGGGAACCACCGGACCCATGGAGGGTCATTTCGGACCAATTCTGGTCAAAGTGTGGGTACAGCCCTTCTCTCAGTAGTCCTCTACTCATCTGGAACTACGGAGATTTGGCTTGGCCCGGAAAAGCCAATGCCACATCTTAGATAGGCCGCAAGGGCTTAACATCTAGTCCATACGTATCCTTATAAATTACCATGAAGATTAGCAAGCCTGGGTAGCGTAGTGGTCTACGGATTGACCCGGAAAATTCAAAGGTCCGCGGTTCAATTCCCGGCTCAGACCGATTTTTTCTCATGGCAATTTCACTAGACTTGGATGTATTTTAGGGTACACTGACTTCCTCTGGTAAATTGGTAAATATACTAAATATTTCATATCACAACACTTTTTCAGGTGAAATTAGAATTTATTTGGCTAAAGATTCAACCATGTGCTGTAAGAAACAACAGTAAGTTCGTGGAGAGGATGAGTATTACTGGTGAAGGATTCCACGGTATTTTCAGACTCATTGCTGTACGGCTTTTGGCGCTTTCCGCCTGTAAATGTTACCTATAAATGACGACTTCCGTCACAGTTTCATAGAACTTCTTCAGGGCGCACTCCAGGGAATATCCTGAAGATTCTTAAGGATAAAGAGGAAACGAAAAAGAGGTCGTCAATGAACAACCAACGTGGGGACGCTCCGAAATCCGTATAGCAACAATCAGGACTAGTGATCATTCTCGTATAGACCTACCTAACATTTTCCAACAAAATTAAATAAAAAAAAGGAAAATTAAAGTCATATCGGTGACATCGAGATACCTTCTGTTCGAAGAAATGGTTTTCATTGGTCATAAAGAAGAAGCCTTCAAAAAGAATATTACTTGCCAGAGAAGTATGAGATGAGACCTTATGTTATGACCTTCAAATCCCAGATTTTATCATATATTTATAGCAAATATTAAACTAAAAAAATATATTCAGGAAAATTTCCAGCCAAATTCTGTTTCTCACTATCAAATATTATAGCAAAGAGATTTCAGTTGGGCATCCATTTTTAAGGTGGTGTTCAAGAGATACTGTCAAGTTATTTGGATTCGTGATTAGTAAATATTTTATGGCTAACCAGGATAACATATTAATGTAAATCATGTCAATTCAACGCATGGAAAACTTAAATCTATGCATAGTAAATGGCATTTTTAATTTATAATCACTTTAATGAATGATAAGGGGGTAAGTATTATTAACATGTGAGAAATTCATTGTTAGAGAACTCACATTGTAGGTGTATTTAAGGTAGTTTGAGGGAGATAGTTCCCTAGTCATAATGGAGAACATATTACAATTTAGCTTTAGATGGACCAGCAGTAGGAAGCACGAATTAAACGCAATATTAATGGTGCGCTATTATATTTTACAAGACAGTAGTTCTAAGCAATTAAGTAAAAATATCTTCATCAGTCTTTAATTTGACTAATACACTTCTAGCGGTACGTTTAAAAATTCTTCTTAACGGAAGGTGTTATCAATTTTGAAAAATAATCACAAAACCGGGGACAATGGGATTGATTTTAGAAAATTGTTGAGAAAACTTACAAACTACATCATATTAATTTTTTGACGAGATCTAGGCATTGGAGATATCTCATTTTTTAAATAATGTCTCTCCTGAGTGCATACGCGTACCATTTCCCATACAAAAAAGCTGGCAATGTTCGTCAAAAATCAATTGAAAGTAGTTCGGCAAGGAGGTGATATTTTGATATCTTTTGAAGAATGAGATACTTTTCTTTAAAATGAGACCACATTCATTGATTTCTAGGGTAAATAATATTTCGCTCAAACTACCTTAGCCTTTAAATAAATGCGGAAGTACCGACGACAGAATAGTTTTCCAATAACAAAACATGTACTGCCACAACATAGCTACGACAATATATTTACAGCTCGCTCATGAAGAGTCCCTGCGAAAAATTTTGTTAGCTCAAGTTCGTCACGGATAACTGGGCACCCAGCAAGCATATAGTCATTTCCCGAAGCACGAACGAATTCGGCTAACGTCGTAACGGTTCGACTGTAAGGAACTGTTCCGCTGCGACGCCTGAAAAACCGAAGCTCCGAACAAAATACGAAGACTAAATTGCTTAATAAAATACAATGACTCCGGTGAAGACGTCTTCGCGTCTCCCATTTTGATGCCGAGATTGGTAGATTGAGACAACTGTTTCCCATACAATCCAATTATTTCGCCGGAAAAGAGAAATGACGACGACAAAAAATAAGAACGACGAAACGTCCAGTTTCACAGTGGGGATTCTAAAAACTGAAGATGGTCATTCGCATCAAACACAACCCAAAAAAAACGATCTCCTCCTCCTGGACTTCTCAGACCAATTTCAAGGGGAGACAAAAAGATATTCTTTTCACACTCCCGTGATACGTTTCACATGGAACATCGATCATAGTCGCCATTCAGGCAGGGATTACCAACAAAAACTGATCGACAAATGAATAAAAACTTTGATAAGTACTTTAACACTGGAAATCAGAAGGCATTACTGCGTTTGGAGATAAGAGGTAATAATTTATCACCGCGTGTACGAGCAACGAATAGGTATCAAATTAATTCATACGAATTCCAACCGTTCGATGCAGATTATAAAGGTGAACACATTAATTATAAACACTCAAGAAGTATTTCAAAAACGTCTACGTTCCTTATGCTAGCGTAATTCTTCCAACTTTTCCAATCTATGCATTTTATGATACATGTCTAGTCATCTTGCTCTTTTTGTCTTTTGTATTTGTTCCAGGAAATGAAATTATACCATATTATTACTGGTATTATGCCAACTGTACATGGCAGCACACTTAAGTTTAATTTCAGAAGGGGACATGTTCAATTAATCAAGTTATCCTTTGCTGATATGGGTCCGAAAGTTAATAATATGTCGCCTGATATTATAAAAAATACGAAAATGTGTAAAGTATTTCTACAGCTAGCCAAGTTTTGGATATTGGCTGAGGAGGATATTGTTGGATTTTCCTGAAATATTACACTCTATCATTATTGTACAATTGATTCAATTACTTTTTTATGACGTTTAAGATGATTATATAAAATTTTATGCACCATATCATGTTTAATGTTGGTAATGAATATGTTTTTGATAGGAGTTTCCTCAGAATTGGTATTCCTTAGAGGCAACATAGCTTTCATGTGGATGAAATGAATATTCAAAGTTTCCATTTATTGTAGTTGAAAGCAATAAATTTACGTTATTTTACTTTAAACATTCAATCAAAAGTTAATAGCGGATACGCATGAATTTCTCCCTTCACCTTCCTGCATCCGTTTGCACTACGTGTATCCTACATATTCCTTGTACACCCAGCCCTTAACCATTCAAACCCAAGGTGAATCCTCTAAAACAGATCAATGGAAATCCTCAGAACAACACCGTTTTCTTCTCCGACTTGAGAGTGTAAAAACTATTTCGAAAATGAAAAATTTGATGCATCTAAATACCGACCAAAGGAGTGCGGACTACTGAGTGCGGAGACAGGGGCGTAATTAAGGGGGAGGGGCAAGGATCAATCTCCTCATTTGGCCAGAAATTTTACTTTGCCACATTGCCAATGCAAATGTGAGTAATTTTTACGGCTGTCTTTATAGGGAATTAACCTCATTAGGAAAACATGTAAGCAATTAAGTCAGTCCTGGAAACCCACCAAAACAGTTTGCCGTGTTAACATCTACACGTTTTGCTTTGGTTTTGGGATGATCGTGGCAACTATCTCTCATAAAAGTTAAATAGATATTTATAATACGTACCCCTTATTGGAAAAGCTGACGAGAAAGACTAGAAGCCTTTGAAACCTGGTGCTGGAGGAAGATGCCGTACAGAAGAGTAGAAGAGGAAAGGACCATTTGGAACACGATTAGGAAAAGGAGAACCAGATGGCTTGGACACGCCCGAAAACACAACAGGTTTGTGTAGAACATAATTGAAGGTAAAATAGAGGGAAAAGTCCCCAGAGGAAGACCCAAGAATACGCTAATGGACCGAATAAAGAGGAAAGTATTCAGGAAGATATTCCCTAAGGTAAGGGAACCAGTATTAGTTGGGAAGGGTGGAAGGCTGTAGATAAAATTTAGACAGACTCCCTATCCCATGAAAAATTCGCATCTACGCCATTGCGAAGAGATAATGGAAAAAGTGAATGAATTTCAAAGAAAATATATCGAATACGATAACCTGTCGGCGAATGATATACATACGTACATACCAATCACGCCGTTCCATTCCGGGGAAGGCAGAGTCACTTTCACAAGTTTCACTCATAAATACATATTTGAACACCTAACTCTGCTTCATTAATTTCCTCCATACTGACCTATCCTTGAAAAATTCTTAGGAGGGCGTGTATGAAGCAGTGTATGGGGGTAAATGAAACAAAAGAGGTTTGCGAATAATATTTTCTACAAAAAGTATTTATGTAACTTATCGTCCAAAGTAGGTCCGGAACTCACGTGGAAAATTACACATACAACTTGCTTGCAGAGGGCAATAAAAATGATCAAATGGGGCCAGAGTTTCCAAGGTAAGCAAAGCTCCGTTGAAACTCAACGCAGCACTAATTTAAAATAACGCTTAAGGGTTCACAAATGATTTATCAAAGTTTCATAAACCTATCAGATAACTATGTGTATTTTATATTAAAAACCGATTTTAAAGTATAAAACATAAGCATGAAAATTGAAGAGAACTTATTTAATTAAGTCCTTGAAAAAAATAGCCTTCCACAGCCCACGTTGGTAGCGAAGCCAAAAAGAGCCATGGATAAGCATGTTCTGTCATTCCACAATGGTTATCACCGTTCAAGACAGAGTATTTTGGACCCAGACTATCCAAGGATCACCAAATTTCTTATTTTTGGGCCCGAAAGGAACGAATATAACTTCGTTTGAAATAAACTCGTGGACTGCGAACAAATATGGTAAGGAAGTCATTCGATGAAATCCTCCGACGAAATTTTTAAAGAAGACAATTTCGGATGGAACACCGCCACTCCACCAACTGAAATACGAACTAGTGGACATAGCAACCAGCGCGGACAGAAGATAAATATTTCCCTCGGATTCCGGATCGACAATTTTCTCTCCAAGATGCCTAGCGCCGTTGCTGCCCCCGAAGTCGTTAACTGGGTTCGGACGTCTTCGGAAAAAAACCGGAACTTTTTAATCTCGCGGAAATCTATCTTATACTTATACGCGAAGAAAGAAATTTAAGGAAAACACGAAACCTGCTACGGGGGTATTACCCCCCCCCCCCCTACACCACTGCCCCGCCCCCTTCGTCCTGAAAAGCTTTAATATAAACGCCGAAGGAAGAGGTTCCACCTTTTTTAACGGGTTTTTCTGCCGGCCCGCAGAGGAAATCACGATCCGATTTTCATACGTGTAGGCGCGAACGGAACGAGTAAGGAAGAGACGTCCACATAACCGTAAGGGAAGTCGACACGTTGTGAACGATAGGAGAATACGTGAGTTGCAAGGGGAAAACGACGAGAGGCCGGAACGCGAGAGACAGGAAAGTACGCACAGTAAACCCACGCATGTGCGCGAGGTTAATTTCCTCGAGATATTCGCTGAATGTAGCAAATACAAAACGTGGAACACCGTGTTTCGTTCTGAAAATGTGTTTTCCGGCGCGAAATTTAGCGGTCACTTTTGTGTCTCTGAATTCCGGATGGTAATTTCGCAATAGCACGCTCTGAGCCCAAGATTTTTCCGCTTCTTTTATTTGTTATTATTCGTAGGGAAAGGCGTCCAGTTTATTCAAAATACCATTAGAAATGCGAATAGTCAAGCGAATGAGTTAATGTTTATCGTAAATTTTTGGTAGATGCGTTAGTTCTGAGCCGTAGGGTGGACGATTTTTGGAATTCCACATACAAATTTGCAGGTGACCGAGACCTAGTAACACCTGGTTTAGGCGCAGAGAATTAGAAGTCAAGCATTTTAAGGCGTTAAAACAAGGAAATTCGACGTTTTTCAAACTGTTTATTTAAAGAAAGGCAATTAGCGCTTTGAATACTTTGTTTTAACTTTCGTTTTGCTTTAAAAAGAGCAAATTCAATGTATTCGAATTTGAATGAGATATTCGCTTAAACTGAAAGTAAACCCGTTTTTGTGTAGTGTAAGTTGTTATATAAACACCATTTAATAGCCCGTTATTGTTGTTACGCTGGGTAAGAATTTTGGAAATTTTGAGACCGAAAGACTGAATTTGCGTTCTATTGTTGAAATGAAGATGTGGCATAAAAGCTATTAGGGAAAGAATATTTGTGGTATAGCTCAAAAATGCTTGCCGAATTATGATGACGGAAGATGCAAATTGGGCAACTGTTTCATTTTGACAACTTGCAATCAAGTTATTCAAAAGCGAAGAAGTAATGAAATAGGAAAAGAAAGCGAAAATTTATTTGTGAGTAATGTACAAACGCAGGCTTAACTGCCACCGAAGATGGCAGCTTAAGCTAGTCTATGATAAACTCGGTGAGTTCAGGCGTGACTTCATGGAAATAAATCATGTTGCAAAGAACACATCGCATTTTTCTACAATTAATTTGCAGTGGTACTACATTTTCGATTCAACTGCATTTACACGGCAATTCTTATCAAATCAACGGTTTTGTGTGACATGTTTTGCAAACGAAAAATTATCGAAGGTATTGAAAGTAAATTTTGGAAAAATACAAAGTGTCCTTTGCATCATAATCTATGACTGTAAGTTACGGCAAAAAGTCGAGGGTAGCTAAAATATTTTCTTTCAATATTCATTATATCGACCTCAGTTATTAAGTAAAAATTATTAGCTTATTTCGAGGGTTTAGGCCAAAGTTTAAACGCAATTTTTCCTTTGCCGACGTTTCGGATTAACTTTCCATTTTCAGGGGTCGAAAACAGACATTTTTTACAAAATTAATTCCAAAAGGTACATATATTTGTGGCCTCAATTAATACGGATGTCACCTTTTCACATACACAGCACTCTTCGTACATCTACATCTACTTATTACTCTGCAGGCCACCAAAAGGGAGTTTGGCAGGGGGTGACTCACCACCAATATGAACTACAGTGAAGAAATGGTCTTTCACCAACAACGACCACACCTTCGGTAAACTGCAAATGCTACATAAACTACTAAAATAATCCATAATGTACCTATCAAAACGTGACACAAGAGTCATGCAGGGAACACACAAAACATGGTGTTAGCACTACTCGGCAGATTCAAAAACATGCATTACGGTGCACATGAATTAATCAACTACACTACCTGTCAACTAACCTAATTCAAAGTCTAAACTCAGTCATTATGGTCTCTCAAAAGGTCTTATGGTCTTGAACTCGTAGTTTGAACCATAATTTCTTCGAAAACATTGAAAAAGAAAAACTACCGTTTTAAATTTGACTTCAACCATCGAAATAACTTATTATTATAACTATTATTATAAAATGTTTCCTACACTGTAAAACACGTTTTGCCGTACGCGATAACCCCTTTCAGTTCTTCATATATTTCGAATTAATTTGTTTACTCTCACTGTCATCTACGACTTACCCGCCCGATTGGAGACGGTGCTCACTTTTTCAAACGTCAGTAGTAAATAAGTACCTACTGGTAAACACTGGCATAAAATGCAAGGACGCTAGTTTAAAATAGTTTTTCAATTCAACTGCCGTAAAAATGCACTTAATGTAAAATGTACAGGTTAGCCTGACATGTTTTGGAACAAAAAAATTGTTAAATATATTGAGAGAATATCGTAATATTCCAAATATTATTACCTTAGCCGATTTTCACCTCGCGTTTTACGTGATATCACACCATCATCATGTTTCTCATTCGTACGCATGTACATGCACATCGTTCAGGATGAATATACATGGAAATTTGCAAAAATCTTTCAAAATATATAATCAGTAAAATGGCACATTTTCTTCTCTGTTACGTCAAAACTTTTAGGTATCCAATTTTTTTTACTTTCACAAAAAAAAATCTAGAACCAAAATTACGATGTTCTGCGAATTTTTACAAGGAGACACATTTTTTGGAAGGTTTATTTGTGGTATGAAACCTTTTTGAGAGTAGAATGCTATTAGAGCCCTCTTCAGCATTCAAAGCGGGATGAAGTGAAAAGCCTAACATATACGGCATTCGGGACAATTCAAACAAGTATCAGGAAGTCACTTGCATGGATCAAATAGGAAAAACAGAAAACGAAATAAGAGGTAACCAACAATAGTACGATAGGATTAAAGGATGCTGGTGAAATAAAGGAAAAACAGCACTTAAAAGTTCAAGTTTGGTTCAAGTGAAGACATACTGGAAATTTCCGTTACAAAAAGGATGGAAAAAACAAGACAGATGTACATAGAAGGATCATACGAACTACCGCAATTATAGTGACGTGATAAAAAAGAAACAAAAAGGAGTGATACAAGGAGGAAGGCAGAACGAGAATCTCCAGTTATTACCTTTCAGACTGACGGATGGCGGTGGTGCCGAGCATCCAAGGTCCAGTTTCTGCGCGACTAATGTTTAATCACCCTTAATGATTGGGTGTCCAAACCCAAAGTAATTTTTATTTCGCACATGATTACGAGCAAAAGGAAACTGACTACACACGGACATGAAAAATGCCTGGTGCACCGCCAGGACTTAAGTGTTAAGCTCAAGTAAGTCGATGAATCTGTTATCCCTCAGCAAAACCCAGTTGCGCTATTGCCTACCTGATCATTGCCTAAAGCACCACAGTTCAATTCCTGCGAAAGTCATCACACAAATGCCATGCCAATACTGTGCGTGGAGAAGGCATAAAATCTTCAGGTACAGTAAAATATCTTGGAATTGCTTTAACTTCTGATAAATCGTGGAGATTACACATACAAAACATATGTGGCACAGCATTAAAAAAAACTAGGTTTTATTAAAAGTATAAGAGGAAGGTCCTCGGACGAAAAAGTCAAAGAGAGATGCTACTTCGCTCTGGTTAGACCACACCTCGAATACGCCGCGAGCATTTGGGAGCCTGGTCAAATAGATTTAACTAAAAAAATTTATCAAATACAAAGGAAAGCAGCTCGCTTCGTTAAAAACTACTACGATCGTACATATAGTGTCTCACAACTTTTAGAGGGATCAAGGTGGGAGCTCCTAGAGACTCGGAGGCTACACGCTAGGCTACACGCTAGGTTTAGGTTGCTTGAGAAATTTAAAACTGATATTTCTCAGACCGACACAGAGAATGTTATCATGACTCCTCACTACTTCTCTCGGTCTGACAGACGCGATAAAATTAGAGAGATACACTGCCGAACAGATACCAAAACTCGTTCTTTCCGCGAACAATAAGCGACCACAATAAAAATTGAGCTCCACTAAATACACTCCTATAATACATGTCACCATTTCGTCTCCCAAAAACTTTCATCTTTACACGGCTATTAACACCTAACACCTCCTGCCACACGCCCATGCGGTGGCTCGCAGGTTATTATGTAGATGTAGATCATTCATGTTTTGTAACCATCGGTAAGCAACACTTCATCCACATGTTCCACCTTAGCATTGAGAATTTAGCACGCAGCCCGAAGAGTTAAACTCCAGATGAACTACCTGTTCCCGCAATATACCAGCTTACGATTGTCGACTGCATAGCGCGGAATATATTCCCAGGAATAAGAATCAGACGGATGGACATTAACTCGCGCTGCATAGCACAAGGTTAGCAAAAACTGTATATCAGGACGTCTGAAGGCCACTTTACACGGTACATATCATTGTACAAACGAATGTAAGAGCTCTTTTTGAGGAAAATTGTACCGTGGAAGGCGGCAAATTGTTTGATTGTCTGAATGACTGAACGGTAAATTGAATCTGCACTAATTCCATTCATTTTTTGTACAATCCAATATAAAATCGCTTGTACAAATAAATGCGCTGTGTAAAGCGTCCTTAACGAAGAAAAAGACAAGCAAAATTAATTCAAAATTTGGATAATATGCCATCGCATATGCAAATATTTAATGGAATTATCTATTGAAGTAGTTGGAAAAAACTTGCCATCGAAGAATTAACAGCAGCCATTGAGCAACGCAGGCGAAAGATATTTCATTGCATGCTGTCTCAATTTGTACCGATTTCACATCTTTTGAAGCAAGAAAAATACTTTCGAAAAACGTTTATGAGGCTTCACTGATTAACGTCATGAAGAAAGATCCAAGGCTTTCCCAGGGTATGATGTCATTAAAGGTTATTCGGAATTTCCACCGGGTCAAACTCTCCATCTTGGCCGACGTTTCGATGTACAAGTCGTCCATCGTCATTAGGACCTTGACGTCGACTGATGAAGTCGTCCATCGAAACGTCGGCCAAGATGGAGAGTTTGACCTGGAAAAAATCCCGAATAACCTTTAACGATTAACGTTATCTTCAAAAACGTATGGAAACGATTCTCATATACAACAATAAATGATTTCCATCAGCCATACATTGAAACGAGACTCAATAAATAGAAATTATCCTTGTTGTTTGGCAGCACTAACAATGGTTTCATCAATTGTGATGAGCGTCCACTACTATGTATAGAAATAAGACTCACGGTTGATTTAACTTGCCATTCATTTTTTGCACAATCCAATATAAAATCGCTGGTCCTTAACGAAGAAAAAGACAAGCAAAATTAATTCAAAATTTTGATAATATGCCATCTCAAATGCAAATATTTAATGGAATTATATGTTAAAGTAGTTCGAAAAAACTTGCCATCGAAGAATTAACAGCAGCCATGGCATGAGCGTAAGGTCTTTAAGGTAAGGAGCGAAAGGCCTAAGGTAAAGGTGAGCATATTGGCATGAGCGTAAGGTCCACAGGTACATATAATAAAAATTTTAGTGAAAATTGGGTGTAAGAGCGGAAAAATGGGTTCAGAGGTAACTAAAATAATTACTTCAACGTTAATCAACTTCAAATTTGGTAAAAAAGGAATGTTTAAAATGCAAATTTTGCGCAATATTGATTGAGGGAAAGAAAATCAGAAGTAAAAATTCCTAATGAAAAAAAACCTCTACTGTGAGTGCACTGAACATGAGCATAAACTGTATTAAACCTGGCATTCAGTGCAGTTCGAGTCCTCTTAACTGTACTGGACAGTACCGTGGTTGAATTGTTAAGCATGATTTTCACTGGAAAAGTACTGTAGAGACTGAACTACGGAGAGGACTGTACTGAAAATGTGTTGAATCAGAGTGCAGGAACTGTACTGTGATTAAAACTGAACAGAAACTGTGCCCCATTACTATACTGGAAGTGTACTTTTGCTATAACTGTACTGCAAAAATTCTGTGAAATGTGGCAAACTTAACTGTTTGTTTCAATTTCAGTACAGTCTTGAGCACAATTCCAGAGCGTTTACAGTAAAGCTAGAGAACAGGTCCACCTTGGTTACAGCTTGGTAACATCTTTTTCTCTGAGTTGCTTACTATGGTTATTCACACCGTCCCATGCAGAATATTTCTATCTTAATTCATGGGCGCAAACAGGTTTAAAAGCAAAAGCAGAAACAACGTGGACGAACTCATTGCTTTCTTTATAGGGATAAAAGTAAGAGACAAGTGAGTAAAAACTACCAACTAAAATTAATTTTGTCAGTTCATCCTATATTTTAAGAAGCAATGGGCTACGAGCTACATTAGCGCTTAATATCGAAATTGTAGATTGTTAGGAAGTTCGAAATCTGAATAAAAATAAATCTAAATAATAGCAAATCGAACAAGCGCACCACATTGTAAGATTGGCAATATCGTATCCGGCCGCATAAACAACTATAAATGCACCATAATCTTATGTTCTTAATCCTGATTGTCACAAGAATTAAGGACTAAGGCTGTTTAAATTTTAAAATGAGCTCAGACATTAATTGCATGCCCACATATTCAAGTTCCACGCCGAAACACGCCGCAACAATCACGATAGCCGTCTACCGAGAAACACTTTTGTGAAGAAATTCCGACACCTAATTATTTAGGCATTTTAAATGGTCATCAGTATTACGTAAATTTTATTTTTCAAAATAGCTGCTCACCTGTCCCCAAAAAAAAGCAATTTTGCAGACACTGGAAATGGGAAAATTCATCCACTTTCGATGGAAAGAAAGCGATGGAGCAATTCCATTTCGTGCACCACCACTATTCCACTTAGGCGCTTATAATTCGATTTGAAACCAGCCTATTTATAATGACAAAAACATAAGCTAAGGAAATTTACTCTTTCTTGCCCGCTTTATCTACTTTTATTTTAGGTGTTCTATTTTTTTCAATGGAGATAATATTTAATATTAAAACTAACTGCGATGATTGATACTGTCAGCAAGGTAGGAGTTCAACAAAGTGCCCTACTTCTAATGACAGACCAAAAGTTGGCAGTTCTACACTGAATTAGTATTTAATTTAACACACTTTACATCAGATTTGACTGTAAGAGTTGACCATTCAAAGCAATAAACACAGTTTTAATATTATCCAAATGACCTGAATTCTCTGCTCTTAATCATAGAAGAGTTCCATCATACCAGCCTCGCTACCACATAGAAAACATATTTTTCGTGTTTCACCCGATGGTGACGCCAATTCACCACGGTCATGGGGCTGCCCCGAAAATTAGCATTGGTGCATTTGGCACAAAAAATGGTCCGTTCCAGAATAGTGGAAGCGCGTGGTTTAAAAAAAAAGAGCACTTGGGAACAAAGTGGTCATCAGTATCGTCAGCCTAAAAAAACGTCCAATTAATCTCGCACTCTTTTTTGGGAAGAAATACAATCCAAGTTAGGGAGAGATGACGAAAACGGGGTGACTCGTGCTATTAAGCCGCTCACTGGAATCCCAAGTAGACTGTTGAATAAAGCAAACGGGTCACTCAGACTCATGTGACCAGCTGAACCAATTGACGCAGGACTGTCTCATTTAAAATGCAAAGTGATATCCCCAAGCTTCCTCGAGTAATACGTCTCAATACACAACGCACAAACTCGCATGGTAAAACTGTCTCGCACACTAAAAATACATATAAATTTCAAAAATATCAGCTGTAGGTTACCATTTTATCCAATTCAAGACCGAGATTCTTTAAGGATTCACTTAAAGATGGAGGCAGCGAACGTCGCACTGCTATTACAAATGTTTAGCGATCCATACGAAATCCATCCGATATATCGTGGGGAATACACATAAAAAGCATATGTGACGCAGCATTAAAGAAACTAGGTTTTGTTAAACGTATAATAAGAAGATCCTCGGATGAAAGAGTCAAGGAGAGATGCTACTTCGCTCTGACTTAGACCACACCTCGAATACGCCGCGAGCATTTGGGGCCCTTGTCAAATAGATTTAACCAGAAAAATTAATAAAATACAAAGGAAAGCAGCGCGCTTCGTTAAAAACTGCTAAGAGCGTACATATAGTGTCTCATGACTTTGAGAGGGATTAAGGTGGGAGCCCCTAGAGACTCGGAGGCTACACGCTAGGCTTTGGTTGCTTGATAAATTCAGAACTGATATTTTTCAGAGCGATAAAGAGAATATTATCATGACTCCTCACTACTTCTCTAAGCCTGACAGACGCGTAAAATAAGAGAGATACACGGCCGAACAGATAGGTACAAGAACTCGTTCTTTCCGCGAACAAGAAGCGATCACAATAATAATTAAGCTCACTAAATACACTCCTATAATTCATGTCACTATTTCATCTCCAAAAACTTACACATTTACACAGCTGGTGACCTAACACCCCCAGCCACACGCCCATACGGCGGCTCGCGGGGTATTATGTAGATGTAGATACAAATGCAAAATTACCCCTCTATGGACGAGCGAGTCAAATTTGTTACGTTTCAAAACCATTGATATGTCTGCTTTCTAAGAGGCTTTTCCATTTAGTTGCTGCGCTCGACAGAATTTTAAAGTTTCGGATTAAATGTAAGGGAACTTGCGTCTCTTTCGGCGGTTTGTCAAACAATTCGAATAGAAGAATGTGTGACGCTATTCACTGACGATGGCGTGCCTGGTATAAATAAATAGTTTCTGCTGCCATAAAAAGAAAAAATCGGAAAAATTAAAAAAGGAAAGTTATGAAGGTAATGTTGACGTATATCTTGTGTAAATATTATTATAAAAAGTATTATTTTAAATGAAATATATACAATAAAAATACGTCACATTTCAAAATAAATGTTATTACCAAATAAGTCGCATGTTCCGTCCATAGAGGGTTAGGTAACTTGAAATTTATACATCCAAGATATTTCAAACCTGTTTTTATCACAGATTAAAAAAATCTGGAGGAATGGAATTTGATTGTTTTTTTACTGTCATGATAGTGGATTGCATTTATCCAACAAGTAAAATATCACTGATCTCCTGTGATCTGAAATGATTGATGTTAGTAAACTAGGAAAAAGATCTGGGCAAAATAATTTTGACTAATAGAAATAGTAATAGAATAATATTTCTGAATATTTGTATCACCAACGACATGTGTAAACCATACCAGAGTTCCCTTTGCTAACGACACACATTTGGTTTACTAATGTATAAAATGAAAAAAGTTGCCTATTTATCATGATATGGTAATGGACCAGCTTAGGCGATCCAGAAATAAGACAGGTCATTTAAATAAGATAAATTGACACAGAAGATCCTTTGGAAACATTCCAATGCTAAAAAAAATAAAAAACAAGGTGTTTTCTTCACTTGATTATGAACGCAAGCAGTAATTAAAATTCCAAAAAAATTACATTTTAACTTAAGTTTAGATAATATATAGCCGTTATCTATGGGATATCATTCTACTCGATTTTCGACTTGACATTCGACGCAAAAGCAATGTTTTTAAAATGCATAATGGTCAGTACTTCTTTAACTTTATTGTATTTCTGGCATTGAAGAATCTGAAGTTTGCGTATTGCCACTGATAAAAGTATTCAAATAGTTTGAGCGCATGTCTTCCCTTGGCCGTTAGATGCAATCTGGTGATTTAATCCAGCATTAAAATAAAAACTGCGTAAGATTACTACGAGTATACCTCATGGAAAAGAACACAAGGGAGCAAAGGATCATAAAAAATCTCGGCAGAAAAGAGCAAGCAAAAGAAAAACAATCACATCTTCAGCTGTTGCTAAAAAACTAGATATTACATAATTATTACATTATATTGTATTGTATAGCATTGCATTGCATTGCATTACATTACATTACATTACATTACATTACATTACATTACATTACATTAAATTATATTATATTATATATTACATACTATATTACCCATTCATCGATAGCGAAGAGCGTCTTAAAGACTAGACCGATATTTTTGGACTGCCGTAGAAACTCAAAGGTTTACATTTTATTTGAGACGGGCGTTAATTCCCTCCACCTAGCCAGTTTTATCACCCCATTATTTGCCAACCTCTGATTGGAGGTTAGAGAATACAAGAAAGGCTAACCAACTCCCGGGTCGCGAAGTCAAGCTCACTTTTGCTAGAGCTCAACAAAGCCCTAATACCCACCTTAAAAATATAAGCTCCTATGGTACCAATTAGTACGCTATAATCAAATTCTGTCCGAGTTACTTTTTATCACGAACAGGACCTTTAATGACCATCATATCAAATTAGACAGCGTGTAGTTTCATTTTCCAGCATTTATTTCAGTCTTACTTAGTATTACAAACCAATATGCAGGAAATATATTAATGGAAATCGGTGAACCACGACTTGGTTGGCATGCAATAAGAAATGAAAAACCCGCAATAACACGGGAGAATATTCATTTATAGAAAGATTTAAAATGGGCCTCCAGAGGGAATAAAATGCCGTAAGAAACATGTCTGAACTCGCTTTTTTATGATTTCAATTTTTTACCCGCCATAATTTGTTCATCACGCAAGGAAAATTGACAGAAAAGCTTGCGCTACGATTTAAAAAAAATTGGTCCGCCCGATATTTTATTTGAGTGAAGAAGACAAGTGAAGTAACATTAGAGAGATTTCCAAAATTTTGTTCGCTACAAATATTAAGGAGACAGCATAAGCTTGCCAGCATGAAAGAGAGCGCATTGATACCACTCCTGAGTGTTACACAAAGTATCTCCAACAGCCCTAGTTCAATTTAGCATATGTTTATCTGATTTAAACCGGATTCCTCGATAACCCCCTCATGACTTTCAATTATTTGGATGCTGAGTGAGAATGACAACAGCCTGGAAAAACACCTACTCTCAGGTAGTGATGAATATACTAGAATATTCATTCGATTAGACATAATTCTTGAATTAAAAAAAATGACCCAAGGTACATTTCATGAGTAACTGCAAACACCGACTATGATTTCAAAATTTTACAATCAATGTCGAGACCGCTTGAATATCATAAAAAAGAACACTGCGACGGAGGTAAACGCCCTGCTCTGCAATTCTTTCGCCGTGCCCTTTTATAGAGCGGCTACTGGAGTAGCCAAGGGCGGAAAATCCACCGCTTGCTGTGAGGAGAAGACGGATGGAAAACGCTCACGTTATGTCGTCGGTAAATATCAACCCGGAACGTTTTCCATGCGCGCCTGCTCCTCACCGCCAGTTATTGTGAACGCTATACCTTCTCAAAAGATACGTGGATTTGTACGAAATTATGAGAAAAACATTAATAGTTTGATTTTTCCAAAAGAAAAATCTCGATGTCCACTGCATCCTTGAGCCAAAACTTCAAATTTTATCGATGAATGGTTTAACCCTCTATGGACGAGCGAGTCAAATTTGTTACGTTTAAAAATCATTGAAATATCTGCTTTATAAGAGGCTTTTCCATTTAGTTGCTACACTAGACTTAATTGTAACGCTTCGGATTAAGTGTGTGGAGAAGTTGCGTCTTTTTCGGCGGTTTGTCAAACAATTTGAACAGATGAATGTGTGACTCTATTCACTAACGATGGCGTGCCTGGTGGATCTCTGAAATAAATAGTTTCAGCTGTCATGTGAAGAAATAATTGGGAAAGTTTGAATAAGGTACGTTATGAATGTAATGTTGAAGTTTGCCTTGTGTTAATATTATTATGTAAGGTATAATTTCACATTAAATATATACAATAAAAATACGTCACTTTTAAAAATAAATGCTATTATCAAATAAGTTGCATTTTTAATTAATGCTTAAATAGCGCTTTTAAAAACTAATACAGTGGCAGTATTTTTTTCATGCTGATACATCATAATTTCATCCATGGAGGGTTAAGGATATCACTACCCTGGCTGTTAGCCATTTTTCCAGATAGACTACATGCTGATAAATTATTCTTGCTAACAAACGTTCAAGGCATAGCTCGTAAACCAGGGCTATAGAGAAATCCCCCTAAACAGTAATAGCTTTCCCGTGATTCTCAAAATCGGTTACTTTCTGCTGGCACGAATAGATTACAAGAAGGTAATAAAATTCCATACCTAATCCTCAAACTGCTAACCATTGTTTCAGCCAGTTTCTGCAATTTTCGATGCCATTGCAAGGTTATTAAACGTCGAAGTGGGCATAAAAGTCTTTCTACCCATAATTTTTTTCTGCAGTGGAAAACGCATCGTATGGATCGTCCCATCGAGTAGCAAAGGGCGGGGTTTCAGACCGCCCGCTATGCTTTTCACGGGCGGTAAAGAGTGGATACATACGGACGTATGTATGTATCAATCCAAGCTAATGGCAGCAGTCGGGGGAGAAAAAGTGATGGGCGGACGAGAGGGAGTGAGAGTTGAACGAGGAAGGAAGATGGAACGCACCCTTCAGGGGGCCATCATCCATCCATCCGAAGTCGGACGGGAGGAGGAGAAGGAGAAGGAAAGCCAGAGAGGGTAGGAAGCTGTGAAGCCAAGGCGGCGGCGTCTCCGGAGAATGCGGAAGCAGGAGAGAGATGCTTGCGGGAGATGGCCACCACCGAACGCTCTCGCACAGCATCTCTCGATCTTCTCTGCTCGTTCCGTCTCCCCCAACCAATCGCCCGTCTTTCCCTCTTTGCACACCCATCCCCCCAACCCCCCCACTCAACCTTTTTTTTTCTCTTTCACGCTTTAAAGAAAAAACAAGTGAAGCGAGAAACCCGCTTCTCCCCCTCCCTGCCGCTCCTTCTACAATGCCCCGCCAAACTGGCCCCCACATTCGCGCTTCGTCACCGCTCCCGAGAAATAAAGGGGGCGCCTCAAGTCCACACACCCACGCCACCTCGTTTTCTTTTCTTCTTCGGAGGATGAAGGTTCACCTACATCTGCAAGCTACCCTACGAGCCGCTTCAGGAGTGTGCGGCAAGGGGTGTCATGACATCAGGCTGTGATGAATGGAGATAATTGGAGGTCAAAGTAATGGAGTAGCAGAACGACACCAACACAGACTCAGATCATCAGGATGGGTTGTGCGAGATCTCAGAAAGTAGAAATTCTCAAATAACTACGGAACTAGCCGCGCAGTAACTTTAACGGAGTACCTTGCTAGTGATCATACACTTGTGTAAAATTCACAGTGGAAAAATCATTCATTTGGACTGGGAATCGAACCCTAGCGGGTGACTACCTCAAAGTTACTGCGCGGCTAGTTCCGTAGATCTTTGAAAATAAACATCTGTGTCTTTCAAGTTGGGCTTTACTCCGTAGACTGTAGCGCATAGCGCTCGCATACGGCTACCTCTAGCATTACATGCACGGTACCAGTAAGGACCACTTGTTCCTTAAAGCCCTCATGAGATTCACAGTCGAAGAGGACGCTTGGGCAGCTTAATTAGTTAGAGCACTCGACGCGAAATCGAGGGATCTGGGTCCGACTCCCAGTCCAGGCGAATGATTTTTCAATTGTCAATTTCACGCAAGCAGAAATTTATTTGTGCCCGCAAAAAATTGCATGGCGAGATCATTTGAGCAAAAAAATAATTTGCGCTCTAGATTCGTCCCAGTTCGCTGCACACTTCGCAAAGTAGTTGCCTCCCATTCGTTTCAGACTGCGCACTGGGCAGTTCACTTCAAGATCGATCGGAAGCATCCTCAATGTTCACTGGAGTGTGCTAGAGAAGAAATGAACATCGGTAATCACAATAGTTAACTGTTTATTATGTGTTGTGTTTTAGTTAAGGCATCAATATTCTTCTCTGGTTGTCAACCTATCAGGATTGGTTTGCGACAGCCCTCTTACTTCTTTCTATCCTCTGGCATCGTCTTCATTTCTGAAAACCGTCCACATCTTATGACCTCGATTATCTGCTTCCAATACTTCAGTCTAGAGATTCCTCTAGACCTTTTTCATTCTATCATCATCAACATTGGTTTTTCAATCCTAAGATTGGTTGACTGCAGCCCTACTCCCTTCCTTATCTAATGCTAGTTCCCCCTAACTCCTGGTAGCTCTTCCTAAGTACTTTACTCTTTAAGTTTACCAAGTCCAATTCAGGAATAAGATCCATGAACTTATTCCTGGGGCTTCCTCTGGGGACTTTACCCTCTATTTTACCTTCAATTATGTTCTTCACAAACCCATTCTATGGGTGTGTCCAACCCATTTGGTTCTTTTCTGCATGGTGTTCCGTATGGTACTTTCCTCTTCTATTCTTCTGTAAACTTCATCATTTCTTTTTTTCCGTCCATTTTACCCTCAGCATCACCCTGCAGCACCAGGTTTCGAAGGCATCTAATCTGCTCTGGTCAGGTTTTCCTATGATCCATGCTTCCGATCCATAAAGTGCCACGCACCACACGAATATTTTCATATACTGTTTCTTGGTTTGTAGTCCTATCCTTTTTTAGTACAGCAGCTGTCTTTTTTCCCATAAACGCCTTCTTAGCTTGGGCTATTCTCCGCTTGATGTCCGTTATACTTCTTCCGTCCCAAGTGATGGTACTTCCGAGATAGGTGAAGAAATTCCTTCTATCATCCCTTCTAAGATCACTTTCACCCATACCTTATGCCGTGTTAGATGACTGATTCATCCGTCCCGTATTCTTTTTACTGTTCGCCGTTCCGAAGAGGTTCCATTCATCCTCGACTTTTGTCAGTACCTCTTAATTCAGCACTCGCTCAGTCCAGCTTATTTCACTCATTCTTCTTTAACACAACTTCTCTAAAGTCTCTAGATGTTTCTTCTCCGTTTTTCCCACAGTTCATGTTTCGCTGCCATACAACAACACATTCCACATAAAGGTCTTAAATTGAATTTTCCTCAGCAATATATCGACAAAGTTGGACGAGATGAGTTTTTTTTTGTTATTAAAGGCAAGCTTTGCTCATTTTTCCTGAAGATATCACCTATGCAATGAAAACCAGTTGTTAAAAACAAAACTGTGTAAAAATTATTAGGTCCATTACCAGAGCCATCACCGCACGGATGACATTTTCAGGTATCGCACACGCGATCTTCACCTGAAGATATCGCCTACGCGAGGAAATCGGTTGTTAAAAATAAAAATACTGTGAAAAAAAATTACCCGGTCAATTTGAATTTCAGAAAATCGAATTTCACAACGTAAATCCAGATAATCATCGAAGCAATCAATTGCATTATCTTTGGTTATTGCACTGACTCCCACTGCCACATAGCCTTCACGGACGAATCAGTATGCACGTGCAGTCGAGTCGCCAATCACCGTTAAGAAGACATCCGCTCATCCCATGCCTCGCAGCATCTTTCCCCAGCATCCAACGCAACACACGCCGGCATCCTTCTTCCGCGTCCTCACTTCTCGGGGCACCCATGCCTTCCAACGGTCACCGCATTCCCATCTTCCCGTTAAGCCTTCTTTGCGCCATTTCCTCGCGAAGGGGTTTTTAACGCGCATTGCCCGTAATAAACGGTCCCCAACGACCGCACTCGACGAAATGCACTCCCATTGATTACGGGTCACAATAAAAGTAAACTGTGCAGGAGACCATTGAGGTACGTGGAGAGGCCACTGCGTCATCAAACTGAAGCCTGACAACCGAAATTACAACCATTGTATTTAACCCTGCTCTCTTCTTCTATGGAGAACACGACGGAATGGACGAATTAGGGGATTTAAAGCAAGAATATCAACTATCTGTTTGATTTAATGGTATTGGCAGTAACTTGGTGGTATTCCCTCACAATGAAATGATGAATAATTCATCTATAATTCATCTAATAATTCATTCATAATTATTACTTAGTTTTCCTCAAAAGAATTAATACTTTCTTAAGACCTAGGTTTCATTACTGCATCATCATGTACAGAGCTAGTAAAACACATTGCTGATAAAATTTCGGATGATGTTGCGCAGCCTTGAAACCCGGGTAGTAATAAAGAAATAAATATTTTGTGGAAAACAAGATAATTCATCATTTCATCATGTTTGAAATTTAAGGCGAGGAACTCCCCAAAACATATAATCGCTACTTATTGCTATGAATTATACCCGATTTTTCAATTGTTTTCATTGGGAATGAGGATGCTTATTAAAATAAATAAATGAACAAAATATGTAAGGAGAATGTATATTAAAGAGGTGAGTGCATGCTGATTTCTAGTAAGTTATTGATGGAAAACATAGCAAAATTGCAAAATGCCCTCTCCATCTACCTCAATGGTGCAGGCATTATCTGGATTGAAGTTTCGAAAATCGTCATACGAACTAGGTTTTTTTGTTTACCCTTGATATTAATGCGTGCGGTAGAATGCGTGCGGCACGACCGAAGCCCGGTCATCCCGGAGGGAGCTAGTAACGCTAGTACGGCTAGTAACGCTGAACTTTGTACAAAGAGCCGAGTTAAGGAGGTAGCATTACGTCCGCATAAGCCGAAGTGATACCAAGATATTCCACCAATACTATACATGGCGTCTAAAGAAATGTTTCTATATCTGATGAAAAGACTGAGCTTCTGAAATTTAAGCATAAGCCACTACAATGCAGATTAGGCGACATCATCCTCATTTATTCTTTTCTAGGCCCGAAAACTGGACTGCAGGAGTATTTCTAAAACATTTTGCTCTATTTTTCCTACGGTAGTGTGCTAAAAACTTATCAGTTCTGCCACTCAGGTTCATTAAATCACTAGCCATTTAATTTTTGGATACAATACGCATCTACCATCGTTTTTCAAAATTTAAAATACTAGCACTCCGGATTAAAAAAACCTCGTATTTTATCACGTGATACCCCTTCAATGCGATGTAATTGCGAGAGTGATTACCAAATTGGCGAAAAACGTTATGTGGCTAATGGCGTAAAATACAGAGGATGTTTATGTAGGAAAATTATATCTCTGGAATAAAAAATATGTATATGCAAGAAAAATATAAAAAAAACTAGACAAAAACTTTTCTTATAAAGTGGAGGTAAAATAAAACCAAGTTAAGAAGGTTGAATTGCAACTGCATAACTTAAAGTAATACTGATACATTTCACCAATGCTATAACGGGCGTCTAAAGAAATACTGCTACATCAGATAACAATACTGAGCTTGTGAAATTTAAGTTAAAGAAACTACAATGCAGATTTTCCGATTCTATCATCACTTAATTCTTTTCTACGCCCAAAAACTGGACTTAAATGGTATTTCTCACAAGTTTTGAGAGTGATTACTACAGCATCGAGCTGATAACTTCTCAGCCCCGCTAATATGGTTCTTTTATCTTCCAGAAATTTTATTTTCGGAAAAAATACGTAGCTAACACTAGATTTTTCAAAATATGGAATATTAACACTACGCAGAAAACTTCGTTTTTTTCTCACCCGATGCTCACTCTCCTACATGACGACGTAATTTTAAGAGTGAAAACCACGTTGACATATTAAGCGTCATGATGCTATGGGCGTAACATATAGAGGAAATTTATATGGAAAATTTATACCTTCGTTTTAAAAATATATGCATAATATTTACAGATATAACAAACTTCACGAAAAAACTCCAAAAGAGGAGCAAAAGGTCGCACAAATAGCTTTTCAAAATTGGAAGTACTATCGCTACGCAGAAAAAATCGTTTTTTTCATCACCTGATGCTCGTTCTCCTTCCTGACGACGTGATAGCATGAGCGAAAATCAAATTTACACAATGCTTCATAATGCTATTGGCGTAAAATATAGAGGACATTCATATGGAAAGTTTATATCTTTGGTTTAAAAGATATATGCATGAACAGATGATACTTAACAGATATAGCCAAATTCACGAAGAAAAACTCCTCTCCAAAAGAGGAGGAAAAATTCGCTCAGTGTCTCTGTCACGAAGTGCATCACGGTTCCTAGTAAAGGCTTCCCATTCTTGATCCCATCAGTCGCTAGTGAGTCACTACGTTCGCTCACTCACCCGCCAGGACCAAGGGATGGGATGGGTAGAAAACAATTGCGCACCATGATGCTGTATGTAGTGGCACGCTCGCTCGGGGGATTTAAGAGAAGTGAGCGCAGAGAGGGAATCTAGCCCCTAACCCTCTCAACCTCCCAGGTTCGCTATAATGCCAAAGCCAGCCGCGGGACGCGATCCAGAGATAATTTTCAGATAGCACCAGTTGAGTCGGCGCCTGGAACGCTTCCGGTCTGGTCTCGGATGTAAACGAGCTTTGCGTTTCAAACCCCCCCCCCCCTTTACGATCGGCTTAAGAAGCAAGCGAGAGCGATGGTCGCAGGTCTATTTATATCGAGAGCGACAAGTATAAGAGCGAAATCCTCGACTCATTCCTCTCCGACGAACCGCCACTAAAGGGAGTGACTGGCTGACAGTCGAAAAGTCAAGCGTAAGAGGACGTGAGTGATGATGTCGGCAGATAATTTGCGAACTTCCATTTGGGAATCTAAGTTTGAATTCAATAACGTTGCTACTCCACCACAAAAAATTAGTCAATATTTTATTTAAATATATAAAATTATGCATGGATTAAATATTTAATGTGAGCATATTTTGACTACTTTCATGCAAACAATTTTTTCGGAGGGTTGGTCTCGAAATAATCAATGTAATTACCTCTTTCCAAAGTTTCGCAGTTTAATTTCTGCAAATCTAAATTTAACTTGTGCAGATTTAATAGGCGAAGGATATTTACTCATTTTATTGACGCATTAATATCAAGTGTTTTTCTCCTACTTAAATCTAAAGGTTTTAGTTATAAGATGTCATTAATTCCTTGATGAATATTTTTGTTGATTTATATGTAGCCCCTAGAGACTCGGGAGCTACATGCTAGGGCTAGCTTGCTCGAGAAATCCAGAATTGGTGAATTTCTGAGCAACACACAGAATATTATCATAACGACTCACTACATCTCTAGGTCTGACAGGAGCGATAAAATAAGACAGATACACTACCGAACAGATAGACACAAAAACTCGTTATTTCCGCGCACACTACGCGACCACCATAAAAATTGAGGTCCACAAAATACGCATCCATTATAAAAGTCACAATTTCACCTACTTCAACCTTATCCCTTACATCTACACACGGTTGATGCCATAACTCCACGTGCCACACGCCGATGCGGAAGCTCGCAAGGTAGTATATAAATGTAGATGTATGTCGAGCAGCCATTAAAAAATGCTGACATTTATGAGTAAATTGTATTCAGCCTCCTCTAACCATGAACTCAAAGTAAAGGCAATCTCAAAGTAAAAACAGCGATTCAAATATCTCTTAATTTTTTAAAAATTTTTTGGAGTAAAAGCTTTTGCAGCTGCTGGTGGCGAACTTCACTCATGAAGACGCTTCCTGCAACGCGGATGAAACGCTGGGCTGAATAATCTCTATAAGCAGCCAATCCCGAAAACTTAATCACCATTTTAAATTATTTATTTCACTTACGCTTATTGTGAATTATAGCCCTGGTGACGCAGAAATTAGACTACAAAACGTTGGCATGAGGCGATGAAATTGATTATTTCAAGACTAAAACTCCAAAATAATTATGTGAGTTAAAAGTTTAGCGATGGAACTGCAGCGTAACAAAATTCATTTATAAGAACCGACAGAGGGGGGAATCACACTGAAATTGCTATATTAGTTGAAAAGTAACGTTGGTAATAAATTTTCCTTCGAAGAAATGCCATTAATTGTGGTATGCATCTTCTTTGCATGCTTCCACACTTTGTTTATATCCGAGGATGGTTTCGGCACGTTATGCCATAATCAAGGTAAGGTTAACACTTGACATTTCCTTATAGGAATAAATTTAGGGGTGAATGAGGGTGTGTTTAGGATTATTAAGCTTCCACAAAGCTATTGCCACCCCTCGTTATAAACTACGGCATAGACTCACTCACTACATGATAGGGCATAGAAGAAAAACATCGCGGAAATTACGTGTCACGCTTCTCATTAATGAGAAAGTATATCAAAAGAAGACCGAAAATTCGCAGGCAAAAACCAAATTTGAAATCTGATCCTCTGTAATGAGAATTAGAGCGTTCCAGTGATGGGATAAAGAAAAAAAATAGCCCAGGCTTCCTAAACAGAAAGGTAAAAAAGCGTATATTTAGGCAATTTTTTTCCTTTTACGCTTCCCATTTCAAGGCGAAAATGCTGTTAAATTCGCATCAAATACTCTCCACTTAAAGAGGAGAATTTATCTCCTACACAGACAACTCCTTTTCAACCATACCTAACCATAAGACTACATATTTTTGCCCTTTTATAAAAATTCACAGCCAAATACTTGGCCTAAAAATGTTTGTAGCATTTTACGTATGTAGCAAATAAACATTCCAATAAGAATTCCAAAAAGGGGAATCATAACACAAGGTTCGCCATTCTATGCCATTTTTTCCCGCCATAATTATTACTTTTTATCCCACCGCACCGTTATGATATCATAGTCGAACCATTAACACGATAATTCCGGTAGAGCGATATTTTATCACCCGTCTCATAAACACCAACGATCAACATTTCCACAAATATTTTAAAAAAATCCAGCGTTCCGATTTGAAGAAAGAGTTTTTCACTTTCAATACCGATAATCCCAATGGATCCGCAGAAGATTTTTAAATTCTCACCTCTAACAAAAAAACACGTTATGCGACATATTTTCAGCGAAAATGTAAGAAGCAGTGGATGGTGGAGATTATCCAACAAAAAATAAACTTGACGACCCTTATTTACGGAATGTGGATTAGGAATGGCTTATTTTTGCATTTTCACCCTTCTTTAGTAATATCATAGCCTCATAACAGAACGGAAGTAGAAAAAATTGAAGGCATGAATACCTCGGCAATAAAATTCAGCATTTGCAATTCCCTGGGTTTGATTTTTAGTTTGGTTTTCTCTGGATAACAACTAGCATAAATAGAAACAGTATAAGCAGCTAATGCCACCATTCAGACAGTCTTACTCAAAAGAGAATACATTTTCAAATAGCGAAATGATTTAATAAACTACATTATGAGTAGCGCCTCTCAATAATGCCACCTCAATCCCTTCTATTATTACAATTAACTTTTCACTCCTACGGCATCCTCTTTTGCTACGGCAGTTATTCATGTCCATGGTTCAAATTAGGTTGACTCTGATGATATTTTAGGTGATCTAATAATGAGAAAAACTACGTAAAAGCGTTAATAATTCATTATTTGAAATTAAAATATAACAGACAGACAACCAGAGTGAGAATGAAGTGCTACAAACTTTATTGTGTCATGAAAAGCTCGTAAAAGTTCGGCCACAGGAAAGGAAGCAAGTAAGTATTTGGTAGGTATATATTTGCGTCACCAATGCCATAAATATCAGCATTAAGAGTATCCTTTTATTCGGCAAAAACTTGCTTCGGAAGAGGAGCTTGAGCACAATGCTCGAGGCAGGTTTCTCTCGCCCCGCCTCCCGCCCTCCGGTCGACGTTTTTAGCACTCTCACACGAATTACCTTCCCCATCACACCGGATCTTGTGACCTCCGATTTGGCAGCGCTGTCGGAAGATTTAGCAAACTGCGACCGACTGGTCCAAAGGATAGGAGAGGAATGACTAAATGAGTTAAGCGTCGGGGAAGTACCGTTCTCTCCGCGGCGCACTTTAGCGCCGTCCAAGAGGAGCGCCCGTATGCATCACGACGCCACGACGAAGAGCTCAAGATTTTTAGTGAGCTCTCTGACTCACTTGCGACTCCACCGAAAAGCAGAGCCACGTTGAGCCTTCGCTGCAATAAATCAAGCTTTTCCCATCGGGATGGTTCTTGATTTACCGAGGGTGCGTCATCGCCGTAAACGTACATTTTCGTGCTTCCCCCAAACGCAAACATTTGGCCTGGACTTAAAGTTACAACTTCTATTTCGCAGTATTGATTAGAAACGATAGATCAATCACGTCATCATTATATTAGACGAAGGATTCATTTTTCAGCTTCTCCACAGAATATTGATAGAAATGGCCAAACAAAACCGCCACCGTGGCCAGCGAGAACCAGAAACCAGTTTTTGAGAGGGTATTCCGAAGAGTGTGTTTTCACCTCGCCCATTATTCCGACACCCATAACCGCCATGAGTTATTCAAATTAATGTAACTGGAAATATATTTGTTTTATTATTTGATGTAATTAATGTTCCCCCAGCATGTAATATAATTACAGGGCAAACAATGAATAATCGAACAAAAACTACAACTAACAACAATAAATACTATTATAAAAATAGTGTTAACATTGGTCATAGCTACCAAATACAATCACTTGGTTAAATACAAATATACATTATTTATTCGACACATCAACAACATTATTTCGCTATTTTTGAAATAACCTCTTTTAAAAATTTGTTTCTAGCATGACGCATATTAAGGTCGTTCCAATTTCTTTCTATGATGATGCATTCACAACCTGTTAATAGGATAATTTTTACAGCATTCACTATCAGCATTCATTACATAAAATATCATCATATTTATAACTTATTCAATTCGGATATTCTCCTGGAAACTTAATCGTTTCAAAAGCCTGCCACGTTCTCGTTTGTTTATTAAATCATGTAAAAATAGAAGACCATCATTCTCCGATCAAATAATTTATGGAAATCAAACATTTCCAATAAGTCCTCGTATTATATATGACTCTCCATGATGGGATAAACGTGATACCGAATATAATACATATACCTTAAAAACCTTTTTTTAAATTCTCTAAATAATATCACTGTACTTTTTTGCTTAAGAATTACAAATTAAAGAGCAGTATTCAACTTTGCTCCTTACAAGAGAAAAATAAAATAATTTTAGCAAACATTCATTCCCGAAATACTTTGACATACGGTATAGAAAAACCTACAGCTTATCTAACTATTAACTGCAGCTGAACTAACACCTAACTGCAGTTTTAACGCACTTTTCCCATAAAAAGGAGAATATATACACCTTTCATCATTGTTGGACATCAATCGACTTAAGGCTTCACATAAAATTATGAATGCAATTATTAAAAATATAAATAAATTAGAACATCCCCCTTTCGAGCAGGACGAAAAGTGATTTAATGTAGGGTCAGATAACTTATTTCCTTACAGACGTATTAAGTAATGCGTAAAATATGTGAGATTGGTAATTTATGATTCTTGAACAAAAATGTTACATTATAGAAAAATAATATTATAGCATACAGAATTCCCTACAGTTGAACCGTTTTTATTTCCTAATGGGAGGAGCATATGCGACAGACAGACCGACAGACAAGCAAACAGGGTAACTTTGCTTTTTACAAAGCAACTGCACATACCGACTCACGATAATGCCTTAGAAATAAATTAAACTCTTTGCTGCCGCAGAATCACACTCCTTTTCAAATTATAAAAAAAGCAATGGCTCAATATCCGCTCTTAAAGGTAATATGTCGCTTTCCAAATGATTCATATTCTCTGCTCCCTCTTTGCCTTTTCGCTTATTGTGAAAAATATGTTTTTTTACGCAGAAATTCTTAATTATCCTCTACAACATTGAGTAAAATTTAAGGACAAATTTATTACACGACGCATAAAATTAAATTATCTCACTGTTAAATTACTGGATCATATCAGGAAAATTCACGACTAAATCATGCATGATTGTTTCCGCTTTTATATCGATACCTTTTCCGGAGTACTTTACGTCTTTCATCTTTAAACGATGGGAGGAACGGAAACTGTCCATAAGAGATTTATCGACTAGTGTCAGTCCTGCCTCACCGGCCCCGGTGGCGGCGGGGTAAAGTCCTCGCCAGCTAAACTGAGAACTAAGGGCCGCGGGTTCGAGTCCCGCCTGGGCGGGTTTTTCACCACTCAGGGCATGGATGTCTGTCAAGTTCTGTTGGTCCGGTCCCTAGAAAACCTGATGACAGGCTTATTAGCCTATTGGGATTCCAGAGACATACGGGCGAACAGAATCGTCCAGCAATGAAAAAACAGCAACACACATGTTATTGACTATAGTGCTAAGTGATTACCACAATAACGCATCCCACATTGTAAATAATCTAACACCTCTAAGATTACTAAATGAAAATTTTTGGAAAAACATGCACATTACGAACAAAAAAGGGCCCGGTGTTGTTCAGATATATTTCATGAGTTACTTCCCTTAAATTTCAAACAGATGGTTTATACTATACTTGCCTTACATTCCCTGATCCATACATTCCGTCATGCTATCCAAAGTGAAGAGCAGGGATAACCAATATGGTCGTTATTTCGGTTTTAAGGCTACAGTTTGATAGCCTAATAAAGTGTTCACAACCTATTCCAGAACTGATGCACTGAAGTGTTATTATAATACTGTGAAGTGTACTTTGACTTTGCGTGAGCTTTTGAGTCACTTTGAGGAGCTGCTCAAGAGCTGTACCCCTGTGAACAGGGGTAATATTATAAGTTCAGTGAGATCTTTCCTGTTGGAGGTAACTAACAATGTAAAATCAATACGAATAGTATAAAACAAAATGATGCGAATCCATCATTCAGAACCATCCATTCCCTTTTTTCAGAGGCTAAGAATTCTACCTCTCAGGCACATGAGCTTGCACTAAGTACAAATGATAGCCTAAAGTTGTGGTGTCAAATAAATAAACCAGGTCTATTTAGAACCAAGCTAAGAACAAAGCAGAGCATATTGATTCCTAGGCCAAGAAACGAATACTTCAAACATTCATTCAATTACTAGGCACTAAAGTTAATGTCCTAGGCACCTAAAGTTAACTAAAATCTAATCCGGTGAACATGGAAATAAACTTGAAAATATGGATGAGAAAACGATAAGTAGTTGAAAATTATGGATGTTTTTACGGAGTGATGTTAACAAATTGTTGAAGTCCATTATTTTAATTGACCTTGTATGGTGTGCTCCATCGTCTAAATATTTTTCTGGTAAAACATGTTGGTTCCCATGATGTTGCCAATGTATAGCTCCACTCTATTGCACTTGCTCAAATCTATTTTTACTATGATTTACTAATTTTTTGTGCTTCATATAGTTTTGTGTATTTCGCGTAGCATTCAATGATCATCAGAGGCTTGGTTTGACTGAATTGACCATAAGGGTTTACTGACTAACATGTTTTATAATAGTGACTAGGTTGACGTCGCGGACAGTGTTAGTATCCCATCTCGAGGGATCAGGTTCGAATCCCGGGGGGCGGATTATTTTCCACTTGAAACCGTAATCTTGCATGGATGCTACGTGGAGAGTAGTTTAACGAGGAGTGCTACGTCTATCGGATCGGGAAATTTAACTGTGAACACCTCGGCACGTTTCGCGAAGAGCAGACTAATGCTGACGCCAGATTATTTCAACCCTTGCTTCATTCATGTTAAGAATGAAACCACTTAGTTTTTTTCCACCAATATAATTAAACCACAAATTAACCGGTTTCGGCCTTTTCAGGCCATTATCAGGCCATAAATATATTGGTGGAAAAAAAGTAAGTGGTTTCATTCTTAACATGAATCATAATTTCCACAAAGTTAATTCGCCAACCATAGATTTTACCTTGCTTCATTATCCCAATATTTATTCTCTAACAAAACCTACCCACTTCTACCCGGGGTAACGGTGCGTATATTACATAAGCTGCTGAAGCCGTCGCTTATTGAAACCGACCAGATTCTTAGAAACGATTCCTAGACTAGGGATATTGGTCACTTTCTACATGAAGAACACGTGAACATTTCACACTGAAATCGCCATTAAATTCGACACCTTATTTCTGTCTAACAATCCTACGAGTTCACGTTATTTACACCCCTTGTTTATATCCGGGTCATATGAGAATGGGCGATGGAAAATTTTTGCAGATGAATGGAAAGTTTATCAGCTTCTCTCTCTGCTGCGTCCATTGGATGGAAAAATAAAACTTAGGACTCCTTGGGAGGTTTCCGCTAAGAGCGGGCTAATACCGACGGCGGGTTCATTTCCATCATTTTTTCTTAGCACAAATAATTTTACCATCACAGAACCAACATCTTGTGCTTAATTGCGCGTATGGATTTAGTTTCCGGTCGCCTTTCCTAATAATACACCAACCAGATTTTTAGAATAATAAGTGACCATTCAGATCAATTCAATAAGTGATCATTCAGACCAATATGGAATAACTGATCCATGAATAAGGGAATTAGGTTAAAAAAGCAATGTTGCAGTTTCCCACAAATAATTCGTTCACTTCACGACTGTTAGGTTTGCGCACTGCTAGGGATGAGCCCCCGAAGCGATACATGCTGCTGGCGTGACATAATCAGAAGTTAAACCCCTTCATATCTCCCGTTTCATTGCTTATAGGAAAAAATCACTCTCGCTGATTTTTTAAATGTTATTAAAGAGCTAGTGTAAAAATTACAACTCTCTCGCACTAAAAGTGTTGACTCCAGTCGATTGCTTAGTTAATTTCATATAAGCAAATGATACGCAAAGGATATCGTACGGTGTACTTTGTTTTCAACACGTACTACATGTGTTTGAACAGACTTACAGTCATCATCAGGTACAACTAATCTACTGATGATCTGATCGATCCGATGACTGCAAATCAGTTGAAACACGAGTAGTACAAGATGAAAATAAAGTAGAAAAAAAATCTTAAACTTGACTCATTTTTTTCGCGCGGTGCGTTTGAAACTCCTTCAATACGGAAGGTTTTTTGTGATTCCGAAGAACCTACTGCGGTGACAATATGATTGATTTTCAAATATAGTTGATAAAACATACAAACTACACGCCGTTAACTTTTTTACGGCTTCAAAGTGTTAGAAATACCTCATTTTGTAAATTATGTCTCTCTGAGGCGCATACACGTACCATTTCCCATGTAAAAGGGCTGGTATTCTTTGGTGTCATTAGAAGGGTGATATATTTTTCTTTACAATGAGACCAAATTCATTAATTTCTAAGTAAAATGATATTCCGCTCAAACTACCTTAAGTGTGTGGAAATTTGCGTCTCTCACAGCGGTTTGTCAAAGAACTTGAATAGATGAATTTGTGACGCTATTCACTGACAATGGCGTGCATGGTGGAGCTCTGAAATAAATAGTTTCAGCTGTCACATGGATAAATATTTGGAAAAGTTTGAAAAAGGTAAGTTATGAAGGTAAAGTTCAAGTGTTACTTGTGTAAATATTATTACGTAAAGTATTATTTTCAATTAAATATATACAACACAAATACGTAACATTTCAAAATAAATGTTATTATCAAATAAATTGCATTTTTTTTAAATGCTTAAATAGTACTTTTTAAAAACTTATACAGTAGCAGCATTTTTTCATGCTGACGTTCCATAATTCCGTCCATAGAGAGTAAACGGGAAGTTTATCGGCTTTCATCCCAAACCCGCTGACCTCGACAGAAGTTTTCGCATTAATTATTTTATTTTTTAACGCCTCATCTCCGGACACGCAGGCGATATCCTCTAAGCGAGGCTTAAGAGATGGGGAGTCGTTTCATCCCATACCACGGCCGGATTGAAAAAATAAAGCGGAGACGCTGGCAGGAGGAGGCTAACAGGAAATGCCCGGAGCAATGAGGAAATCTGCATCGAAACATTCCGAAGCGTGCGTGTGTGCGAAGGTTCCCGCGGGTTGGGAAGAGACTGCGAGAGATAGAGACCTGAAAATCCGTGATCGTGATCAACGCAATCTGCACACTCACACTCGAGTCACGTTTCAATTGCGATAAATTTAGATACTCTCCCAATTGGCTGACGTTGGTGTTGACATTAGCCTTTTTTGCCCATTCACCCACCCACGGTAAACGGTATACAGGTTTATAATTAGCGTCAGCACCGTGATTCAATCTCAGATCATCCCCAATTTGGAGTATATTTGCTGCGTAAAGGCCTTCAAACAGTTTTAAGGACCAATTACGTGTGCCTAAAAGTTTCTCGATCATAATTTCAGTCATAGTAGTAGTAGTTTTGTTATTGTAAGGTGCGCCGATGGCTAGGTCATTTTGCACCGCTACACAGTCCAATTTTAGTCATTATAGTTTACGTTTTTTCGGGATTTAGTAATGTTCTGGTGTTTCATCCGGTTTTCCAAGATACTTCCAGCTGTCTCAAAGTAAAAAATTATCAATCATAACTTCCTCGACCAATATAATGTAGAAAATATTAAGATTCTTGAATATTTGGTTATTCATTTAACTCACAGCCAACGAATTGCCAAATTTATTTGCATAAAATGGTGCAGCACAAAACAAAGAGACATAAAGCCAGGTAATTATACAAATATTGGCACAAAGGCTGAGGAACCGAAAACTCACCTACCATTGAGCTTAATATTGGCATATAACAAAGTAAATAACAAATCCAAACAGTAAAGAAATGTGTAAACAAACAACAATTAGATTAATATATGAATGATCAAATATTCAAGAATCGTATTATCATCTATTTAAAAATTATCGTTATCGAAAATAAATAAAACATCGAAACGTCGGCAGTTGAGATAAAGGATTAGAATAATTTACGTCGCTGAATTAAAATAAAATCAACGACGCTTACCAATCATAAACCTCGGAATATCACTGATCAGCAGATAATGATCCATATACTCTTTAAGACTACGGACGCAAAAGATACGTTAATACGAACTCTTCAGGCCTGAATACGCCATCAGTGTGGCTACCGAAACTGTTGTCGCAAATAGAGACCACGCCGACGAACTCCCGAATCTTCGGACAATCTTCAAACAAACATATGGTAAGAAGGCACTGGGAGCCCTACATAATTCAATAGATGGATACAGTAGATTCGAGTGAAGGAAAAAGACCGCAGAAAATTCATTCTGGTCTACAGCAGAGTAAAGAAGGAAGAACAGAAGATTATAAATGATAAGTGTAACTTAATTTTTCCACATAGATTTATTACAGCAAGACGACCTAGGTTTCGACGAAGCTCGTCAACATCAGGTGCATTAGTAAACGACGACATAGAATATACAATCAACCAAAAATTGAGGGAGGTAGAGGTGTGGAGGGAGGAGTCGGGAAAGTGGAGTTCAGACGTTGCGGGAGACGTAGAACTCCCATTTTTCCAACTCCTCTCTTACCACATCTACCTCCCACAAGTTTTGAGTGACTGTATATTCTATGACTTCTTTTACTAATGCACCTGATGATGATGAGCTTCGTCGAAACCTAGGTCGTCTTGCTGTAATAAATCTATGAGTAAAAACTAAGTTATTATCATTTACAATGCTAAGCAAACTCCACGAAGTCACGCCCGAGACTACGGAAAGAACGTAACAGCTGTAATGGGCGTGTGTATAAATATCTGTGACAACCTATTGAAAATTAGTTGAGCTAGGGCTTAAATGAATACAGCATGCTGATACCGCGATCAGCTGACATAGTAGGATGATACTTATACCAGTCTTCTTCACTCTTCACAGCTAACCCATACACTAGCAGTTCAAAGACAATATTTAAGTTTGCTTATGCGACTCTGAAACCGTAACAACCACAAAAACTGTTATTCTTCAAAACTCAAAAACAGGTATGGTAAGTTTTAAAACAACAGCGGTGTCCAATCTAAAGGGAACTCTATCAAATCACTGCATCTGCATATCCCTCCCATTCCTATTGTCCACAACTTTGACGCGGGGAAAGTATGACACGTTTCGATGACCACTGGGGTTGGATGTGCGGAGGCAATGGTCAACTCGCTAAAGAAACCCCGGCCAGATTGGTCGATAGGCGATACGTTAAAAATACATTTGAAGAAAGGCTGATGGAAATCACAATCTTAATATTTTCTAAGATACTATGGGCACAAACATGGACCTGGGGTTTATTTAGTAGAATTCGTAGGGTGACATCATCCGATAACTCGACGGAGAGCACGATTATTCTACCTTCTCGGACCAATGCTGAATTGATTATTGTAAAGTTACTCATGACTTCAATAATGATCCACGGTAAATACCGTGGTATGAACTAGCTTACTTTAAAAACCCAATAAAATCCTCAGCTGAAGGTACGGTAGGCCAAACTAAAGCATTAATGTTTTTTTTAAGCATTAAGGCGATATTTTGTGGAAATGGAGTACAGATGCCATGATCTCACTATAAAAGTTTTTGTTCACTTTCCACTGAGTTTTATTAACCGACCAAGGTTTCGACATGTACTATGATTACCTTGAAAATGACATAGTTCGCGTCGAAACCTTGGTCGGTGAATAAAATTCAGTGGAAAATGAACAAAAACTATTATGGCATCAAATTAAAGCAGTTTAATCTCTTTTTAATTACACTGATTATATGTAGGGCATCAGATAATTACACAGGAAAAATCCTCTTGAACGAAATATATGTAAAATCGAACAAACAGCCATTTTATGAGTATTGAAATCACCTTGATAATAGTAGGTACACATGTGCTAAAACCATGGTCGGTGGTGAGTTGACATGAAAGTGATAAATATAACGTACTTTTTTCTCCCAGAATGTTAGATGTAATAATTTCCCTTTGTCATCATCATTGGCAATTCAATCCTAAGATCGGTTGACAGCAGCCCTCCACCCTTCCCAATCTAATGCTAGTTCCCTTACCTCCTGGTATCTCTTCCTATGTATTTTCCTCTTTATATCGTCCATGGACTTATTCCTGGGTCTTACCCTAGGGAATTTTCCCTCTGTTTTGCCTTCAATTATGTTCTTCACTAACCTATTGTGTCTCAAGGTGTGTCCAATCCATCTCGTTCTTCTTTTCTGTATGGTGTTCCATTTGGTCCTTTCCTCTTTTCTTCTGCACACTTCATCATTTCTTATTTTGCCCGTCCATTTTATCTTCAGCATCCTAGCTACCACTATTACGCAGTTAATTGGCCGGTAAAAGTGATATTGCTGAATAAACTCTAGCGATACCAAGATAGCTAATCCAGATTCTGGTGAATGTAATGTATGAAAGTTTTACACAATAAGTAAGGTATTTTATGCTTTGGCTACAGATAACTTTCAGGAGAAGGTTTTAGATGAAGATTGATGGATTTCCTGATTGAAACAGGCCTCACTTTCCTTAGCAGTTACACTATCTACTGCATCTCATTCTGTTTACATGGTTCAGGCGGTACTTTCGAGTTCAATTATGTTCTTCTTTCCCTTTGTACAGCAAAGAAAATGTTTCGTTTTAGCAACGTAAGTAATTTTTTAAGATCTAGAGAAACCAGTCTTTTTTCGATTTGTAAATGAAGATCCTATAACGCTTCCTTCAAAGGTGGACTTCAAATGCTCCCCATTCGTGATACCGACACCAGCCGAAATTATGATGAGGTGACGACATACTGTGGCAATATAGTGATTAGTCACCCTCCTTTGTTATCCACGTAATTTATGAGCCCAACCAAAAAAAATAATGAACGACTGATGTAAATTTCTTCCAACGGATTAGCGGACGTAAAAACCTCGGAGAATAACCACGAATAACTGATAATGGCTCCGTTATTTTCCAGAGTGTTCCGGTTCCTTTCAATTACGTTTCGGGTCCGATGAAGATTTTTTTTATGCGGCAATAAATCGGCGCTATATTCAAGGCGAGGTGTGTGTTTCGACGGAGGTGAGCGATGCAAACAGTTTTATGTCGGGCCACAATATTCCCACGCCTAACTGCGTCACAAATAAAACCAACAGCTGGAAATACTCCTCAACGACTCATCGAAATTCTCGAATGCTGTAGGTACTTTAAGTGGGTAACATATCAAATTGAAATCGACTAACGGTCGGTTGCAAGAACATTTAGTTAAGGAATCAATAGTTATGAGATCCATGATGTTATAGATCTCATAAAAGTATTCGGGTTTCAGGAACACATCTACTAGTTACATAACTTATTCACTAATAGTCAAAAGCTTTGAATATTCGTTTTAATCTTCTACCGCCGCATAAAATTTATGAAAGTTTAGCCAATGAATAATTGCCACTGCTCATAATAATTAGTCATAAGGAGTAAACAAAATGGTCATTTGTCGCTAAACGACTCTTTTATCTAGCAATTAAGTCTCCAAGTGATTCATTGCGCATCCGCCATCTTGGCTACTTATGGAACTCATAACAACATGACATAAGTTATGAAACCAATAAATATAGTGAATGTTTCCATAACAGTTATTGAATGGTTGCCATAGCTAATGAGTCCCATAACTTTATAGAATAGAACTCTGTCGTTTCTGCACCGGGCCTTAAGTAATATTGTCATATACTTATTTATATTATAGTCTTAGCTTTCACATTGCAACACCACAAGTTTGATTTCCATGTTATTCAGGGAGACGATGGGTAGTTTTCACAATCTGCACAAATACTTGAGGTGGGTAGCATGAAATAAGTAAAGACTGTTCGGAGAATGGAAGAAGAGTCAAGAGAAACCCGAAGTCGGCATTATCCCATTCTAAATGAATGACACGCAAGGAAGCATAGTTACAAGAGAACGGTGATGACTTTTCCTATTGGCAGATTATATGCTCCAACAAGTCTACAGTAAAACTGGTTAGGCCGTCCGATACCGCAGAAAAACAATGCGAGAGCAACTCGTTTTCAACTTTGGAGTCATCCAATACATATTGCTCTCCCATTTTGTTTTCCCTTCTTGAAGATCATCGAAAATGTCTGTTTACATTTTTCATATGTACATCTACACCCACATACATACTACCCCCAAAGCGGCAGCATGGGCGTGAAGCAGGGGGTGTTAGGACACTAACCGTATAGAGGTGTAAGAGATAAGGTTGTGGGAGGTGAAATGGTGAAGTGTATTACAGGAGTGTTTGTAGAGGAGGACTGTTTATTGTATGATCGATCATTGTGCGTGTAAAGAATGATGATTGATATAGAACATAATTAATAATCATAAAACACATATAATGCAGAGTAATAATAGTTTCAATCTGGCAAAGTTACTCCTCAAAGAGATTGCAAACTATTAGTAGGTAAAGCCATAATATAACATTGTCATACAATTACAAAACGTTGAAAAAAAGCATTCACAGCCAACAACGATCAGCACATCGACTGTCTGCAGCTAGACTCCTTCTGAATTGAACACTTCATAAGTTTAAACAACAATATTTTAACGATCATAACCATTGGCTGAATTATTTTTATTTCAACGCTTCCCAGTAGTTTTCCAATTCCATACCCCTATCCCAACTAATTTCAGGAGGCAGTTATCCCTCAGAATTTCCCCATTCAGTACATTCTCTCATAAAAACATCGCGGCGCATATATTACAGCTCTTTTTCTTGAACTCATCGGTAATTTTATCCATCCATTTGATCTTCATGATTCTTTAACTTCAAACAGGTGTCGAAACAGAGGGGAATTCGGGGAGAATTCTTCCATGTTTAGACCGGCGGGACTTAATGATTTCCCTCGCAGATCCGTGACTCACTCCACAGATGCGTGGGCAGCGGTATTTTCGCCGAATGAAACACGCACGGCGTACACTCGAGAAATTGAGAGTTAACTCATCTTCAAATGATCCGCTGTCATAAGGGGGTTCAGTTCATCCCCTCACATGTTTCTTTACGCGCAGAGCAGTGATGTGTAGAGGTAGAGCAGAGGGATTAAAAAAAACTATTCACGAAAGACAGAATGCAAACAAGTGACGAATGAAATATTGGACATAGGTAAATAGGAAAACTGAGCTGAGATATTTTTATTTCATCATGGATATAGGGAAACTTTCTAGAATTTTTTTTATCTCTAAGGAGTACCATAAATTCTCATCCAGCAATTGAAATAGAAATCTGATTTCTGATTATTTTGAGAATTGGTTACGGTACCTACGAGGATGGAAATACGGAGAAACGTCACTAGCAAAGCCAGCTGTATTTGCAGAGTGGCCGGTAAAATCCCTGGTACGTTTTATCAAAACAACTATAATGATCTAAATTTATTAGTTGCATGAAAATATTTTGGCTCCTAATTTATTAATCGCATCAAAATATTTTGAGGCTCCAAAAATGTCATATCCAGGACAGATGTGCGTCTAGATACTGATGCCACTGCATGGAAATTATCTCTCATACGGGCAATCAAATTCTACAGCAAAAATACAAGGTCTACTCAGTAAAATTGATGATTTCAGGCATAGCTTTATGGAGCTTGTAAAAATTAAATTTGAACGATGCAAAACAAAGTTATAAGTTATCATCATAGTTTAGTCAGTAGTCAAAATTATACAAATTGGAGAACTTATTGATGGACTGGAGATATTCATGGTTTAAAAAATCCCAGAGCTTATACAATTATCTCCCGTTTTATATCATATCTACATCGTTCTCCAAATGTTCATGTGGTTAGCAATATCATTGCTGCTAAATTAATTTACCATTGCTTACATTTCTTTTTGGCTCTCGCATCAATGCATTTGTTTAAGTCAAATAGGTCCGAGTATTCAACAATACTACCATTTCAAGTCAAATATAAGGTTACATTCATTACATTTACACTCTGACCATAGGCAAAGGAACATTCATGATCTCCATTCGTGCAATACTCCTTTCGTTACGTCCTCATCTGCGTACAACCCTTTATGCCATACATCAGTAGCGTAACAATTGCCTGAAACTCACTGATAGCCCACGAAACCCTAGTGCGAATACTGCGAAATTTCTTTTTATTTCCTAAAAGCCACAAATAAAATTTTTTTGCCGTTACTTCCCAATGGCGTGACTTTCCCAGGCGTGCTCGAAATAATCCATAAAAGGGATGCGGTACCAACCGATCCACTGTAGACGTTCCCAATATCTCCCCATCCGAGATAAAATTTTCTAGAAACGTGTCTTCTTCAGCGATGCACTGAGAGCCTCCACTTTCATAAATTAAAATGAATACACATCCGCTTGTATTAACTTCGCAACAGCAGCAAGCAAATGCGGGGGAGCTTCGTTAAAGCTTCATATAATTCCTAGGCACTTCAAATTGGGGAGCAAGGCACACAGCAACTTCGACCAAAGTGGATGCATCTCTCTCTCTCGATCTTCAATAGATGCGCCAAGCCTTCGAGAAGAAGAGCTCTCCAACCCACTAATTACTTTTTGGAGACGGGAGTACGCAGTCAAGCATCATGTATTATAAACACACTCTTCGGAATTTCGAAAAAAAAACTGTAATGGAGAGGTAGGGGACTTGAAAACGTGTTCTCATTCGATATAAACTTGGAATCCGATTTTTTTCTTCTCCACTGGAGTATGACGAATTATTTCGCATTCTTTACGCCGGCGTGGCCATAGAAAGGAAATAAAAAAAGAGGTAAAAAGCAATGATTTCATTGTGCTTCTTTTTTCTAAAGTATACGACTCCACTAACTCCTCGCCTCTACAACTGCACAAACCCTCTTTCGTGATGCCTACAGCCTACCAAGTGCTATTGCTCTTTCCTTAAACGCGGAGGCACCTCCTTAACAAGACGATTGTAGATTGATGTAATCTTCCTGCAGAGCTGTTTCAGGCCTTTCCTGGCAGTATAAATGTTCTTTTACCAATAGGCGCAGAAAATTAATTGATGCGATTAATTGATTGACGGTTGATTCATCGTTAACTTTTATTTTCTAAGTTGATGTCTGACGGTATGTTTTACTCTACTTTATATTATTTTACTGTTACCACCTGGGAAATAGTCAATTTGTAACTCACTTGGTTAATACTAATAACTACCTAAACTTTAATTAAGAAATTCTAAAAAGAAAAAAGGACGGCAAAGTTTGTCTAATAAGCTTATTATAATAAAGGTAGATACGCGGGAATTCTTAAATTACGCACTACCAATAAACTACGCAAATAGAATGGGATGCAATACATAGTGTAACTGCTATCGGAAGTGAGACATGTTTCCATCAGGAAATCCATCAATCTTCATCTACAACTTTCTCACGAAAGTTGTCCATTGCCAAAAAATAAAATACCATGCTTTTTGTGAATCACCTTAATCAGGGTGTCCAGCAGCTGGACATGTGAAAATTCCCTCAGATTTCTAGGTTTTCCAGACATAATTTTTATTTTTCCAGAGGAAATATTGATGTTTTTCTCGTTAATTATAAGAGAATTTGTATAAGAGAGTATTTTTTTTGGGCGATAAAACGTAAGGATTATTTTTTAACTTGCATATTTGGAGGAAAATAAACACAAAACTTTAAAATAGTTTGAGAGAAAATCACATCACCACCCTTCCTTAGATTTAAACATTGTCATGCTGGTGCTCAGGAACAAGGTTATATTACAGCCAGACTTTGCTACGAATAGCGTTGATATAAAATGATCAACAACTTAAAAAGTGAAAGAATTGACTTTTTTCCGTATTTTGCTATTTGCGACAACGAAAGAAAAAATTTTACTTCGCAACTTGGCGAAAAAGGCACGTTGCTTCCGTTGCTGTTTTATATATTGACACCACAGAAAATACCAGGGTCAATTCAATATTTCCCTGATATTTCCAGTGAAAATAAATTTCCCAGAGATTTCCCTGTATTCCCGGTTTTCCAAAGTGCTTGACACACTGTTTAATGCTTTAAATTCACGCTTATTTATTAAACTAACAAAGTTATCGCCACTGCTTATTCAGCGATATCACATTTACCGGCCAATTAACCGCGTAATTGTAGTAGGATGCTGAAGATAAAATGAACGGACAAAATAAGAAATGATGAAGTTCACAGAGGAGTAAAAGAGGAAAGGACCACATGAAACATCTGGAAACAAAGAAAAATCAGATGGATCGGACACACACTGAGACACAATGCATTTGTGAAGATCATAACTAAAAGTAAAATAGAGGGAAAAGTCCCCAGAGGAAGATCCAGGAGGAAAGGGAACTAGCACTAGATAGAGTGGAAGGCTGCAGTAAACCAGTCTTTCGATTGAACGACCACTGAATGATATCAGACAATCTGCACCCAGTCTATATTTAACAAGATCTGTACAATCAAAGGTAGAGAAAAAGTTTATCGGAACGGAAAATTTGTAACGGAAAAATGATAAGGAATTTATGAATTCTTTTGCCTAATCAAGGCGTTTGCCCTAATTTTTTACCGGAAAAATTAACGCAATATTATTAGCAAAGCACACAGCATACCAACTGATACTAATAGGGATACTCACTATAAGAAAAATCTCTCCACTAACTTACTAAGGGTGGTAAGGGAACAAGTACTAGATAGGGAAGGGTGGATGGCTGCAGTCAACCAATCTTAAGATTAAACGTCCAATCATGAGGGTGAGTGGTAGTAAAACGTAGTGGCAGTTGACGGCACGTAGCATAGCTCGCACCTACAGGAGGGAAAAATCCCGAGTGGAGGGTGCCGGCTGAGGAGAGGACGGGTGAGCACAATATACGCCGAGCAATGTTACCAAAATAACTAGAAAAGGGGGGGTGGTTACAGCAGTGCGTTTCACAGCAATGTTTGCGATTAAAAAAAACTGAATCAAAATATGGTTAAATCATTTGCATATTATTGGATTAATAAGATAATATTAATAAATTATAAGAACAGTTACCTTCAACAATCGATTCTTCACACACTTTCTTTTTTCCTCGATTTAAAAGTTCTACCCTTGAGATATTTTTACGTGTATAAAGTATATTTAAAACTATTTTTTGCGAGGTGGGTACGTGAATGGCATATCGTCCTGGCATCACAAGTGGAACCATTGCTTTCAATCCGATGTCCTACCCCCTGGGCTACATTTTAATTTATTTCAGAGAAGTGTTTTTTCCCTGACAATCTTTAATCTACTTTCACTGGTAGTTAAAATTGAAAACATAGTCGATTTTTTAAATAATGCAAGTTAAAAAATAACTACTTGAAGACGGTATTGAAATACAATTTTCAAATGCCCATAAAATTGTTTGTTTAAAAGGAAATTATTAAAATTTATGTGAATTGTGTATAGTAGGTACCATTTAAAACTGAAATATTTTGTTATGTTCCTTATTACGAGATTCTTGGTTATCCCTACACAGGTTTATAATGTCTGGGGTAACCTAATGCTTATCTATTTTTTGTTAAGTCGGAATGTACCTCGTATTTAAGAAGGAAGAATAAATTATTCTTATTCTTAGAAAAAATATGTATCATAGGAGACGCCCATTTAAAAAATAGATTGCGAGTCATAGTGAGCTATAAAGTTGATATGAATACCAGATTGATCATTTGAAGTTGGCAACGAAAGCTTGCAACCTGGGTAACCCTGGTTGTGAAATGCAGAGACTACCTTACCTCTCCGTGTGGAACCAGTTGCTACGGAATGAACTCACCCACTGAAAAAGGCTTAACGCGAAAGTACCACCACCTTTCGCTCCCGCTATACAGACCACAAGAAAATCATGAGCACCACTAAAAATGCAAGGCCCTCATTTTATACAAAAAGATTTCATACATAAATACAAATCTATACATTAAAAATCCTATAAAAATTTTGGAAAAGAGTTATTTCCACAAATTGGAGGGAGAAAAATTAAAAATGGCGCCAAAAGTGGCAGCCAATCAGAAGCGACTGACTTCACCGACTCTACCACATAAACCAATTTTATCCGGAATCGCGGAAAAGTGGAAGAATGTGAGAATCTATTTTTGAAGGTAACTGTTCTAATAATTCATTAATATTATCTCATTACTCTAATATCAAAAATTTAAAACTGATTTATTTTCAGAAGTAGTTATCAATATCTTACGAACTCCAGCATACTACGGTAGGTCAGATCATGAGAATAAAATAAGGTAAATAGACTGTTAAACAGAAAGATTTAAAAAGTCGCTTTTCCCGCGATCGATTAGAGACCATAAAGGCTGCTTTGAGAGTTTGTAGTAGTTTAGCTGACAAATAGTGTAGCTGATCTATTCATTAGCACCCTAATGCATATTTCTAAATCTTCCGAGTAGAGCTAACACCATATTTTGCATCTACCCTGCATGACTCTTGTATCACATTTAAATATTTACATTATAGATTATTTTAGTAGTTTCTGTAGCATTTGTAGCATACCATTATGCGTTGCATGTAGGTGAAAGTTGATTTCTTCACTGTAGTTCATATTGGTGATAAGTCACTCCCTGCCAAACACCCTTGTGGTGACTTTCAGGGTAATGAGTAGATGTAGAGAAACAAGCGCTGCATCTCCAAGCTGAAGACGCATCCAGGAGGGGAGGAGAAACGTTGTCGGAAAAACAACGACGCGGCCGAATCTCGAAAGAAGAAATGGAAAGAATATCATTTTATACATGCTTCCATCACACTCCACATTTCGAAAAGGAAAAATCCCACTTCATTTCATTTTCCTCTAGTCTCCAATGTCTTTTCTTCTCCCAGGCGCACCCTTTGCCATCACCGTGCGAGCGGACGCGCGATGCAAACGAAGGAACAAAACCATTTCTTTCCTTTCCGTCCACTTCCTTCACCCGAGGCAGCACCACGAGCACCCCGTGGGCGTTGGAATTTTCGCTTGCCACTCCTTACTTCCCCCGGCACCCGCCCCACCACGGAAAATTCCCATACGCTTAAACCCCCCTCTCCCTCTGCTAACATCTTCCAACCCGTTCAACGCGCCCCTCCCCGCGAAACCCATACCATCTAGCAAACGAGGAATATCCTCATGTTTTATTCGCGCTCCGGAGTTGTTGATGGTAAGGCTATCACCTTCTGTAAAGCAGAGCTTGTAGCTACACTGTTTATCTGTTGAAGGGGGAGAGAGAAGCGAAATAATAAATGGAGAAAGTATAAAATCCGAAGATTCCTGCGATAATGCGTAGAATTTATGAATCTACATCTATTTACATCTAGACATTACCATACGAGCCGCCGCATGGGCGTGTGGTAGGGTGTGTTAGGTCACCAGCCGTGTAAAAATGTAAGTTTTTTGGAGGTGAAATGTAGACGAGTATTATCGGAGTGTATTTAGAGGAGTTCAGTTTTTATGTTGGTCGCTTATTGTGCGCAGAAAGAACAAATTTTTGTACCTATCAGTTCGGCAGTGTATTTCTCTTATTTTATCGCTTCTGTCAGACCTAGAGATGAAGTAAGGCGTCATGAAAATATTCTCTGAGTCACTCTGAAATGCACCAGTTCTGAATTTCTCAAGCAACCTAAGTCGAGTGTGTAGCCTCCGAGTCTCTACGGGCTCCCTACTTAATCCTTCTAAAAGTGAAACACTAGATGTTCACTCGTGGCAGTTTTTCACGAAGCGTGCAGGTTTTCTTTGTATTTTATTTTTTTTGTGGTATCTTTATGGCCAGGGTATATGACCAGCTGATTTTACATCAACACTTCATGATAAAGTAAAACCATCGAAACCTAGGACGCAGTAAAATTTATTTCTGAGGGCAATTGTAATTTTTTTATTTCTTCACAGTGGAAAAAGTGTTTTTATTTATTTGCTTTCATTATATATTCCCTAGTAAATAAAAAAAACGCAATCATTTGGCGCCTGGGATAGTGAAGCATGAAATGGAAGGGCAGTAAGCGAGTCAATATACTTTGAGTTAGATATCATATCACATAAAAGTTTATTAATTTGTTCTCATATGAATACAATATGTAGTCATGTGATATATACATTACATCTCATCGATATTATGTTGCAAAAAAAACGAATTACGTTTTGAAATAATTATCGAATTCATGTACAAGCCTTTAGTGGTACAACCATTTTTTCGTGGAAATGGTATGGTTGCTCAGCTCTCCGGAGAGACCTTTTTTTTAAAATAAAAGAGGAAGTTCTGACGCTGGGAACGCTTCAAAAATATAACGGTGGATAGTTTCGTTTCCTCAATTTTTTATAGAACAAACAAATCATTCATGACTGTAAAAAAATGCAAAAATCTTTAGATGGACATTTACATCACACAGTGAGAAATAACTGGTTAAGTTTATGACAGAAATGCAAATTTTGCTAATTGATAGTTAATTAAGCAGTATAAAACAAAGTTTTAGCGTAATAATTGTCATAATATTCCTTTACACTTATTAGAAAAGAATTGTTATGAAGGGATATATCGGCTAAAATAAGAGAAATGGAATACAGCCTCTGTTATGATAAGGACAAAATCGCTCCCAACATCTTAGCCACAAAACTTCAAACGGAGATTTCAAGTATACACCACGATTAAAGAAGTAGGAGGGTGGTTGATTGCCGCACATGCAAATATTTATTTGCAACTGGAATTTCTTTATACACTCGAAAGGAAACAAAGGTCGAATCATGACTGCTTTAATTACGTTATTCAATTCTGTTATACGAGTTATGTTAAAATTACCAAATAGAGAATCCTGCCGCGCTCATTTTTAGTCACCCAACATTTTAACTTTACCGTTACTGTATATTTTAACCTAATTATGTTTATTGAAAAATATAAACTTGTCCTCAACTAAAGAAGATTATTATTCGAATGAAAATAGGACTAAAATAGTCTACATATGCAACACAGATAAACAAAACGATGTGGGGATAGTCCTTTTCATCGAGGAATTAAACTATAATCTTCTTCCGTCTTGGATGAAAAATACTACCATGTTGGTACCATTTGAAATTCAAATTAAAATGTTACCGTTAAACAATGCATTTTACACTGTGGATGAATTTATTCATCACTGTAAAGAATTAAGCCAGTTCTATTGTGTGTCAAATCATGTTCTGTTAAATATATTGTAATATTTCTATTATGTCTGTTGATGCATATGTCCATTTTGACAAGGCATATTGTAAATGGTCACACAGGTGAATAAATGTATTATTATAATCATAATTTCGAATGAAAAGAATTACAAGAATCATCCAACTTGAGACGCTCTAAGAATGCACAAATACATTTCGTGTAATTTGAAAAAAATCATGAAATTCTGAAGGACTCGAACAGAGAAACGTACAAAAGCATTGATTCCCGAAGTTTGGTGATTTTCGAAATCACCATATTCGTTTTTCAATTCCGTCTTTCATTTTTTGGGAAAAACCGGAAGTAATGTCTAAGGAGGAAGATACCCTGCAAGTATCGATACTAATCAAGACATCCGTACTTGAGCAGAAGTCAACTTCCATGCGTAAATCCGCCTTAAGCTCCGACAAGGTGCGCTGCGCGGACCATGGAGGCGAAGAAGAGGCAAGGTCAGCGACTTCCTTCCCTCCTCTCGTTCCTCATCCTACCTTCCTCCCTCCCTTCTGCCCCTTTCCAACCGTCACACCACCTCCCCTCTCCCCTTCCTCTTTCAAAGCACCCTCGAGCACCCCGCGTTGAGTCTCGGGGTGGCCTTCGCTTCCGTAGCCAACCGCCAGGTGTCTCTAGTGATTGGATTTGCGCTCTTATTTGTGCTCGGGAGCTATTTTCGTAGATGTACAGCTTTGCGTGAAACTTTGCCACGGTGTCGAAAATTTGAAATCATTTTTGTTTGTTGCAATTGCTTTATGCACGGTTAATTTGTCAGTAGCCCCAACATAGGATTATACTTAGGGGTTATCTATTGTATACCACTCTGTAATTCCTGGAAAGGAATTAAATTATTGTTATTTATTATATAAAAAAGTAAATTTTTTGTTTAAAGGTATAAATATAATTTCATTTGTGATTATTACATTTATGAATGATTAATGACCAGAAAAAGAAGTACATATAAATATTCCTTTGTTAGTTTTAATTCTTTTGTTACCCATCCAAAGGGAAATTACAGCATGTAAACTATTTTGTAAACTATTTTTTGTGTACTTATTAGTGACACGTATAGGTAAAAGTGAAAAAAACTGCATATTACCGATTGGATTTCTTGGCAATTCAATGCTATTTTTACACGCACCCTCAGGCCACTGGACATATACGTAAGAATGCATTTATATAAATAATACGTTTTATATATAAATAGTATGGTTGCCAACAGATATCAAGGTATCGTGCCGAGTAAAAAACACATATTTACATATAAATTTCGCAATGATTTCGGATTTCACGTGGTGAACCAAACGAATAACAATGCTCTAACTGAAACGAAATTCGTGAAGTATAAGGTACATTCAGAAAGTAACTTCCTTTTGTATTCTTTACCACCGTTGCAATGCGATCGCAGTCTCGCACATGCGCGGTACTTGCCCCGACCTTTTGGGACGGAGTTGACGCCAATATGAGTAAGCTGATTGTTGTATACGCCTCGTGGTGCTTGTTTGGAATGGCGGATAAAATTGAAAATCCCGCTTCCGAGGGATCCTCACCAGCGGTATTGTTTTGATTCATGACAATGCCCGCCCTCACACTGCGCGTGTGACACAAAAACTTTTACAGAACTAAGTTTAGGAACAATTCAACCGGGAACCCGATCCCTACTTGAGCGTCCTGTGGAGGGTAATTCAAGTGCAGTATAAAAAGTTTCGATGTACTATATCGCCATCGGGCCTGATGATGATGTAGTACATAGAAACCTAGGTCGAGTAAAATTTTATCCAAGTGGACACGTGCTTTACTTTCATTCCTTATCAAGTACAGTTCTCCGTCTGTCGGATGATAAGTTAAACCGTGGTCCCCTTGGCGCCTTTCGTTGAGAGCAGGCTAATGCCAACGCCAGTTTTCTATCCACCCTTCCTCTCTTGCCTATCCCCTATGGCGCAAATGACCTTGGCTGACGGTCGCCTCCCTAAAATCCAATCCAACAATTAAACCACCTTCCATACACCCTGGACCACGCTCCGAGTGACTTCCGTCTATTTTTTGCACCTGAAATCGAGCATTGGTAGCAAGAGTTTCAGCAATGATGTCGAGATTAAAGAACATGTTGTTTCTAGGTGGATATCACATTCTTTATGAAGAGAGAATAGAAAATCTGGTGCCGCGCTATGACAAATGCCTACAAAATATTAGAAGTGGAGTAGAAAGAGAAATAAAGTATTTCTTCCTAATATATACTTATTTTCTTTGACCTTCCAAACGGAACTTACTTTTTGGACGTGCCTCGTATAATACTTGCATCTTTTTTGTTATTTCCACCAAATGCACGGATGTACTTCAATAAAGATTTGTCCAAGAATTTTTTTCAACTCACTTCAATAGTTATAAAATAGGCACTCAACGACGCACAATTAGCGCTCAGGCCACCTTCACTGGAGGATTTGCAATAGAGAAGGATCTCGAGTTCGGATCCTGGCGGTGGTGGAAATTTTTTACAGCAATTCCAGCAATTACAATGGGGAAAATTCTTCTCCCTCCTCATTTCCGAGTCTGGCGTTCAACTGACCGCGAGAAACAATTTCTTTGATAAAATAAGTAGAGGAACTTCGATGTTTTCAGCACTATTATCTTTTTCAAATGTCTTTTTTGCTGGAAGGCTGGACTAGATTTTGTGGGGGTAAGCTAAGAGAAAGTTGCTCGTCACATGACTTTCCAAGAGCCAATTAGGGTAATGTAAGCGTGGCATAGAACCTCGAAAATTCAGTCGCTCTCATTGTCAGACCTCCTTTATGTGACTTCACGATTCTGCCGGCTGTCTGACCAAACCTCATCACCTTAATGCCTCACTCATTATGGGCCACGCGGTCTTCCTGGCTGAGGGATAATAATCTTGGCAACGTCGAGATAGAACCCCCACCCTCTCGGAAATAGATTTCCAACCCCGGCAGCGGGGGCTTTCGAATAGTACCGGACTCGCACGAAAGGCGCCCGCCCCCACAAAATTTACACCGGCCTCATAGCGCCAAAGACGTTTGAAAAAGAAAATAGTGGGTTATTTGCCACCATTTTTAAGCAAGAATATGAATAATTTATTAACCACAGTTTTAGTACGATATTGTGTGTAAATAGCAATGAGCTTTAGGCGGCCTCAAAGGTCACAGACCTGTATGGAGACTACCTTCGATAAATGGAATTCATTGTTGTCATAAAACAAAAATTGATATCATCATATACATCGAACAAAAGCATATGTAATAATAACCAGACGATTTCATTCTAGCCCAATTTTGAACAAAAGAAGCAGAGATAATACTAATAATGATTCAACTTGAAATAGCAACAAAACAGGAATTACTTCGAGTTACAACACAGGGTACATGTTGGTATATTACAATTCTAGTACAAAACATCAATATTGCTTTGTGCCGATATCCATTCCCATGTTAATTTCACGATTTTCTCCCTATTTTTCAAACTATAAATGTATTCAGGTAAGGCGTTAAAACCTTTAGGGTAAATATACACAAAAGGATCTCGTAAACAATGTGAGTTTAGGTTTTGTAAGCCGCGTATTTTGCTTCCTTATTTTATTTTACTTATTATAACTCATGTTGTCATTCACTCTGCTTCAACTCTCTGGACTGTCATTGCGGAAAACATCGCAGAAGGTTCGAACAGCTCGAACATAGAGCTCGAACAGGCTGACTTTCAACATTTCCAGGTTAATCGTTGATACAATGTCGTTGTCGAGAGCACTGAAGGTCACACACAGAATATAGAACTTGAGCGGGGTTCAGCAAAATGGAGAAATGAGCGAGAACATGAAACGGCATGACACCACTTTGAGACCCTCCAATCGGGAGTTTGTGCGGAGAAACCAACGACGACGCACCACGACGACGGGTTTCGACGCGTCATACGCTATTTAGCAGGCTATTGCCGCCTTTGTGCCACCTAAATAATTAACCAAGGCGGCAATTATAATCTATACCCATAAGAGCTAATTTCCAGGGATTTGACCAAAAAAGACTAGAACCATTCAAAACCTGGTGCTGAAGGAGGATGCTGAAGATAAAATGGACGGATTAAATAAGAAACGATGAAATGTACGGAATAGAAGAAGAGGAAAGGACCAAATGGAACACCATACAGAAAAGAAGAACCAGATGGAAAGGACACACCCTGAGAGACAATGAGTTGGTGACGAACATAATTGAAGGTAAAATAGAGGGATAAGTCCCCAGAGGAAGACCCAGAAAAAAGTTGATGGACCAAATAAAGAGGAAAGTACATAGGAAGAGATACCAGGAGGTAAGGGAATCAGCATTAGAGAGCGAAGGGTGGAAGGCTGCAGTCAACCAATCTTAGGATTGAAAGACTAATGATGATGACCTGTATCAAAAGAAAACTTCTCGAACTTCCCTTTCCTAACCAGAGAAACTGTAAAAAGAGCATGCCTTGACTCGAATACACAAACAACTACGTTAAATTTGCATAAAAATACGGAACTACCGTCAACAACATTGCACCTAAGGACAGAATATTTTAAGCAATTTTTGTATAGAGATGTTTTGAAAACAGTAGTATTAAACGGTCTCCAGATATGAGACTATTGACGGCGAAGCGGTACCTGGACAAAACAAAACAGAAAACCTACGTAATACGTGTAAGTAAAACCTATTCGAATAAGATACATGCAACGTTATATTTAGCCCATTAATTTTACGGATTATCAACTTGTATTATAAATATTTTGGTCGAGAAAAATCCAAGAGCCTAAGAATAAAATTCTGTTTTCGACGAATTTTTTAGATAGGCTTTAAAGAAATTAGATGAGAAAGTTTTGACATATAATCCACGAGTACCATATTTTCACAATTAGTTAATTAGTTCCATCTGGAAACTGATGATGTCGCCTTGGCCGTCAACAAGTAAATCTATAAAGATAGTTACATATTTATTTTACCGATTCGGTGATCATGAATTTTCACAAAGTTAAGCCTAAGAATACCTACCGAGTTCTACACCGCCAGGGTTTTCAAATATGCCTTTCTCTTTCCTTCTCAAAATTTCTTCATTTTTTTCCCTGTGGTCCCTCCTCATTTCTTCTAATCACGTAATTTTTTCCTCTTTTCCTCCGATTTCCTGGAACCCTTTCCTGGAAGTCAATCCACCATTCCTCCGGAACGCCTCGGACATCTTCTGGATTGACGCCAACTCCCTCCATTTCTTTTTTATTTTCTCATCTAATTTTGTTGTCGTCTTTAATTCTGGAATATAGCCTAAGCTTTCTAATTCAGCCAGTTATTTTATATGAATATTCATCAGATAAGCTAATGCCACTGCAAAAACCTCAAATTTATACTATAACATGAACAATATGAAGCTATTTATTTTATCGACCCTCGTTTTTAACACATTCGTTAGCATCAACTGCAAGCGCACTAGCCGAGAAAGTTTTCCAGGTGGTATTGCACTATGCTATCGATTTAGTAAGCACTAATTCAATCATATTAAAATGTAATCATAGTTTTTGTCTTATCGAGGCCTACAATGTTCCGAAAAAATAAATGACAGATAACCGGAATGAACCAAAATAATAAAAAAAACCAAAACTGCGGAGTTTACAAAAATCCATTTCACTAAACATTGAGGCTGAAAGTATCATTGAGCTTCTCGAACTTCCCTTACCTAACCAGATAAACTGTAGAAACAGCATGCCTTAACTCGAATTCACAAACAACTAGGTTAAATTTGCATAAACAAGGGCGCTTGTACTTAATACTAAACTCTTGCATAGTCAAAAATCTGATACACTCCAAAAATGTTACCCTGAACGCACTATCCACTCCGCCTGACAGATGGGACACTAAATTGTGATCCTTAAGCTATGCATTTCATGCAGCTGTCCTATGTTTTGAGCCGAGGAAATCTATCTTTCCTCCAATTTTTTCCTATCACTTCTATTTTGCGCATCCAAATACTCCTTATCCCAGTCCGAGGAACCGATTTGCGCGGGGCAGAGGAAATGAAGAGATGGGGATCTCAACCTTCACTTCCGATGCCTACCGCCAGGTGCCACTACCGTCCCCGACTCCTCCCCCAACTTCCCCTCCACACGTCCGCACCCCTCCCCCCTTACGCTCCCCTCCGAGTAAAACGCCACCTCTCTTCCTTCAAAAAAAAATTAAAAAAGTGAATCCTCCAATCAGAGGACGGAGCCGCTTAGGAATCCCAACAGCTTCCTTCCGTGCTCACACGTCGGACCTTCTGGGAATCGGTTAAACCCTCCCCCCCTCGCAACTCCTCTCACTCTCTCTGGTCCATCTCCCGAAAAGAAAGACCTCTTTTATTTCCTCCAATTTCTTTTTTCTCTCCTTCTGGTCTCGCTCCTCCAAGAAACTCCCCCAACCATCCGCACCTCGCCGTCTACGGATTTTATTGTGTGTGCCACAGGGCAATGTCTGCGGACCCTAAACATTTCGAGAGGTTAACAAACTTTTTTACCCCCGCAATCCGAAATCGTTAACAGATGGTTTGCCGCAGAGCAGAGCAAAAAAGGCCGAAGAGTTGTTTTTATAAACCCTGGCGCCTTTGTCCTGCCCCACGAAATAGTTTGGCGGGTTTTAGACAGGTGGCGATTTAGAAATGATATTAAATCACAGGAATGTAATGCAACAGGGTTTAACAACCGATTGTAAAACGTTTTATTTTTTTTCTCGAGCCAGTCAGCACAGTTTCCTGCGAGACTTGACGCTACAAAATTAAACCCATAGCAACACATTAAATTCTTAAAAAATAGATAATCGAGAGAGTTCCATTGTGATGAGATGAAACGAGGAGAAAGAGCCAGACAAAAGCTACATCATCTTCTCAGAAAAATTAGCAATTCACTATATCCATCATTTATTGTGATCGGGAAGATTTTGCGTCTTGGAGTAGTAACACATGGTAATCAATGGCCATGTCATATCAAAGACTGAATTCCACAATATGCAGCACTCGAATATATTCGGTACAATCCGTCACAGCCGCGATGATGCAAATTACCTTCACGAAGATAAAGATTTTTTGTCATTGGATTGGGTCAACTCTCCTATCACTTAAAAAAAACCAACATACCCTCACGTCACACAAAAGAGTGCTTCTTTAGCTAGTTGCTGACGAAGACGATGGATAACTAGCACATTGTTAAAACCCTCCATTACTCTCTGCAGCCAGTACTACAGATTAAATTACTACTCTGATGCGATTATTTCGTCATTCAAAATAAGGCCCAAAGTAGAAGGGTGTATAAAGAGTTCTCCGTTTGCTCAAGAGGTGCAACCACGCATAACAGTTATAAATTGAAGAGAATAATGTGAGGAAACAAAGGTACATATTGCAATGCACTGTAAAGGCATGGATAGCCTAAGGCCTAGATAGATAAAGGGATAATTCCACACCAGAAGGGCTATCTCGAGGAAGTATGTCGAGGCGATTGATATTCTCTATTTTAAATTCTGGTATACTTGTGCTCAGGATCAGATGCTTCAGCAACAGTTACTGTCATATCATTTCTTGATGAGCCATTTTAAAGTTTACAAATAGCAACCTCATAGTATGAAGACTATTTTCAATGGCTATTTATTTATAACTAGTCGGCGAACTAACTCGTGAAGAACATATCTTATAGCATTTTAGGCCCAATAGTTTGTATATTTCTCTAAGAAAAAAGTAGTTTTCATTGCGATCATATAAACTGTAATAAACAAATATTTTTAAGGCCAAGGTTGAGGTCGCCTGAACTGTTAATATCGGTCTCAATAACTGGCGATCATTATTCCACATTATTATAAGAGGATATCTCGCAATGAAAACTCGATTGAAAATTTTCTAACAAATTAACAAGCTAACCTCATAAAGCGTGGAGCGTAGCAATCTATGGCTCGGAAGCACGGACCATTGAAAAAGAAGACCAGAAGAGACTATAAACCTTCGAAGTCTGGTGCTGGAGGAGGATGCTAAAGATAAAATGGACGGACGAAATTAAAAATTATGAAGTGTACAGAAGAGTAGAAGAGGAAAGAACCATGTGGAACAACATACAGAAAACAAGAACAAGATGGATTGGTCACACCCTGAAACACAATGCGCTTGAGAAGAACATCACTGAAGGCCAAATAGAGGGAAAAGTCCCCAGAGGAAGACCCAGGAATAAGTTCGTGGACCAAATAAAGAGGAGAGTACATAGGAAGAGATACCAGGAGGTAAGGGAACTAGCATCAGATAGGGATGGGTGGAGAGCTGCAGTCAACCAATCTTAGGATTGAACGACCAAATGAATGAAACTAACAAAACCAACACTAAACACGATAAGCGGGATTCGTGATAAAAATCTATGAGTAAAATTCAATCCCCAAATTCACAAATAATTCTTCCAATTCCCATCCGATGCAAATACTTTTAGACTATAAACGCGTCCAACTACTAATTTCAGGGCTTCAAATATCAGATCGCCGCTGGAATGGTGTTTGAATCACCTCTCAACTCGGCACCAACATCGGCTCCGCGTCGTGGAATCAAGAATAACTCCCATCAAAAGACTGGAAAATGAGGATGGCAGCGATGCACACATCGCCTAACTTGAGTCCATTAATAACATTTTTATTGCCCTCTTCCGACGTTTCCTATTTCCTTGAAAAACAGCGCCCTCATTAGGTTGGTTGTTCCATCCCATTGACTGAATCTAGGGTCGAGTGGGTACCCATTTAGCTTAGCAATGAAACGATAAAAAAAATTATCGGACGCCCTCATTAGTAATAATTTTTTTCTCTCGCGCCTCCCCTCCACCCTCATATCCCCTTTTTTATAAACTTCAATATTACCTTTCACTCATCATCACTGATACTCGAACACATCAAAGACAAGTCCTTAAAACAGTCTTGCCAACGATTATTCTTAGGGTAGGTCTTCTGCAGCGTATTTTTTTTTAAAAAAGGCCAATTATCCGAGATAAAAATGGGAAAAACATAAAATTTGTGTCTCATAATTGAGTCGTGCATTTGTCTTAAATGGAAGATCTAAAATGTATATTCCATGGATGAGTCAATCACAGGTATCATTAACGAGGAGGGTGTTCCGACCCACTTTCCAAGTACTCTTTGTAATGGGTATCAATCATATCCATCACTCTTGGGTTGGCAGTCCTTGCAGTATTAACAATGCTATGGCAACGAGGAATTTGTCTTTAAAAAAGGTGGAGAACGCGTGGGGACAGTGTCGAGCGAGGGGGTAACAGTGAGTGTTAGCGAAATTGTGTGGAAGGAAAAAGAATTGTGAGACGATGTTGAGTGGAGTTGAATGTGAGACGGTGTAAAAGGTAGTGTGTATTACTAAATATAAAAAAGGAGAAAAACGAGAGTAACATTAACCAGAAATAAAACGAGTGTTACATCTTTTAACAAATCCCAATATACGATTAGCTTGACCAGTTATTTCCCGAATATGTCTGCTCCACGATATATCATAAGTTTAACTCCGAAGTAATTTCCATATTCTGCAATCTATAATAGGCGTGATGTATTCTCTCCTTGATATTTTTCTACCCAATGAATTTATTATTCAAAGTCTCATTGGCAGCCATAATGGCCTCTTATCGATCGCGGGAAAAACTTCACTTTTAACCTGTCTGTTCTGCAGTCTATTTCCTTAACTTTATTCTCATGATCTGATCTACCGTAGTATGTTTGAGTTCGTAAGATGTAAGATATTAATGACTGCGTGGTAAAATGTATTGGTTTTGAAATGTACCTCGAAGATTGAGTCTAATTTTCAATCGACGGTCTGAAAGCGATTCCCATCCCACTTGTTGCAAGAGGTCAGTAATACTAACAAGACTATCATAACGGCCTTTCACGTATCTTGCTGATCTTCTGTTTTTAAGCCTACTTCATGAGGATCCCTAATAGAGGTAGCGTATTCTAAGTGGGGTCTAACAAGGGAAAAGTAGCTAATTTCCCCAACTTTGTCGTCGCACTTTCCAAGTACTCTTTTTAACAAATACCAATTTACGATTAGCTTGACCAGTAATTTCACGAATACGGTTGCTCCACGAGAGATTATTAGTTATTTTAAAACCGAGGTATTTTCTAGATTCTGCGGTCATTAATTGGTAAGATGTATTCTCTCCTTGAATAATGAAAAGGAAAACTTTGTTTTATCCCACCAATTTAAAATTAAATTTACTAATTCCACCGATTTCAAAACTTCACCATTACGCATTATCCACCCATTACCAGAAATTTCACCAATTAAAAATGCATTGGTGGAACAAAAAAAGGTTTCCTTTTTAATTATTCACAATGGATTTCCACAAAGTTTAGCCTGAAACCATTGAAATTATTCTCTCCTTGTTGTTTTCTACCTACTGAATTGATTATCATAACCGTCAGTTTGATTTTCTCATTCTTCCAATGCCTTCCGTCCCGTGACACTTGCATTTCCCACAAAACCGGCCACTGAGGACCGTTGTCCCTACCCACCTTAACCTTAACACCACCTTCCACTTCCCTTTCCAGCTCGCAAGATGCCTGTTGGACCGAATAGAAGAGGAAACGGATGGCCTCTCGTTCACGGAGGAGTAGAGAGAGGGAGAGAAAAGAGGCGAGGAAACAAAAAAAAGGCAAATTATGGAGAATGTCCGGCATTACGTTCGTCATTGGTCGCTCGGAGAAAACTGCCCCTTTTTGCCTCCTCGCTCCTCGTCTTTGGTTCGAAATGAGAAGGGAAAGGGTGAGGGGGGAGAGAGAGGCAATCTTTCGCGGAGGAAGTAAACATGAGGAGTTGGAAGATGAGAAGCGGAAGACGCAGGAGGAGGTGAAGAGGGAGAGAGGCGGTTCCCTCCGACGGTTGGTGAACCATAAAACGCGGGACGAGGCATCTTTCCCTGCACCACTTACCACGACAACATTGATGGAAGAGGGGAGGGGGAGGAGAGGTGCAGGAAGAGCGAGGAAGGAAGACGGGCCCATTATCTAATAAGACTCCACTGCAACCGCCATCTCTCACGAAAGCTTTAGATCGGCGCCCGACTTGTCCATGAGAACGAGTTTCTTTCCAAAGTATCACGGCAGTGAAACGGTCAACCATTTACAGCTGAAGAAGAACTATGGAAAAAATATGTTCTTACACATATATATGTACACAACAAGCCCTCTCTTACTGTGGCTTAAAAAACAGGCAAAAACTCATAAAATCCTCTAGAATGCGACGTCCTAAACAACTTTGTTACAAGCATTTCTGAAAATATTGTTGAATATCCGTCCATAATGTGAAGGAGATAAAGGCAATATCCCGAAACGGCTTGACTATTATGTGGAAACCTTTCAAAAGTAGGATCCAAGGATGAAACTATCTTATCTTAAAACGTTACCTTGTGATGGCAATGTTAGTTTCTTATAACATAACTACTAACATAGTCTCACAGAAGGAATCTCAATACCCCCTATACGATATTGGGAACACTAGCTACAAGCAAACAGACCTGAGGATTTCTACTTGGACCTTTACCCCAATTATTATTGACCCAATTATTGACCCGCTTATAATAAAATATTATGGTCATAACTTAATTATCTATGTAAATAATGATGACACATTTATTGTAATCTCAAGATTGAACATTGCAGGGTTTGCTACAAGGGTAGCCCACGCCCACTTACGGGAATTTTAATACCATAACCGGCTCCGAACCTTCTTCTTCCGTATCTCCTTCTTTGTATCCAAAGAATTTTACGAACTTATTAGAGAAGAGCAAAAAATAAGTGTCGTCAAGCGCTTCAAGGAAATGACACCCTTTAATATTTTGAGAAAGCACAGACGAAAATTTCCACGTTTTTTAAATAAACACTGGTTATGGTTTCGAAACGTTTCTTTCTCAAGATGATCAGGGAATGTACACCCAGCTCATCAATTATTTATTCAAATTTTATGACCTCGGTTGGGATAAAATTCATAGTAAATGCCTACTTAAGGAAACTTTTGCGTCTGAAGTCAAGCAAACTTCGCAACGAGCTACTTTTTCCGAACCCCTGCCCACTCCTTTCCGGAAATATTTCCCTTCTCACAATCCCCTAACCTATGTTCCCCTGTCTTTCCACCCAAAAAATTAGTTTATTCTTCAAACCCCTCCCCCCTTCTAAGCGTAAGGCTACAATCGTAACGTGAAACGCGTTGTACGTTTAAAATAAATAACACTGGAAAAGTACAAGGGTTATTTTCAACATGGAAACGAACTTCCGATTCTAATGCCAAAAATCAGCTCCTCGGAGATAGTCGAAAACTTCTCTCCAGGGAGGTTTTATTCACCGAACTTCAAGTCGGAATGAGTCTCCATTCGCTTTATTAAGAATATTTTCACAGTAAAAGGATGATGCTCAGAACTTAGCTCTAGAATGAGACAGTAGGTAAACCCCCTATCTCCAACTCTTCCGTGACCATAGCATTGACGTTATTCTCGACCCCATGGGATTAGTCAATGATTAAAGAGGCACTGCAACAGACTTTTACGTCGTCTCCTAATTGACTTTTGAAGTATCTGCATTAACTAGGAGAAAAAATACGCGTCGCTTCCAAAGGTAAGAAGCATCGCGTGATGTCGTCCCCGAGGAAGTAACTTGCAGCATATGAGTGCGTCCTCTAAATACCATGGAAAGTGGCGGTAGAAAGGGTAAAGGGCAGGAAGGGAAGAAGAAAAAAGGGGAAATTCTCTTGACCAGGGGGTGTCGGACGGAACAGAGAGAGAGAGAGCCAAAGGGAAGCCCCTTAAGTATCCGTGGAAATCCTATTTCGCGGTCGCCTCACCCACCTCTCCTCCTCTCTCCCCATATTATTCTTGCCACCTCGTGGAGCTAGGTCAGTTCTCTCTTGTACAGAACTTTCATCCTTCCGGAATCGAACATTTTTTTGCCGTCATCCTATAGCGGCACATCATAGGCTGTTTAAGCTCTCTCTCCCCACGCGATCCAACTCTTTAAAAGTTTTAAAGATATCTCGAAATTTCCCGAAGATGTGGCAGGATTTAATTGGTAGCTGCTAGGGGTTTAAATAATTTATAGTTGCCCAGATTTTGTGAGTCGGGACAAATGCTTAGTTGCGTATTATTATTTATTCAGTTAGTTTAGTTGTATTCCGGATTTCAATTGGAGGTGGAGCCGCGCCAACACTTGGCGGTGCCACTCAACAGTATTCGATTGTCATTTGTTTTTATATATGGGTGAGCAAGGAGGCTAGGGCTCCTTATGAGTGAGAGTACCATTGGACGCGGAGCAGAGGGGATCGACCTCGGACACGACCCTCGTCATCGAGCTGCACCGCATGGGAAGGCGAACTGGTGAGTGGCATGCGCCCCAATGTTGTGAGGTAAATCGTGGCTCAACCTTTCTGAGTTAAAGAAAATTTCAGTCCACTATAAATGTTTTCTAATTGTGCATTTTTAATCCCGCTCGAAAGTGATCACAGTTAAAAAAATTCCTCCTTTCGCTGAAGGAATGGGATACTGATTGAAATAAAAATTAAGGTACAAAATACGCATATAACAGCACGATTCTATTTATGATTATCACATTTATCGGGTCATAGGAGGTGACCGCAGCGCCATTGGCAAAGCACTACCGCATTTTGATTTCAATCACGCCAGTAATTCACTACTACATTGAAAACAAAGATGGTAAGATGTCTATATTTTATGTTGTTTTCTACTTCCGATGATCCTTTTCTACTTATGAAGTTTTATTTAAAGCTTGACTATGCTATCTCGTTCAAATTGGTTTTTATCAGCTGTAAAATGACCAATATCCACAATAGCCCATGTAAACCCTTAACTACTATCGTTGGTTCTTGCCACGTAAACACTATCCTCGAGTCTTTTTTGACCCAATTTTTCGAATTGCTTGTAAATAACAACCGTCACCCGCAGTCTCAACTTCAACTGGTTCGCTCCCCCCCTCCCCCCAGGATTACATTGTAGCTACAGTTGCTACGAGCGGCCGTTTTACCACTACAAAAAAAAACAAATTTCATCGGGCCAAAAAAGACCCGTCGATAGCAGTTATGGATTAAAACGTCCACTTTCAAGGCTGAATTACAGTAAAAATAGCATGAAAATACTATTTTCATTTCAGTTCATAAAAAGCACTTTGTACATGATGTGTACAAATTCACGTAAAATCAGGTATAAGTGACCCTTAGGCCAGAGTAAAGTTCCATAGCTTTTGGCCTCAGCCACCTTAAGTCCGTATATAGAAAAGAAGAACAAAATGGGTTGGGCTCACCTTGAGGTACAACGGATTTTTGAGGAATATAAAATAAGGAAATAGAGAGGAACAAAACCCCAAGAGGATGACCAAGGGATAAATTAAATAAAAGAGGAAAGAAAGTAAAATATGAAAGGACTTACGAGAGAGAAGAGTTTTTTAGACAAAAGGTAAAGACGACAGAAGCATTAGACAGATTAGGACAGAACAGGAATATTATTGTAATATAAGCATGGAATTTGTTGCATGGTAGTGAAACATGGGTATGTCTGGATAGACATAAGAGTAGACTAAACGCCGTGGGTATGAGTTATCTGAGGAGTGTTTGCGGCAAGAGTAGGATGGATAGGGTCAGGAATGAGTGGGTAATAAATGAATGTGGGTTAGATGCTCCAGTAGTGGACATGTATGAAAGGAGTGCGCTTCGTTGGTTTGGCCATGTTGAGAGAATGGATGAGAGTAGAATGAATGGTATGAGAGGTAGAGGTAGAGGTAGGTCGAGAAAGTTGTAGTTGAATGTGCTTGAGGAAAATCTTAGGAGGAGGAATATTAGGAACCTTAAAAACAGGAGGGCGTGTATGAAGCAGTGTATGGGAGTAAATGAGGCAAAAGAAGTTTGCAAGGATAGGTCAGTATTGAGGAAATTATTGAAGCAGAGTTAAGTGTACAAATATGTATTTATGAGTGAAACTTTGTGACTGTGCCTACCCCGGAAGGGAACGGCGAGATTGGTATGCATGTAAGAATGGAATTGAGTACTTTACTGGAATACTGTGGGATTTTAAATATTCACCTATATCAAATGGAGATGACTCTCAGCTCCTTCGAAGTTTCAGGCGATCCTCCCAGAGGATGCTAAAATAAATCACGAGCAATAGATAATACATAGCATTTTGGAGAGAGAAAAATGAAGACAATTTACACCAGGGATCCGAAAGGGAGTATACTGTAAGAGGGTGAAGAGACTGGAAATGGACGGAAGAACTATATTGAACAACTCTACCAAGGGCCGAAGCCGCTGGAAGAAAACCTAATGAATGACGAGACTGAGGTTGACGAAGATGACCGGGGCCCACACCTACTGAACATTGAATTCAACAGAGAATAAAATACCTCAGGAAAAACAAAGCGCCTGGAGCAGACAAAATCAAAGGAGAAACCATCAAAGCGCTCGGACCTCCAGAGGACTTTCAAAGGAGCGCAATGATTGCGATACCGAAGAACACTGAGAGATGTGAGAAGCACTGTACCTTGAGTCTCTAGCCACGTACTATCAAAAATGCTAACACGAATAATAAGCCAAATCATGGAAAGGAAAATTGAATACAGTATCTCAGAAAACAAATTTGTATTTAGGAAGAACAGAGGTACCTGGGAAACCGTATTCTGCCCAAGAGTAATTGTAGAGAAAACAATACATGTGAACAATCCATTGTATGTCGCATTCGTGGACCTGGAGAAAGCCTTCGATAATATTGAGAGGAAAAAGACGTTCAGGCTGCTGGAAAAACTCGGAATGGATTATAATGACAGAAGAATAATCTCCATAATATACAGAAAGCAAGTCATGAAAATGCGAATGAGAGATGAAAAAAATAGAAGATAAAAATGAACATAGAAGTAAGACAAGGATACAACTAGCCTAGTCCAATATGTACTAGGAGGAGGCATAAAGAGAAGCACAAGAAACTAGACTGAGCGGAATAAAGATAAACGGAGAAAATAATAAACATACTCCGCTTCGCAGATAATATCGCAGTTGTAGGTGGAAATTGCGATGATCTTCAAAGGTCACTAAGCGCAATGGACAAAGTGCTCTAAGAATACAACATGAAAATAAATGAGACGAAGACTTAAATCCTTGTAAGCGGAAGAGAAAAGGTGAAAGCATAAATCAAGCTGAGAGGAGAAATATTCAGAGCAAGTGGATTCCTTCACCTATCTCAGAAGTACCATCGCGAGGGACGGAAGAAGTACAACGGACATCAAGCGGAGAGTAACCCAAGCTTAGAAGGCGTCCATGGGAAAAAGACAACTACTGTGCTCAAAGACGATACAAACCAGGAAACAGTATGTGACCACATTCGTATGGAGCGTGGCACTCTATGGAATGGAATCATGGACCATTGGAATAGCAGACCAGAACAGACTGAAAGCCTTCCAAATCTGGTGCTGGAAGTGAATGCTGAAGATAAAATGGACAGATAAAATAAGAAATTATGAAGTTTACCGAAGAGTAGAAGAAAGCAGTAGGACAACATGGAACAACATACAGAAAAGAAGAACCAGATGGATCGGACCCACGATTCCAACGACAACGTAGCTCACAAATGAAAAAATAACTTGGTTTCCTTCCTCTGATTTATTTCTTGGTATAACATGTGTTGGGTCGTTCACACTCCCGCCATGTCTTACCACAAACCGGCACTAGGCGGCGCTGCCAGCGTTGAGTCACTAAGCAGCCAGGACTCGCCTCGACGGCAAAAGGCTCTCGCTCAAAAGACTCGGCCGAAGAAGGACAGCCTGCGACCACTTAGTTCTAAGCAATCATTTGTAAAAAATAAAGTGTGGTCTTAGAAAGGTTCTTTTCATCGGTCAATTTCCCTGAAAGAGAATCTTAACAAAACATGAAGGCGAATTAAGATCTGCATATCGACAACATGTTTCGACTAATTCTGTGCCAAGAAAATAAATCAGTGGAAGGAAATCAAGTTATCTATTTATTAGTTCAAATCAACTTCCACATAGTTGAGCCTCAAACCATGGAATAACGTAGCTTATTATCAAGCGGGGGATGGAGGGTGCGTGTGTCACTCCCTACATTTACCGTTTCATATTACTTTACCAAAAAATTAAGGAGGATTAAAAAACTTATCAACCTCATCGTCCATCCGCAACGTTTTTTCCTCCCATATGCGGATATTATGTTTAGGAATAAGTAAGGCAAAAATAGGTCGACTAAAAGTCAAAGAATCATTTTAATGAAGTTCGTATATTTTAATTACAAAAAAAAGTTATTTGCTTAATTATAATGCATTATCTTGAGGACAGAAGGAAAGTAAAAAGTCGCATAATTGCCCCATTGAGTCACGCTCTCAATCGATCAATTGATCGATGGATTCAAAACTAATTTCAGACCCCGACACATATGATACAAAATGGAACGATGGAAAAAAATGCGGGCTTCATATTCAAGTAACGATTCATGAAAAGTTAATTCAAACCATTAGAATGTATGAAATACTCACCAAAGCACACTGCTATAGACATTGCAAATGATGTCTGAACACCCTGAGTGTGAATCTGATATAAAATACTCCGGAATATTTTGACCACTCGCTCTCTCGCTCATCCACTCGCTCCACTCGCACAAGTAAATGAGGTGTTTATACAGATAAGAGGCGTGAAAGCTCATATCTAGAAGACATAAGAAAACAATATTACATTTTCACGTTGTCTTCCCATAATAGGCTTCCTTTTTCTAACTATTTACAACTCGATCATAACATCATCCATTCAAATTTTCGAAACCATAACTTGGTTAGCGGCACTATCTGTTTCTTTCAAAAAAGAATTCTGGAAGGAGGCAAAGTATAGGTACTTTTGTAAAATAGCAACATCGGGTGAAAATGAATGGAAATTCACAAAATTAACCCCGGACTGACAGTGTACACAAATGAGTGTATCGGGTTGGTGCAGTGGCTAGAGTACTGGCTATCCATACGGGCGGCCAGAGTTCAAATCCATGCAGAAGAGGATTTTTTTCAGAGGAAACCCCATCCCTACTTGAGTGTCTTGCGGAGGGCACTTCAAGTACAGTACGCCGTCTGTCGGATGAGACGTTAAATGTGGTCCCCGTGGCACCTTTTGTTAAGATCACGCTCTTGCCGACACAGGGTGTCCATCCACCCTTCCTTCCTTACCTGTCCCCTATGGCGCAAATGACCTTACCTGTAGGTCGCCTCCCCAAAAATAAACAAAATCAAAGAGAGCTTCTCCTGATTCCTGCTCCAATAGTACTTCCTACACTCTCGTGTCCTTCCAAAAAATATAAAATATGAAGCCAACTAGGAAATACAACAATCTACCACAGCTACAGATATACCAGTTATGCGTTCCTGATGGGTCCCTGGCTGAGAGGCTAGGTTTTCCACCGTGATAGCATTTTGCATCTTTAATGAAAGCTATGAAGAGTGCGTTATTTGATAGAGGGTCCAACATGTAAGTGAAGAAAAATCATAGCAGTGTAAGAATGAACAACTTTTACCCCTCGAAAAAAGTTGTAATATTAGTTTTCCTACCTTTCTTATAGGTCTCAGCGGCTGGTTGTCAACAGCGGTTCAAAGATATGCGACCAGAATTCAGTTGATCTAGTGACGTTGCTTCCTGAGCATACTCATATTCTTAATTAATGACTGCATTCAACTCCTAAAAATTAAAATGGACGAAAAAAATCACTCTATACTTCCAGTAATAATTAGATAAGACAAGTGGATGATGAACTCGTAACGATAACGCAGCGCATGTTATGAAACTCACATGAAATATGCCGATATCATAAGAACAGCAGATTATGGAGTAAAATAGCTGGGTTATAGAAGATTTAAATGAAAAAAAAACGATCAAAATATATAATTTTACATTTTATCTTGCATTTTGCACAACTTAAAGAGAGCATATCACGAATTTCCACAGTCTAAGATTGAATAGGGTTCGAAATACAATTGTTTTTTGATACACGAGGACCCCAGAAGTCAAGGGGTCTAAGTAACAAAATCGTTGTTTTGAGAAAACTTAAGTCAAAGTTGAAAATGTTTGGTACAACCCACTAAGTAGTTAAGAGGCATTACCCTAGATAGCATCACCTGTCAAGAAAATCACTTGGATCCCTTTGCCACCTAAAAGATTTATATTTTCACATCCAATTCCTGTGTCCAACTTATTTTTTTTAATGTTACTTGGACCCCTTGACTTCTGGGGTCCACATATATAATGATTTAAAAAAATTACTGTTTAATTAATCAATGAATCAAATTGAATTAGGTATGGGAATAATGCGATGGAATCATAAAATATTTTTGGTACCAAGCTATGTTCATCAGAAAAGAAAAAATTATTGATATTATTAGTTCTGCGTACGGCATTTTTGCATCAAATTCCTGTTTTTGATAAACGCCTGTGGCGTGTTAAGCACTCTATAGGGTTTACCACAGATAGGTATTTTGACAGATATTTTCATATCGTATACGTTTTTCCAGTATATACCTGGGAGAGGTGTGAGATACTGGAAAAAAAATTCGGTAAATACTTTCGCTAAACACATACTTTACTCTCAGCGTTTACCTATAGCAAGAATTTAATAAAGCATATAATTAATTAAAAATAATAATGGAATTAATATATATTTTAAATGTATCTGAATGTAATGGGAGTTGATTAGGCAAATAATGAAACGATCTAAAGCTAATGTCTAAAGAGATAGCAATCTAATATATGAAAATTAATGCTTGTTTGTTCGTCTTCTATGATTTCCAATACCATTCATCAGATTACGATAAAACTTTGGTGAGTTATTGTGCGCGCGCCCGCGAAGGTTTCTGAATTATCAGATCCATGGTACAATACGTGGAGCGTGAGTCGTTTAAACAAATGAGTGTTGGCGCGACATTCTCAAACAAGCGAGGAACAACAAGCAAGAAACGAAGCAGTTCGTTTACGAGTTGCTCAAGCACGTGCATCAGAATCCTATCAATGATACATAATATTGCGTCCATCAGAATCATATCAGTTAGGCATAATTTGTGTTAAAAGGTTCACAGTTTATTGGTACGTAGAATAAGATTTGGTGCAGCGGTCTCTTTGTTTGCTTTTTTTTCATTCCTGCCTTCAATTTTCGTGTAAGCTTCGCTTTTTCCTAAAATTGGATTTTTGTGCTTGAAAATCTTAAATTTTTGCAAAACTTCAAAAATAGAAAATTATATTTACTTGAAAACCTTGTAGGCATGGTATGGAAATTCATGGCATCATTTAGGCGTCACGAATTTGTGTAGGTACGAGGATTTCAATGGACTAGGTCTCAAATTCGTTTAGGGACCGATTTTGAACTCAGAAAAAAGCATTGCAACGCATCCCGGGCACAGCTATTAATGAATTAAAAATTATAATGGAATTTATATAGATTTTAAATAGATCTGAATTTCATTGGAATTGAGAAGGCAAATAATGAAACGCACTAAAGCTAATGTCTGAGATATAGCCACATTGAATAAACATAACTAAAATTTCAGCTGATTCGAAGGGCCCCATAATAAATTTAGTCATCGCGAGGAAATAATCCCTCAGGCGCGCGAATACGTCCATTAGGCCACCCGCAACATCTTCCTCCTTAGAGATATCCAATCCTTCGTGCCAAACGCAGCGCAATCCCACCAATGACTCAATGTGAACTCGGCCGACCTCATTGTTGGTCAGCGCAGGAAGGTGTTACGAGACTGAAGTAGGTGGGACACTAATCATGCAACGCGAACCGCATCCCGCGTGGCAACTGTCTTGCATAACAACAACCCAGTTCCGGATATGCTAAGCACTTTCTCCTCGATCTTCGCGGCTCTAAAAATGGATAGGAAATCCACCCAGCACAAAAGTTATCACTCGGTACACATTATTTTTTGTCACTGGAACTGGAGGACTCTGCGTCGCCATTAACATTCTATAATTAAGTAACATACTGCTTAATTTATATTATAGTAATAATCAATTTTTATTCCTCCCATGTGATACACTGACCAAGAGAAACAAGTGAAGAAAGAGTTTAAAATACCGTATTTACCTGAATACAAGACCCCCTCCCCCACTTTTGACGCTCAAATTCCAGGAAAAATATAAAACAGATGGGAGAGCCCACAGGGAAGTTCCCAGCCAGTTTTGAAAGAATGTGTGATGCTTTGCATGTTTTGTAATTGAGCAGTAAGTGTTTCTCAATGTTGCTTGAATGCTAAAGTAAATAAATCATTCAAAGAATTTCGAATAGTCGTGTTACATTACTTTAAATATCAGTATGGGTACCCTCTATGGCTTATCCTCCCCGTATAAGACCCCCCACTTTAGATACCCTTTAGAAACATATTTTTCGGGAAAAAAGAGGGGGTCTTATATTCAAGCAAATATGGTAACTTCGCAGGAAAAACCTGTATTGAGATCACCATCAAATAAATTTACACATGTGTTAGGGCATGACAAACATAATAGACCAGCATACTGAATGCAGAAAAATGTGTCTCCTACTTCCATAGAAAAAAATAGCCAATTTTTTACACTTTTTACAAAAGAAGTTATAATTAATACCTTCTTACAGACAGTAAGTAGATTTTTAAATAAATTTCTCCCTACTTACAAGAAACTTCGCCAAAACAGTGTCATGCGGGGTTCGGGAAAGGGTACCAATTGCGTACGAAGGCTGTCTATGTTATGCCTGTTTAAACGAAGTGTGCCAAGAGGTTCATATTTAAATGAACCATCCGACCAAGTATCACACTAGCAGTGGAATCCACATGACCACACCTAGTGGGGATTGAAATTCCACAGGAAAATTTTCCGCTACAGCTGAGATTGGAATTCGGATGGCATGCACATGATCGACGTGCATTTTCCCTGTAACATCTAACTTCTTCTGGAACTTAATAGCAAATCAATGAAGAAGATCAAAATGGTTTCGAGCGAGCATATAGGACTTGTATACGAGGAATGATTGCCCCCCGACGGAGGGAAGGTAAGGTTCCCAACTTCCAACCTTCGGATCGTGGACTGGAGACTCGCCTGAGTGGATGGTTAAGCATCCAGGACATGGCTTTTGTGGAAGTACACTGTCATTTGTGACATAACGCTAGATTTTACGAGACCAATACTTTATTTCCGGGTTGATAGTGCACAACAAATAAATAAAAACAATGCTACCAAAGCCAATACGCAGATGATAGCTTTGCGGAGATAGGTATTTACACCCGCGCATTATATAACATCCCAATACATATCCAACTAATCACTTCGTACTGTACCGAAATATGGTGAATGCGGAATTTTCCGAATACCAATCATTAAATCGATATAACATCAATTAGGATAAAATTGGAACACTAACCTATCCACCTATATTACCGACAATGCTTGAAATAAGCAAGGCTAACGCAAAATGAAGAATGTTTTTTTTTTTAAGGAACAAAACCGATGCGACACTTCGATTGGGCGGCCACTCATTCGACTAAGTCGAATTTAGGCCAAAAACCACAATATCACCGTTTTCTTCCGATTAATACCAGGATCACATAAAGTCGTAGTTTCATAATTCATAATTCAGTGATAATTCATAATTCATAATTCAATGAAAATATGCGGTAGCATAATTAACGTCCCAATCAGGCGCCGGCATTTAGACGAGAGGTTAGGATATTTTTTTCATAGAAGTTATGTTCTTGTCAATCCAAAGAAAGTGACTAAACTTGGACTATAAACTTATTCCTAGTATTCCTAGTTTATGTTGAGTGAAGTAAGTAGTGAGTGAGTGAGTTGAGTAGCCAAGATGGCGGATTCGCAATGAACCGCAAGGTGACTTGATAACTTGTTTAAATAGTTGTTTTGAGACAGATGGCCAATTTTTTTACTTGACCAATTATTATGTGTATTAGCAATTATTCATAGGCTAAATATTCATAAATTTTATCCAGTAGTAGAAGATTGGATCAAATTTTCGAAGCTATTAACTATTGGTAAATAAGTTATGTAACTAGTAGATGTGTTCCTGCAACCCGAATATTTTTATGATACCTATAACTTCATAGATCTTATTTCCACATATTATTTATAATGATTCCATAACTACATTTTCTTTTGCTACCGGCCATAAAGTGGAACTTATTTTATGGCAAGTATTTACGCCATAGATTGTTCAGCGCAAAAATAAATATACTTATATCAGAAAAACATAACTTACAGGGAAAAATGGTATCGCGAAGCGAACACGATAATAAAACATGCAATTGAAACATTGAACTCAAAGTCACCATATGCGTGATAAAGAATTTGATGTTTTAGAGCCTTGGCTGCGTGTTAGCTGCGTGCTAGGTCCTCGCTCTGAATATTTTTATGATAAATATAACTTCACGGATTTCATAACTATTGATTCCATAACTTAAGGTAATTTACACTGGACATTGGCGGCACAAGATATTGACGGCTATTTCACGGTTTAACGTTTAGGCGGCGGCCAGTGAATGGAAAATATCAGTTTGTTTAAAATTCACAAAAAAGTAATCCTGTAGCACGTAATGATTCTCCAAGGAGAGGGGAGATGAGGCGCACGTATAATGGAAGGCACGGAAATTCAAAAAATAGTGTGTGGAGAGATCGAATGAGCCTCTGTTCGGCGGGGAAATTGATGGAAAAAGAGAAGAAATGAGAGAGATAGAGGGGTGAATAAGCGTTTGGTTGGGTTGTGAAGGATGAGGAGGAGGAAGAGAATGAGAAGGGCGGGCGAGACGAAGAGGAGAAGGAAATGGGAGTGGAAATTATAAGAGGGAGGAGGAGAAAGAAAAAAGGGGAGCCCTTCCTGTAAATAACTGAGGAAATGAGATTATGAGTCGAATAAGGGAAGTCCTTTTCTTTATCCTCACGGCACACACCAACACCGACGCGAAGAATACACGCGAAGACTTCACCCAGGCTACCACCACCTCGACACCACCCATGGCTTCCTTTTTAACTCCTCCTCCCGAAAGGCCACCGCTCTCCGAGCGCCGCGACCCAAAGGGATTCCTTCCGCATATGCATTTCTACCCCACCACACGTGCAAGCGCCGCTCTTCCCCTGCCCTCTCGCGTTTTATTTTGTTTAAGTCAGGGCGCCTTTAAAATCGGACCGACACCGGGATAACAGGGGGATTATTACGTAAATTGGAAGGAAAAGGCGATGTTACGTTAGCAGGATGATCTCTTCGGAATTCTACTATCGATTCTTGCTTTAGGTAGTCCGAGCGAGATAGTTCCCCAGTCATAATTGAGACCACATTCGAATTAAATATTGCATTATTAATGGTGCAATAAAATAGTTTTACATGACAAAAATTGTAAGTAATCAAATGAAAAGATCAAAAAAGTCATTAACTTCACTCTTTTTTTCACGCGATACGTTTGAAACTCCTTCAAAACGGAAGGTTTTTTGTGATACCCAAGAACCTACTGCGGTGACAATATGATTAATTTTCAAAAATAGCTGAGAAAACATACAAATTACACGCTGTTAGTTTTTTTACGACATCTAAGTGATAGAAATTCCTCATTTGGAAAATAATGCCTCTCTGGAGTGCATACACGCACCATTTCCCATGTAAAAGGGCTGGTATTTTCTGACAAATATCTCCGAAAGTAATGTGGAAAGGGGTTGAATTTATTAGATCAATGGAAGTGTGAATATTTTTCTTTAATATGAGACCAAATTCATTGATTTCTAGGTAAAATGATATTTCGCTCAAACTACCTTAATAATCAGATTGTAATAAATACATTCTCGTCCGAATTGGAAAACGACTACCATGGGAACATGAACTTCGGTCGGCAATTCTCATAAGCGAGGGGCAAGTGGGGCAACGCGGAGACCGGAGGCCACTTTGGACATGGTAAAAAATTTCCAACCAGCACATCCAAGTCGCGGAATATCTTGCGACTCGGATGTGTTAGCGCACTGACTTTGGAGTCAAGCGTAATAATTCGCATATCTTCGTCTAAATAAGTCGAATTACTAACATTTGGCAGTATTTCTGGAGATACAATTAATTACTAATCGAATTTCAAGTCAAATTTGAGATAATCGACCCATTGCGATAAGCCACAAGAGCATTAGAGAAATCACATCTCATTGAGTGGGTTTCTAATAAGTCAATTGATCAGAACAACTATCACCGCCCCGAAAATGGTGAGATGACTTAAAAAAACATCGGGAAGTCAATGGCGAGCATCAAGTAATTCAAGAGCGCAATATCTTACCGCAGAATATTACCCGCAGGCAAATTTGCGTAAAATACACGGCCATCCAAAACACCTGTTATTCACGCTTTCCCCTTCTATCCCGCTCTCCCTTGCAACACAACTTTAAGATACCCAAGGGCCTTATTTACGTCCTCCATTTAATGGACAATATGAAACATAAGTAGCCACATTTTATATCTAATGCATACAAAATTTTCAAATTTCTGGGTAGTCATATAGATATCAACTTATATTGGTATAATAACCTCTTAAGCAGTACGAACGTTCTTTTACGTCCTCGTGCCTCCTGGCTATCCATAGCATGATCGTACATGTACGTCTCTCGAATTTCCCCTGGAGCAATAAAGGAATCCGCTCACGCATCCCATTCAGATGCATTGTAACATGTTGTTCCATCTATCCTGGTGGTTGGTGAGACCAATTACCCCTATAAAGTGTCTCCGAAGATTCCTGCCACCCAATCCATTATTCTACTAACTATGATCAGCCTTGAGTACGTGCATCACACATGTAGTTGCTTCGATTGACAGAAGTTATTACATTCAAAGCTGGTTTTAGTCCTGTCCTAAGTTAATATTTTTCTTCTCATACCACAATATTTAGGATATTACTCAGTAACCCTGTTTTAATTATTTTGCTTTGCTTGTGTAATGTTCGATCATCTTGTTTTCATTGCTAGACACGCTAGGCTTAGTTTGCTTGAGAAATTCATGACTGGTGTGTTTCAGAGCGACATAGAGAATATACTCATTACGCCGCTCTACATCTATAGGTCTGACAGAAGCGATAAAATAAGAGAGATACATTGCCGAACAGATAGGTACAAAAACTCGTTCTTACCGCGCACAATAAGTGACCTTAATAAAATAATGAGCTGCATTAAATACAGTTCCATAATACACGTCACCATTTCACCTCCCGAAACCTCATTCCTTAGATTTTTTCACGGCTAGTGTCCTAATACCCCCCACAGGATAGTATTTAGATGTACTCCTGACTAAATTTTCCCAAACAAACTTGATTCAAGGCAGTAAATTTGAAATCGGAGGTAATATAATTTTTTCCAAAAACAACTCACTCCTGGGATCAGGGAAAACGAAATAAAAATCACTACCCAAAAGTGTAATCAGAAACCTTTGTTGAAATGGCATGTTTTATAACCTCGGCTAAAGGACTGGATAAAAGGTCGGAAATACATCACCTGACTATCACAGATGGTAATTAATTATATCTGCCCGACAAAGTCGATGAAAGTTCGATGAAAGCTCGAGTTTCAAAAGAATATTGTTACCAGGGTTACCGAAAGAAAGAATATAAAGAAGAAATTCGTAACCGTCATACTAAGCTGTTCCCAACATAATTGATGCATTCAAAACATGCCTATCTTCATAATATCCCTTTTGAGTTATTTGCCTATGCATCATATATCCATCCTCAAGTCGATTGAGATAAAAGACGTTACATTACCACATCATCCTCGAATGAAAAAGTACACAAAAATGATACTTCGCTATGATTACCCACACTTCGAATACGCCGCGAGAAATTGGGACCCTGCTGATGAAGATTTAACCAAAAAAATATATACAATACAAAGAAAGGCCGCACGCTTCCTCACACAATGCTACGAATGAGAACATACATAGTGTTTCACAGATTTTAGAGGGATTAAGGTGGGAGCCCCTAGACACTCGGAGGCTACACGCTACGCTTAGTTTGCTTGAGAGATTCAGAACTGGTGTGTATCAGAGCGACACATAAAATATTCTACATCTACAGGTCACACAGAAGCAATAAAATAAGAGAGATACATTGCCGAACAGATAGGTACAAAAACTTGCTCTTTCCACACACAATTAGCGACCACAATAAAATACTGAGCTACAGTAAATACAATTCCATAATACACGTCACCATTTCACCTCCCGAAACCTTATTCCTTAGATTTTTCCACGGCTAGTGTCCTAATGCAGGATAGTATTTAGATGTACTCCTGACTAAATTTTCCTTATTTTTGCATATTTATTTATTATTATTATTATTGGTAGGAAAATATAACATGAAAATAAGAACCTCATTGCATCAGTAGTATTTACTGTACAGTACCTCCTATTCCTTAGTACCAGAGGGGTCAATTTGACCCCTAACTCTTATCTTCCCTGTTTCATTTAAATTGCATGTATATGCGCCACATCCTGTGCGTTGTAGTGGCGAATTTAAGTGAGTTAATATAAACATTTCTTCTCGCAAAGTAAAGCTTAAAAATGAAGGGAAATATTTTCGAAAGTTTGTATATTTTTGCAATTAAAAACGTCAAATTTCCTTGAAAAACATTCTTTCCAAGGAAAAAAACTGACCCCTGTCGGTACAAATCGATAATCCGCGAAGTCCTTCCCTTTAAAACCAATTTACTTCCCAAAACCTTACATCTTTACTCGGCTGGTGTCCTAACACCCCCTGCCACACGACCATGCGGCGGCTTGCAGGGTAGTATGTAGATGTAGATCATTATCAGCGGTCATCAACTCAAAAATTGGTTTTCACCACCTCCAATCTCTTATCGGAACTACTTCAATCTCTTATCTTAACTACTTCCTTTTTCTCCGTTATTTAAAGATATCTGCATTCCGTCCGGGTTCCCACAGGGTGTATCGTAAGCTCAACCGCAGTATTCTCCTCCCCGAGGGGACGCTGTCGTTCAGGACCAGGCGTTAAACGAGGGAAATGAATTTCAATTGCATAATTTTCAGGGAGAGAGAGCGAGAGATTGAGTCCGCGGGGAGCCGGCTTGCCTGCAGCGCGCAGGAGGAGGCGGGGTGTGGGGGATCGCCCTCCGACTCCGCCGATTGCAGGGAGCGCGGGATTTAACTCCCGTTAAGGGGGCTGAGAGCGGCGGCGCGGCTCACAGTTGATGGCTTGACGTGGGTGTCGGCGGCAACGAACGCGGAGTTTTATTATTTTCTTGTGCCTTTTTATTGGCGGCACTGGTTACGGAAAGGCTCGCCCCGAGATGCGGAGGATTGGCACAACAGAGTAGCGTTGGACCACTTTCAACGTATATTTTTAAAAGAAAGATGTCCACTCGGTGGACATAACAAAGTGCCGAGTGTAAATTACAAAGTTCTTTCTTTTTTTCTAAATTCACGATGATTTTCCACAATGAACAAAACATATGCGGCACAGCATTAAAGAAACTAGGTTTCGTTAAACGTATAATAGGAAGGTCCTCGGATGAAAAAGTCAAAGAGAGATGCTACTTCGCTATGGTTAGGCCACACCTTGAGTACGACGCGAGCATTTTGGGCCCTGGTCATAAAAATTAAACCATAAAAATTAAAAAAATACAAAGGAAAGCAGAGCGCTTCGTTAAAAACTGCTAGGAGCAAACATATATAAAGTCTCACAACTTTTAGAGGGATTAATATGGGAGCCCCTAGACACTAGGAGGCTACACGCTAGGCTCAGGTTGCTGAAGAAATTCAGAACTGGTGAGTTTCAGAGCGACACCGAGAATATTATCATGACTCCTCACTACATCTCTAGGTCTTACAGATGCAATAAAATAAGAGAAATACACTGCCGAACAGATGGGAAAAGATTCGTTCTTTCCGCGCACAATAAGCGACCACAATAAAAACTGAACTCCACTAAATACACTCCTATAATACATGTCACCATTTCACCTCCCAAAAACTTACATCTTTACACGGCTGGAGACCTAACACTCCCAGCCATACGCCCATGCGGTGGGTCACGGGGTATTGTGTAGATGTATAAATATCTAGCCGGATACCGTTGGATGTATTCACTTTCAATGTACTCAGCATTTCATTAAAGTATGAAATTTCGTAATTCCTTTCTGATCAGGACTAACCTTATTAAGGCTGCTTTACGCGGTAGATTCTATTGTACAAACAAATGTATGAATCTTTTCAGGAGGAAAATTGTACCGTGTAAAGGGGCAAATTGTATGATTGCCTGAATGACTAAACGGGAAATAGAACCGGCTTAAATTCCGTTTATTTTCTTGTCCAAACTATGTTACATTCTTTTGTACAATAAAATGTATCTACCGTAAAAGCGGCCTTTAGAGGAGTCCACAGTACGTTTGTTTTCTCTCCCGGCACACGCAACAATCCCCTTTTTCTACTTCATCAGCTAAGCCCACACAATCAAGCTAAACAAAACATTGCCGCAATTAGAAAATTAAAAAAAAACTTTTTAAGTAATAAGAATACAAAAAATGGCATAATATTGAGTCCAAAAACGCAATGCAGAAGCACCTAACGTTACGGCGGCATTAACTACCCTACCACGTCAAAGAAGTGTCCTTATAAAAGAATCTAATTCATCCTTATGGCTATAAAACTTAAACTCAGGTGCTGAAGTCCACTAGTCGAACTAATGTTACGCAACTTTTTTTTCCTTAATAATTAAGCCTTGCCCTATTTTTTTCAAACAGGAACCATTTCCCTGCGCCTTGATTTACCCGGTCTTGTTCCAATATCCCGGAAGAATTGTTTAAGCTTACTTGAAAAATAATAGAAATGTCTATTGATTAACTCGCCAATCTCGAGTCGGAAATTTAATGGTGAAGAGTTTTAATGCCTCTTCAAAATTGTTCAAGAGTAAATTTACAACTCCTACGATTGCCTTTCAAAAATCGGAAAAAAAACATTCGAAGTAAAGACATTTTCAGCACATGGCGAGAAAACTTCAAGTTATGGAATAAAGTATATAGATCGATTTAGTCAATTAATAAAACGGTCAGCCATATAGAACGAAGAATTTTTATTAATAACATGAACACTTTGCTTTCGGTCAGACTTTAATCATCATGTTTAATGAAACTGCTTTAATTTACAAATGAATTTCTATTTTGGTCTCTATAATGACTGTGTGAAGATCTAGCTCTATCTTAAGGGCGAAAAAAAAACTGATTAATTGTAAAATGAAATCACGAATGAGACTCATTGGTCTGAGTCTAAAAACCTCCCCATTACGCTATTGTTGTGGTTTAGAGAGAACATTGCGCTGATTTCCAATGACTGGCACATTGCGTGAGTGATACGACATGGGCCCTACCAACAAAATATGCTGGTAGTAAACTTAGCCCTAACCGACCATACAGACGAATACCTGGAGCTGAAATAAATGGTACCTACAGTCAGTGACTTAGCCAGGACTTTATTTCCGGGAAAGGGATCAATGGTAAATTCAAGCGAGGGGAAGGTGTGATGAATTTTTTAAAAATGTTTTTTTTTTAATGGTTTAAAAATGGAACGAGGTGAATTTTTTTAAAATTAAGAGCCAATGTGTGCGTTCAGGAACTACGCAAGTAACATGGGATTGCGACGGAGGAAAACCTGCCGCTATTAAAATATTTCAGCTGCAAAAACTTCTGAAAGAATAAAAAATCCAGTTTTTGATGCGTCTAAATAATTTAAAAAACATTTATTTAAAAAGTTGATCATAATTATCACATTCCTTGTTAAGTAAATTAATGCAACATTCTGCGACGGTAAAAAAGTGAAACTGTCTCATTTTATGCCACATCTTAGAATAAATTTCAAAATTTTGTATGGGGGAATGCAATCCCTGGCATCGCCTGCTCTAAGTCCGTTTCCTCGCGGTATGATCCCCCAAGAAAAAAGGAAATTTCGGTTTCCCGGTACAGAACATAAGAAGGGTGACGCTGCATAAGCTGTAGAAGTCATTTGGAGTGGGGGTTAAGTTATGAGGAGTTTTATAACAATAGGAAAGCTTTTTAATTATTTTTGGGTTATGTAATAAGGGTAAGGCAGAATTTAATTTGGACGAGTCTTTTAAATCCAAGTCACAGACGGCACTGACAGAAAATTTAGTCCAACGAAACTTCAGAATTCCGAAGAGCCTACTTGCTCTTTTCCCTTTCGAACAGTCCGCGTTGATTTTTTTATTTTAACTATTTCGTAAAATCTTTTGAGCAAGCCTATTAACCATCGAGTGCCGGGGAGCGCTATCGCGCTCCTCCTGTCTCTCGCGAAAAGTGCCAGGAGCGCGATTGCGCTCCTCCTGCAATGTCACTCTTATATGCTGGTATTTCACTGATTGTTCACAGATGGCACCTAAATGCAGATTAAAGATGCAGATTTTGTAAAAAAAAATCGTCAAATAATATGTTAAAAAGGTGAAACCACATATAATAAAGCTTTCCTTGAGTTTTTGAATATTTACCTTCACCTGTATTTGAGACATAATTTTTTTTCCTAAACTACTGCAAAATCAGCAAAAATGCCTCGGCAATTTTAGCATAGTATCTAGAAAATCGGCTGGCACTCAAAGAGTTAAGCGTTCCACATTTTACTGCTTGTATAGGTCTTCTGATAAAATTTGTTGCCAAATTTACTCTCCGAGTGCTAACCTCTAGTCCACGCAATAAACTATTTCCAATACGGTGCGAAAGTGAAGTAAGTTACTTCATACATTATAATTGGCACATTTGAAGCTCCCAACACGTACCGTTGGTGAATTGCATATCACTGTGTAGACCTTCCTGCTGCTATTGATAGCATCACACCTCCAGCCTTATGGAGATTTCCATAGGAATCGAATCATCAAAAGAACCTTCACTGTCAACTAAATGTGGAACGCACCTCACTGTTTCACGCGGTGTACTGACGATTGTTGCTGCATGATCATACGTACAGGGTAATTCAAATAATAAGTTTAAAATGGTACGTACAGAGACATGTATATTTTTGTAAAACTTGGTCGAAGAAATTAGCAGTATGAGCGGAAATTTTGACTGTTTTGAGACGGCCTAACTAAGCTGGTACACAAGTATCTTTTAAGGTTAAGGGTTGATGATTTTAACTTGTTGTTTTTTAATTCACGCATGATACGTTTTTTGTAGCATGCTACTAACATATATTTGGGTGCACCCTAATGTAAGTTGTGCGGGCGCCTTCTGAGGCATTCCTGGCATGATTTTCAGGGTATTATTCGTAACTTAGTCAAAAATATGCAATTTCAGAGGCCTTCAAATTCGACTATCGATGGTATGAATTGGAAATTTAAAACAAGTACACATATAGAAGAGATACCAGGAGGTAAGGCAACAAGCATTAAAAATGGAAGGGTAGAGGGCTGCTTTCAACCAATCTTAGGATTAAACGACCAATGAATGAACACATATAAAGGGCTAATAACAAAATCCAAGTCAATTTCAACACTTCTACACCAACGGGTTCTCTATTTAAATATTCAATGGGTGGCGTTAAGCTGAAGAAGTAGCCCTTGTTAGTTTAAGAGATGCAGTTGAAATATAGATCAGTATATATTGTGTTCACATCGTGTGAAACACTAATACAGCGAAGCTCCCCCTTATAAATTCCATTGGATTAACTGGACATCCTGATGTCGCACAGCCACACATTTCCCACGTCCCAACACTCCCATGTTTCACGGTATCCTTGCACTGTTGAACGATATAACTGCCCACTTCCTCGTAACTGATGCCTCCTTTTCAAGCTTACGCCACCGACCTTATAGAGTACATTCCTAAGCATTCGTCTTCCTTTCCTTTATTAGCAATACCCCCGTCGCTCTTGGTCTCCAGAGCGTTTGTTTGACTGGATTCTTTCTTTATATTCCAAAGGTAATAACTATATTAAATGGATTCCTTTGCGTGACTTGTTCGTATATTTCATTTTACACCGTTAATAGTTCTTATTGTCAAAAAGATGGCTAAGTCACATAGAGGGTCACCTTCGAACTTCTATATATTATCAAAGGTTGAAATTGGCCAAGAAAAAATCATTTGACTTGACCGGGATTCGAAACCGGATCTCCGAATTGCCGGTCAGGTGTGTCTCATGTGCCACAAAGTAGACTTGAGGCGTCAAAATCTAGTTTGCATAAATCCACCTCCAAATTTACCTTGAAGAAAGATGGATTGGTGGTGTTAATGGAAAACACATCTGACCGGGAATTGGGAGATCCGAATTCGAATCCCGGTCAATTGAAATGATTTTTTCAGTGCAAATTTCAACGAAATTGAAGTTTAGGTGATAAAAGGCAAAAAAATCGATCACACGGACATGCAACAAATGTGCCATTGACGCAACAAAGGGGCAACAAAGGAGCAACGTGAAGAAAGTCATACGTTGAAGAAACAGTGAGGACTCATTTCGCTTCTCAAAAAAAGTAAGTGAACTGGAAAGGAGGCTTAACCATTCTCGATTTCTTAAAGTTTACTAGGCTACTCGTCGAGCTCTCATCGTGTGTACGGGATTATAGCGATAGGCCAACGCCTTACGGTAACGGTTGATTTTGGTGCTATGTTACCAAGTAACTGAGGTCACCAAGACCCAGGAAATGACATTACCACCCTGGCGGCATGGCTGGAAGTTTTCAAGCCTCTCCGAATCCTTAAGAGATTGTTACACAGCAGATGGAAAAATTAGGTTGGGAGCCACTACAGACACACACTAGTCTCAGATTGCTTGACAATGTTGATATATTCAGATAGATTAAGAGAGAAATTAAATGGAAACCACGCAGCTGGAGAGGGAGGAAGAGAGGGGATTAATTTACGCTTAGAGCATGCAGCAAAGCCTAACGTTTCGCTTGAATTCCGAAGAAGAAGATCACGATAAAAAAAGTAAGTTGATGAAAAAGTTAGAAAAATAATGCACAAGTACATAGACGGTATATGTGATTAAAGTAGAAGGATTGTAACAAGACAAACATTGATAATTTCACTGTTTAAAACTAACCATATTATCGGTTTCAGCTGTTAAGCCATCATCAGACACACTGATGTGTACCGCCATCAGTATACCTGATGACTTAATAGCCGATATCGGCAGTACATCCCAATAAACTGGGATTGCAATAAGACAAAACATCGATATTCCCACAGTTTACCACTGAACGTACTATCGATTTCAGCTGGTAGGCCATCATAAGGTACGTTGATGTGTGATGACATCAGTGTACCTGTTTATGGCATAACAGCCGATACCGGAGCCACTAGAGACACCCCCTAGTCTGAGATTGCTTGAAAATTTTAGATAATACGAGTTGCATCACGACGCAGATTATATTAATTTGACCCCGCGCTGCATCACCCGAGCAGATAGCAGTGACTAAATAGGTGACGAACACTGCCGATCTTTTAGCATGAAAAATTCCTTTTTCCATTTACTATTAAAGATTATCCCAAAAACCCCTTATTTCCCGTATCTTCGGTCCCCCACGTCCCCTTGGCCTATCGTTGTTTATGAGTTTTTGGTTCTCCCGTCCTAAACTCCCGCTACCTTTAATCCTATACCCACACCTACTTACCACTATATAAATGGGATGTCTACTCTTTATCATTGTCTTGTACATGATGATGACTCCGTGAGTAGAAACGCGTAGTAGGTACTGGTAATAAAAAAAATGTGGAAAGGTGCAATTGTTGTTCTGATTTTACCAAAAACAGCTTGACATTAATATGAGAAACATTGTTAGCATGCATTAAACATCTATCCTCTCCCTCCTTTTACCCTATTTCATGCCCATTCGCGGCTGTTCCCCCGACTCCCCCAGGCACACGCTCGCGGGGGCTCCCAGGGTGGTGTACGTAGATGTAAAAATACCATCTTTGCTCAGAGGAATCAATTCCATTGTTGCGATCTACTGGACTCCCTACGGACGAAGAAGCTCGCGGGCATTGAAATCTCCGCCCTTTGCACATTAGCGCACGCGAACCGTCGCTCTTTTGTCGTCTTCCACGCGGTCCCGCACCGCACCCCCTCCGACTCGGCGTCTCTCCTCTCGGAATGTAGCTTATTGGCCAGGACTCACTCCGCCGCGGTGTGCAAATGGCTGAAATGGGGAAGGAAAAAGGGAGTAACGCGGAGGGGAGGGAAATACGGGAGGTTTCAGCGGAGAGGAGGAGTAGGAAGAGGACTTCATGTGGAACGGAGGCAGTGACGCAATTACAATGAAATCTCGTCCGTCTGCGTGCCTCGGGAAGCCGTACAACGCACGCGGAATGGTAATTGAGGAGCAGGCGGAGAAGAAAACGGAATGGAAAACACCGCACAAAAAAGAAGGGAAGGGTAGGCAAAAGCGACGCGGCATTTTGGCGCGGGTGTATGTCTCTCACTCGCTTGATGTCGTCCCGTGAGGAGGGAAGATGCATCCTCGGGCTCGCTCAGCATTTACCCGCCCTCCGTAAATGTTAGCGTTAATGCTTCACTCGGTGATCCACGAGTGGTCACTGGGTTTAAGGTAGTTTGGCGAGATAGTTCCCCAGTCACAAAGGAGACCATATTCGAAGTACACGATAAAATTTCGGCAGCTGTAGGAAGCATGACTTCAATGTGCCTTATGACAAAACTTCTAAATAATTAAATAAAATATATATGTCTTTAACTTGACTCCGTAGTGACCAGCTTTTCACGCTTCAGCAAGTGATAGAAAAATTTATGGGCGTCCGCAAGAAAGTGTATTGTGTGTTTGTTGATTTAGAGAAGACATATGATAGGATAAATAGAAAGAAGTTTTGGAAATTTTTCAAGAACTATGGAGTGAATGGGCAGTTATTGAATGTTATGATGGCAATGTATGATAGTCGTAAGGCAAAAGTGAGAGTTAACGGTGTTCTGAGTGATTGGTTTACAATAAAACAGGGCGTACAGCAAGGATGCTATATGTCACCATGGCTGTTACATGTATTTACGGATAAATGGTTAAAGACGCATGTAGTAAAAACGACCGGGTTTTGATTGAAAATGCAAACGTGCAAGTTATACTATATGCGGATGATGCTGTTTAGATCTCTAAGAGCCAACAGGGATTACAGAAGCTCCAAGATATGTTTTGTGAATCAGCAGAGATAGTGGGGTAAATAAGGTAAAAGAGGTTTGCAAGGATAGGGCAGTATGGAGGAAATTATTGAAGCAGAGTTAGGTGTACTAATATATTTATGAGTGAAACTTTGCGACTGTGCCTACCCCGGAAGGGAACGGTGTGATTGATATGCATATATGTAACTTGACTATTTTTTTGCGCGGTACGTTTAACACTCTATGGATGAGCGAGTCAAATTTGTTACGTTTCAAAATCATTGAAATATCTGCTTTATAAGAGGCTTTTCCATTTAGTTGCTGCGCTAGACAGAATTGTAACGCTTCGGATAAAGTGGGTGGGAAGTTGTCTCTTTCGGCGGTTTGGCATACAAATTGAATGATGAATGTGTGACGCTATTCACTGGCGATGGCTTGCCTGGTGGAGCTCTGAAATAAATAGTTTCAGCTGTCATAAGAAGAAAAAAAGTGGGGAATTTTAAAAAAGATACGTTATGAAGATAATGTTGACGTATACCTTGTGTAAATATTATTATGTAAGGTATTATTTTAAATTAAATATATACAATACAAATACGTCAATTTCAAGATAAATCCTATTATCAAATAAACTGTAATTATTTTTTTCATGCTGATTTATCATGATTCCGGAAATCATGATAAATCTCCCTCTAGAGGGTTAAAACTACTTGACGACGGAAGTATTTTGTGATCCTGAAAAGTTACAGTCGTGAAACTACGATTGATTTTCAGAAATAGTAAAGAAAACAGAAGAAATACTAACTGAAAATTTTTGGTGTGAGATTTTCCTAATTTCTTAAATTAGGTCTCCCTGTAAGGCATGCAAGTAACATTTTCCATGAAAAAGGGATGGTATTTTCGGGCAAAAATACTCATAAGGTAGCTCGTTAAGGGGATGATAGTTTTGTGTCTTCAACATTGCATAAGTATTTCACTTGAGTTATTTTATTCATGCGGCATGTTTCAAACTCCTTCGCAGCGGAACCATTTTCGTGATACTAAAATAATTACTGCCGTGACATTCTTTTATTTAAAAAAAAGTAGTAAAACACATAAACTACCGACTTCAATTTTTTACGAGATATATTTGTTATAAATCCTTCATTTTTAAAATAAGGTCTCTCTGGAGTGCGTACACTTCCCATTTCCCATTCAAATATGTATTTTGGCATGTATTTTTCGTTAAAAATCTCGCAGCGAGCGAAAAAACATATCAGTAAAAATTCCGAAAATAATCCTAAAAATCTCTCAATAGTTTGGCAAGAGGATGATATTTTTGTACCTTTGAAAGGGTGAGACATTTTCATTTCAAATGTGACCAAATCCATTGATTTCCAGGTGAAATGATATTTCTTTTTTGCGACACTAAAAAATTACTGCGGTGACATTATGTTTCATTTTCAAAAAAAAGCCAACAAAACACAAAAACTACCCACTTCAACTTTTGACGAGATATAAGTGTTAGAAATTATACATTTTTAAAATAAGATCCCTGGAGTGCCTATACTTCCTATTTCCCATTCAAATATGTATTTTGGTACGTATTTTTCGTAAAAAAATCTCGGACCAAGCGAAAAAAAATCTTGTTAAAAATTTCGAAAAAATCTAAAAAATCTCTCAGTAGTTAGGCAAGGAGATGATATTTTTGTATCTTTGTAAGGTGACACATTTTTCGATAAAATGTGAACATATTCATTGATTTCTAGATGAAATGATATTTCGCTCAGACTACCACAAATGGTCAATCGTCCAAACGAAAAATTTAGTTGAATTTTTATCCTTTAAATCAGTTAACTTTTGTTTATCCACGAGATTTACTAAATTAAATAGCATTTATCCTTCAAAATGAAAAAAACAGCTCATATTTTTTATTCGAGGTGACTTTGCGACAATGTGCCACCAATGTTATGCGTCAACATAAATATGTATCATTTCATACACATTTATTCTCAAATAACTTATACAATTGCATGCATATTTTGCCGAGATTTGGAGTCCTCGGGACATTGAATAATTTCTGGCCTCGCCATAGCCAATTTGAAAAATAAAAACTTGTATGATTACGAAAACTCGTTTAGGAAAATACGTCGCTATGTAAGGTTGCTCCAAGTGGTCTTAAAGTCGGTGGTTTCCGGTGTGAATTTATGGAACTTGCAATACATCTTGAATGAAAGGGTTATACTTTGTTTGTAAAAATTAATTTTTATGCAGAGGAAAAAAGTTTAGCCCTTTAGTCAAAATCCAAGTCGTCTTAATTAAAGGCAAATTAGCAGAATTTTGCACAATATTCATATTACCTAGAAATATGAATGAATTCGGGTTATTTTGCTGAGAAATGAAGACACCTTAAGTAATATCCGTCAGTCCCTTTTGAATCAAGCAATTCCTTTTCAATACCTTAGGCATTCTATCAGGGTAAAATGTTTTTTCTTCAACGCAACGTTAAAAAAAAGAGGGGATTTCTCAAGGGGAATTGGCTCTCGACTCGTTCTTCCAGTGTACCTTCTGCAAGTTAAATAATATGAATGATGTTCACATGGTTTTCATTTTGCTAAAATTGCTCTCATGCCTTCGTATACATGGGGAGCGTCCTTATTTCCTCTGGACAGTGATACATGGAATTTCTTAGGAGCGTGGGTAAAATTTGCCATTTCGCTAGTTCACTTGATGCGCAAAGTCATTGTGTATCTAACTACACACAAACCATTTGGAAAACCACCCACGAAAGAGCAATAAGTGGCAAAATCACCGTATATGAGATCATATGCATTCCATAGCTTACAACGCATGACGTCTCATTGCGCTGGAAAATATCAGCACGTCCAGCCAAAGCTAGGCAAAATTCGATAAAAAAAGTACTGCAGTATTAATGAGCGCCTTTATCCATACCAAAACGAAAACTATGATTCCCAAGGAATGTAGTGAGAGTATAACAACCACCACCATATAAATTATCACGACTAAAATAGCTGCATCAGGAATCGCGATGTTTTAATCAATTTTCATGCAAATCTTCCCGGTCGGAATCTTTTATAACTCCATATGGCGGCCGCACCACGACCGTTCAAAAGACCCCAGCGACAGTAACATCGGCAGACAATCCTACTATGGAAGATGCCAGTTTTGCAAGGCGCACATTATTGAGTGAGCCGTTAAAAGTAGGTACTAGATATATAAACAGACTGGACGCTCCCCCACCATTCCCGCCCTTTAGAGGCTACTTCATTCATCCATTCCCTTTATTCTCTTTTTTCCCTCGCTCTTCTCTTGAGGAAACTTCCTCATTGCTCCCGACTTATCTGTCTCTCCACAGTTCCTCCTTCTCCTTCTGTCTCTCGCACGTTCGCTCGAGCAGTCTGACTTTGGCTCGCCGTCGTCGGGTCGACGGCATCGAAAGATGATATTTATCCTCAGCCAACCATGGTTCCTCTAGTTCCTTCTTTCACGTATCTATCTCTCTCATTCTCAAATTTTGTATTGAGTTTTTTGGTATATTTATGTGTTTTTATTACATTTCAGGTTTTAAATCTATTTTTAAAATGTTTTTTGTCTAATCAATGTTGTGCATTTGTTAAATAAAAAAAATGTTTTACTTATCAAAAGGTAATTATGATTTGATAGAAATGTTATAATTGCGTTTTTGTGTATATTTATGTGTTTTTACTACATTTAAGACAGTAAATCTGTTTTTCTTCAATATTTTATTGAATTCTGTTTTCTGGCCAATATACCGGTATATATAACATTATATACGTATATTTTTTTAAATCTGCATTCATCATTGTTCGAATACTTGATTGGCAATCCAGTGAACACTAAAAAGGAGCACCTGCTCAAAAGCCATCAGCTTAGCAGGACATTATCTGTTACATATCGTAGGAAAAACACATATTGCATTGAATTCATATATATGACAATTATTATATTGAATCGTTACAAATAGAAAACATATTGCGTTGTATTGAATAAATAATCAACTTCACAAATTAAAAAAAACCTTCATATTCGACGCCCTTTAGAGGCTACTTCATTTATCCATCTCATTTTTTTCTCATTTTTCCCCTCGCTCTTCTCTTAGAGAAAACTTCCTCATTGCTCCCGACTTATCTGTCTCCACAGTTCCTCCTTCTCCACAGTTCTTCCGTCTCTCGCACGTTCGCTCGCGCGGGTCTGACTTTGGTTTTCCATCGTCGGGTCGACGGCATCGTAAGATGATATTCATCCTCAACCAACCACGGTTCCTCTAGTTCCTTCTTTCACGTATCTATCTCTCTCTCTCTCTCTCTCAATTCTCGACGAAGTTTCCGTCACGTTCACCGCCAGAGGGCGACGTTCTATCGATTGCCGAGCGGAGTGAACGCAGGGAGAAAGAGATTGAAAAAAAAACAAATGTAGAGTTCACGTGCGGAGATATTGTATGACTTCACCTCATGCGGTTACTTTGACTGCCTACGCATGAGAAAAGGATTGATGGCCGTCCTCTGCTGCTGCTAATGGAAAGCATTAGCCGGTTTGGCTCTCCCTTCCCCCCCCCCCCAACCGCGATAGGACGTTCGCAATCTGCATATTAATGGGAGAGCCACCGTGTGTTTACCACAAGCTGCGAAAGAACTTAAGTTTTCGGATGACTCCCTCGGCTAAAGTCTGTATCCATCTTAATCTCCATTACTACGGACGGAAACGATAGCATCGAAATTTACACCAGCGATCTCTGATTAATCCGGAGACCCCCACGGCCTTCGATAACACCCACTGCGTAATGAAGACATAATTCATACAACTCCCACAAGCTGATGAGTTTAACCCTCTTATCACGCTGAGTGACCTAGAGGCAACATATAGTAGAGTTATTCTTTTTGCCTCTCATTACGAGCGGTACTGCCTGCGTTAGAGATTTTTAGTTGAATCCCGATTACTATTTTGGTGCCATGTTAAGTGTTGTATCCCTAACGTCAGGCGGGATGCAAATCTGTGGACCGTTTGGCTCCTTTTTTTTCCCATGCAGGTTAATGCTGATGCAAAATTCATCTCCACCCTTCTTCCATTCCCCAAATAATTCACAGTCCTTTTCCACATATCCTCTTAACTTTATTTGCCTCCAGATTGAAGTTTACTTCAGATGACACGTCATTTTATCTTCAAAAATTAAAATTGAGTTTCAATGGTTTATATTGTTCTATGTTACATTCCGCTGAATTCGTTGTTGATTGGTATCACAATTCCGTGTTCCCAGGCAATCATAAAGAGCCTGAGCAGCATATACATAACCTGATATAATTTATTTGTGTACTATGTAATTGTTATGCATGTCCCGTCGACTGGACTGACCATATGGCATGACGGAATATAAATGTAATATGAGTTTTAAAAAGACATAAATTAATAAACCATAGTAGCCTTGCTCTAAAGTTTAGCTATCTACTTATCATAGGTTTTCATCTAACAACTCAAACTATTGAAGTCAGAGTTTGGGCTACCTTAGTAAGTAATTACGTGCTTTAATGGACTACTCTACCATTGTAAGTGAATGATTTCTATCCTTCACTGTAATGAAACTATTGGAAATTGGAGCCCCAGAGGATGCCTCTTCTTACTTCCTATCTTACTCCTTTGCTACTACGTTAAATGATGCCGTTATATCTTTAGGGATGTATGAAACAGGGTGGATGTTGAATCTGGGCTTTTCAGATAAATTAAGATTAGTCTTAATTCTAATTGATCGTTAAATTGTCCAGTAAGCCACATCCAAGGGCAATTTCAGTTTGGAGCCTAACTGTATGTTTTAAATATTTAACGCTGCAGAATTTTTTTATTTGTTGCAGTCATGGTGATAAAAATCGAGTTTCTTTACGTCTATATGCCTTTGTGACATCAATTATACAACTTGACAACTAAAATATCTCCAATCCGTAACTTTTAGTTCCTGATTCTCCCACAAGTGGGGTAACATGTGAAATGACTTCACATGGTGGACAAAAAAATATCGGTGTATAGAGGTAGTAGTTTTATATATTATTTTAATATAATACTAATAGATAATAAATTATATATTAATAACAGAATAGAATAGAAACAATTTTATAGTTCTGGGAACAGAGTCCCTTGGAACATAAATTAAAAATACATACCGCCAGGGGGCAACTAGCACAAAGAATAAATACAAAAAGTTACGCAAAACAGAAGTTACTAAATCAGCTATCAGGGCAAAGACTATTTTAACAATTGTCACGTGTACAACACCTACACGTAATTATTAATCGGCCAGGACACTGACGGATAAAATAATCATAAAATAAAAGTAATCATAATTACAATTTACAAATATTATTTAATATGCTTAAATGTGAATGTGATGTTCAAGACAGAGAAGGAAACAAATTATCAGCCAGGACCCTGATGAAACAATATATTTAAAGATAGCTAATAATCAAAAATCACTAGCACAAATAACAAATAGAAGTAAGTTTGAGCCTTTCAGTTCATCACCAAGCATATTAACCCTTTGACTGCGCAAATAATCTGAAATACAGCTCTCCCCAGGCGCAATTTTTTTTCTAAATTTTTCAGTAATTTAATAAATTTTCACTTTATATTGAGGGGAAAAATTGTTTAAATATTTTATAATGAGTGATTGTCACCTGATTTTCCTTTTAAATAAGAATTGATTGATAGTTTTTACTAAAAGACGAATTTTTTGCTTTCAAAATATATGGTGTCTGGTAGTGGAACCATACTTCAAATCGCCAATGGACGATGGGAGCAGTCTGCTACGGCGATCGCTTATAGACGATAGGGGCAGTCAAAGGGTTAATTACGGAGAAAATTAATAATATTTTGCATTAATAAAAGAATCCCATTCCGTATTCCCTGAGCTATTGTAGCAACAGCCTCCTTCTGAAGTCATATAAAATTCTTCTCCATTTTTCATTCGCTCGACCTAAATGACTGTTTTACCACAGTGATATAATGACAGCATTCGGTACAGCCCTCGAAGATATAAATCTAAGCATTCAGAAGTTGATATTATAACGCGTATCTACACGGAATGGATACATCCAAGCGAGAGTTCGCCAAGTGGAGATACCAGAGATGAGATAGACGGGGAATGATGAGTAAAGGTGAAGGAAGTGCATCGTCATGAACAGAGTTCCGCCCCAGATGGATAAACAGAGAAATTATATGGAAACCGCGTAGCTTGAGAGAGAGAGTGGATACATTTATACTTGCAGCATGCAGCGAAGCCAAGCATTTGGCTTGAATTCCGACGAAGATGATGATGACGCAAAGAAAGATAATTCTGATAAAGTTTGAAAAATAAAGCGCAAGTGCATAGGGAGTACACATGAAGAAACTGAAAGGATTGTAATAAGACAAACAATGATATACACAGAAACAATGATGATACACAGTTTGTTACAGACCCTACCGCCGGTTTCGGCTGTTATTCCATCACCAGGTTCACTGATGTGTGATGAAATCAGTGCGCCTGTTGGTGACCTAACAGCCGATGCCCGTAGGTTCTTCGAATAAACTGAAAGGATTCTAAAAAGACAAACTTTGATACTTTCACAATTTACTACTGATCGTATTACAGATTTCGGCTGTCAAGCCATTATCAGGTACACTGATGAGTGATGATATTAGTGTACTTGCTGATGACATAACAGCCGATACCGGTAGTACATTCTATACGCTAAGAGGATTGTAATAAGACAAACTTTGATATTTCCACTGTTTACTACTTTCCGCATTGTCGATTTCGGCTGTTAATTCATCATTAGGTGCAATGATGTGTAATGACATCAATGTATCTGACGATGGCATAATAGCCAATTCCGGCATTACATGGATTGTAATAACCTGAAAGGATTTTAATAAGACAAAATTTTGACATTTACTCTGTTTGTTACTGACCACGCTGTCGGTTTCGGCTGTGAATCCATCATCAGATACACTATTGTGCAATGACATCAGTGTACCTGATCATGGCATTCCAGCCGATATCGGAAGTGCATTGTAATAAACTGAAAGGATTGTATTAAGACAAAAATTGATATTTCCCCAGTTTGTTACTGACCGTTCTGCTTGTTTCGGCGGTTGTGTCATATTCGTATGTCATATTGATATAATGTCGTATTCATCCTAATATACTGAAAAGGTTGTAATAAGACAAGCATTGATGTTTCCACTGTGTGTTACTGACCATGCTGCAGGTATCGGCCGCTATGCCATCATTGAATACACTGATGTGCGATGATTCCAGAGTGCCTGATAATGGCATAACAACCAAATCGGTGTTATATTCCGAAATATACAGTGGAAGTAACCAAGTGTGTCTTATAACAATGTTGACCTTCAATATTTGAAGTCGGAAGGAGATGAGAGGAGCAACAAAGGATGACGGCCAAGAACTCGCAAGATAGACGTGTAAATCTATGTTAGGACATGCCAATACAACACACATTTATTTTTGACAAAGCACCCAGTAAAAGACGTGAAACGTAGAATAAAAATTTTAACATTCACATAGAAGCCGAAAATATTCTTCGGGATATGTGAATAGAGTGTGAAAACCTTAAAGCAAACTAGTAATAAGAGAAAACCTCAGAAAATAGGAACTAGAAAACATCATATAAAAATAATGTGCGAAGATGCTGTGATATTCATGGATGCTTATTTTTATGTAGGGCGCCAGTACAATTAAAATATCTATAGACTCAACAATGCGCGTCAAAGAGTAAAACTTGGCGGAATGTACCCAGAATATGGGCACACTATAGCATGAATGCAGAATAATTATTAATGATTAGGTTGTAAATTCATTATTTCAAAAAAGAAAATCGCAAGGATATTAATTGAAATAACACGTTTGAGCCATTTCTCTGTCCAAAGAAATGAAAAACTCTGTTTCTCGTTTTATTTCATTTCAATAAGTCATTCCTCCTTTAATTAAACTGGCCACTAATTTAGTCATTATCTCCCTGAGATATCTTGTACTCTGTCAGGGTCGTTTAAGAGATGTTAAGGAGGGTTTACACATTGAAGTCACTTACATGACAATAGCCTTAGAGGTAGATTGCAAGCGACACTTCGATGTGTAAGCACACACTTCTTCTCTTCAGCACACACTCCTCAAATTAAGAGTTAAGGGCGAAAGCTGAAGCATTCCTCCAACTTATCCTCTTCAGTCTGTAGAATCGCCGCGGGACCAACTTTGGCACTTCCCTCGCGTCTTGCTGAGATCGCCACGAGATCCCGTCTTGATGGATGTTCGAACAGAACCAAGGTGCGAGCGAGATTCTTGCAGCCGTGTTATATGCTGATACGTTGCAATCCTCTTCCGTGCGCTCGCATTGAAATGCATCGATTCCTCGCGAGCGAAACACGTCCGGCGCCTCTCAATCGATTTGTCGCCCTGATCGCATGGGTGCATGGATCGCAGATGGGAAATAAGAGACGGATAGAAGGGCGAGAACTTCCTCCCAACAGAAGCAAGCGATCAAGCATCCGTCAGCCCACATACTCGCATCTCCCCGTGCGTGCCAGGGCAACGAGTGCATCGAGAAGATTCTCACCATTGAAACGATTGCCATGGATGTATTCCGGAGGCTGGAACAATCGGAACGCGGATCCTTGGTGAGGATGGAGGATGAGCTAGGCGCGACAGTACCACGTAATCCACTTAATCGATTCATATCATGCCCTCGACTCAGACAAGATTAGAAATCAGAAAATTTTGCGAAAAACTGTCGAACGAGCATTAATTTTTCTAATCAATTATAACTTTTTCGACCAGTATAATATAGACACTAATAAGATTATAGTCAACGTTTTGTAAATGGTTTATTTGAATTTAATTGCTGGTGTTAACATATTTATTTACTGATCGTAGTAGCCATTCACTGGTTGTGATTGCTATTTACCTTGTTATTGTTGAACATCAGGCGTAATGGTAGGTAAATTTATGATTCCTTGACTTTTTTCGGATATTTGTATAATTACCTGGCTGTATATCTCTTCGTTTCGTGGTGCCATACCCTGAGGATGAATATGTTTGGCGAAACGTTGGCTATGAGTTACATACATCAATACATATAACATATTCAATAATCTTATTATTATCAATTAATTTTCTCCTACCAACCTACCCCATTGTATGTGAACTATATTCACTAAAATGTTTGTAAATGGCAATATTAAATTTTTTCAAGAAGACGAAACGGAAGGAGATATAGCAGTCAAACTTTAGAATCGGGTATTTGGATATCGCCACGGACGTTGATACACAATGCACACTTAATTGACCACACTGTGCTTGCAACAATCTACAACGACGCTTGCTTTGTTAGATGCATCTGGGGTGCGACTCTGTTTCTTCATAACGTCACTGCGCCGCGGCCACACGACATGATAGTGAGATGCTCCGCGACAATGCAATTCTGTTTTTCGAATCTCGCGCCATTTTAGCGTACGCAACGCTTATTTGACGTATTGTTGCAATGGTCGTGACGTCAGAAGAAACGGAATTCAACCCTTGAAACCAAAAATAACGACTTGCATTTCAAAGGCAATCCCCGTAAGTTTCCAGTCGAGTAAGTGATTCAGTCTGAATGAAATTTGACTTTGCAGCCATAGATGAGTGCTATAAGTCACAGGACCGGAACCGAGAATTGACAATTTATCATTGCAGCTAAAACCCCAAAATAAATTTCCTTATGCTAATTTGTAAATCATCAAATATCAAGTAAAATTATCAAATTAATACCAAGACATTGCTTATACTCCAGATTCATTATCTCCTTAAAAAAACGTGAAAACTTGCCAGTTGTAACATACAAAAACCTGTGTAGGTAACGGGAAAACATTCTGGTACATGGATACAGGTTCTTGATCACAACCTTAGGGCATCCACCAATCCTAAACCTGTATCCATTCCGTATTTCAATTTCTGGGCTCTTCCTTTTTCGTAATATCTTCTCCGAATATCTTCAAAATAAAAGCTGATTCTCATCTTCTCTAATTTCAATAATTTTGAAGTTGAAATCGAGTGATTATTCGCGAGTACGATTTTCGGTCGAAGCCGTAAATGCAAGCAGGAAGTAACATACCACATCACAGTGAATTCCTAATTAAAATTTACACGGATATCTAAAAGAAAAAGTATTCCTTGAAACCCAGATTTATAAATCATACGAATTTGCATAAACTCGCAAGAAAAATGCGCACTACTTTACGAAACTTCAAGAAAAAAATCCGAGGTGTATTACTTGATGAGGACCCCAAGTCAATCCGGTCTTACGCGGGAGCGCTCCGGGGAAAATCTTCGACAATAAACTTTATTTGACACAAACGGCAAAGTATTCACCAACAGCATTGAAAAAGCCAACTTACTAAACCAGTATTTCGAAAGTGTAAAAACTAAGGATGACACAGTACTCAGTTTAGACATTCCTGACTTGAACGACCCGATGGCTGACATAAAAATTCAACGCGATGGATAACTAAGCAAATGCGTTTGGCCCACTATACATTCAATAAGCCAATATTTTCCAGATGGCCAGAATACATGTCGAGAACAAAAACTAAATTTCGAGATAGGAATCAATGCAGAATCATATATGAGAACCTGCAGAAACTAAAATTAATGACTAAATCTCCAAAACTCAACTCGTCAAAACGGTGAGAGTAGGAAAACAGAGATTGAAGCTATTTAACTCCAAACATTTGATCGTAGTATTTTGAACATCAGTTCTGACTGCTGTTTTGGCGAAATTCATAAACAAATTATCTCCATGGGATTTCGCGATGGAGCGACAAGAATAAAACAACAGCCAGGATTCCACCAACAAATATGCTTGTATACAACAGAAGAGATTGTACAGTATTTCCTTGTGGAATTAGAAAGACACAGCCAAAGGGTTCAAATGAGCTCTCAGCGGAGTAAGTAAGTTTTGTTTGTCATTGGAAATCACAACAATTGAACATCATGGCCCGACAGGGTTACTTTTTGTTTGGGGGTGTCAAATTTACTTCAAGTCTGATTAGATAGCTATTTGGAAGAGGCGACCGACAGCTGGGATAAAATTTGCGCCATTCAAGTAAGGAGGAAAAGTTCGTTATGAAAGGATAGCGAGAATATGATAAGAAACCCGGCGAAGGCATTAGATTACTCCAAACCTCTCTTATTAGTATCTTGAGGGCTCCAATGAATTCACAGAAATTCAGGAAATTGGCAATTTTAATTTGAAAGAAAATTATAATATTTCTTTCAAATATAGAGAATATTGCATCAAATTTAAACTGCCTATTTTGACAAACCATTGAATATAATTATAGCTCTGTAATACCAATATTCTACCACTGCGTAATGTCGGCCAAGGGGTAAGTAGAATATATATAGAAAAAGCGCAGGAAATAGGTGAAATGAGGGAAGAAATGATGAACACTGCCTAAGAGGCATCGAATTCCTTTCCAAATCTGAATTTTGTATAGAATTTGCTGATATCATAACCGGTTTTTAGTGGTGTAAACAGCATTTTCGCCATCTCCGCATTTGTCTATTTATATCTCCACAAACTTATTGAAAAGAAGAAGAACGAAATGGCTTTGACAAAAGTTGAGAGACAATAGGTTTGTGAAGAACGTAATTGAAGGCAAAATAGAGGGAAAAGTCCCCAGAGTAAGACCCAGAAATAAGTTCATGGTCCAAATAAAGAGGAAAGTACATAGGAAGAGATACCAGGAGGTAAGGGAACTAGCATTAGATAGGGAAGGGCGAAGGGCTGCAGTCAACCAATCTTAAGACTGAAAGATTGGACGACAACAATGGACGAATATCATTGTGATGTGGTTTTTTGTCACAGTATCAATCATTGTCAGTCCATACTCCGAGAAAATTTTCATTTTATTTAGTAAATTCTAGGAAATCAGTGTAGCCCCGAAGGAGCAACAATTTCACAGCGAAAAAATGCATTTAAAATATGATTACTAAACACATCAATATCGTACATATACTGGCGCGTAAAAGAAGAAATTATACTATTGTGAAACGTCGGCGATGACGTAATAACATTTTTTATTTTCCGAGGCCTATATTCTGCCAAAGAAAATCCGCTTTATTAATAGAAAATATGCTAAGTAAAAACAGGGAAAAGTGCTGGACAAGAGAGTGGGATATTATGTGAATTAAACGAATAAATAATCCACTCATATCTACAATTTATCAGACACACATTATCACTTGAGTAATGCACAAACGTTAATAACGCCCGAGTAAAGGGTTCCTTTTTGACAAGCGATACTTCAACCTGTTGCGAGACGTCAGACCTTCTGTGTTACGCAACAATGGAGAAAATCGCCAGATATTTTTAAAAGGGTAACTGGGAGAGACCCGCAAATATGCTCGGTAAGGAGGGCAAGAATAATAAAAAAAAGTTGGGAAAGGGAGCCATGCACATATTCTCTCTCTCTCGTGGTTGCAAAAGGGAGTGGAAATGCGACTCGATGATAGAGCACCCTCCCTCATACACCCTCCCACACTCACTCGATTCACTCCCCCACTATCCCGACCACCGTCGCCCGCGGGGATCAAACAGTCTCTCCCTCCGGGATGGGCGTGGCAGGATGTGTTCCGAACACTGTACCGCGGCCGATAGAACAGGAAGGAGAGATCCGTCCGCCAGATAGCAGATTGAGGATCGCATCTAGAACCAGAAACGAAAACCTCGCAGGTGTATCAGCGTGGGTGTGGGAGTTAGAAGATAGAGGGCGGAACTTGGTCACGTGCCAAAAAAAAATAAATTGTTAGCCCTTTCCTTTCGGGAAGCCCTACGATATTGTATTATATAGTCTCCGCTGAGAAAAAAAAAGTTACATCAAAAGGTTTCGACTCCTACGCTGTGAAAGTCGATTATTATCGCCTGAAACTATTTTTTTCAAGAATTTGCGAGAAACTGTTGAACGAGAATTATTTTTTCAAATCAACTTTAACTTTCTCGACAAATATAATATAGAAAATTATAAAAAGATTGTTGAATATTCGGTCATTGACGAACTTAACTCACAGTCAACGTTTTGTAAATGGTTATTTGATTTTATTTGTTGGTTGTTTACATATTCATTTACTGCATTTACAATTATTCAAGAGCAGATGAATAAGAAGTGTCAGACAAAGCAACAGTAATCGATAAGAAGAGAGAAAACTCTATCTCATTAGATTTGTGAAACGGTAGGACACACATTTAATAAAATGGCTACCTCTAAAATTCTAAATGAGAACATAATTTATTACGTTAACACTACTTCAATATTATTTTTGCCAAGATTAGACTTTTCCCACGTGACCCGAAATCGCAAGGAACGGCGTTCTTCTATCAGCCCGTCATAGGTAGGCAATCGTTGATCTTAAAATTTGACATTTTCCATTTATTTTTTTCATATTTTGTAGACAGTAAAAGGAGTTTAGTAAAAAAAGAGTATTATCAAAAAAAGAGAAAATCACAGTGTGCAAAATCGCTCCTCTGCCGACATTTAAAGTTAACCAAGAGACATAATCAGTCATCCAAAAAAATATAAAATACAAAGAAAAGCTGTACGCTTTGTTAAAAACGGATATGAGCGAACATATAGTGTATCTCAGCTTATAGAGGGATTAAGGTGGGAGCCCCTTGAAACTCGGAGGCTACTCGCTAGGCTTAGCTTGCTTGAGAAATTCAGAATAGATGTGTTTCAGAGCGACACGGAGAATATTATAATGACGCTTCACAACATCTCTACGTCTGACAGGTGCGATAAAATAAGATAGATACACTGCCGAACAGATTGGTAAAAAAACTCGCTCTTTCCGCGCATAATAAGCGACCGCAATAAAAACTGAGCTCCACTAAATACACTCCCATAATACACGTCACCATTTCACCTCCAAAAACCATACATCATTACACGGCTGGTGTCCTAACACCCCTTGCCACACGCCCATGTGGCGGTTGGCAGGATTGTATGGAGATGCAGATTTTTAAAATGTCAGCAAAACCTGAGTTTGCCAAGATCATAATTAGAGTGAGTCAGTTGCATTATGAATAGGATACCCGAGAGTTATATACCCGCAAATAAATAGATGGCAGAAGTAGGATAGAGGGTTATAAATGAAAGGATCACGAAATAATGTAGGTTGGGTGCAATAGTAATTGATGCACATATTAGGTGAGTGCTTGGTTGGTTTGATCACACTCAGAGAATATATTAGAGAGACAGTCGAATGTCGAAACAGATATGAGGACCCCAGGAGTCAAGGGGTCTAAGTAACAAAACCATTGTTTAGAGAAAACTTAAGACAAAGTTGAAAATGTTTGGAACAACCCACTGAGTAGTTAAGAGACATTACCCTAGATAGCATCACCTGTCAAAATCACTTGGATCCCTTTACCACCTAAAAGATTTATATTTTCACATCCCATTCCTGTACCTAACTTATTTTTTTTTTTCAAAAATGTCACTTAGACCCCTTGACTTCTGGGGTCCACATATATGATTGGGGAATGAAAGTTTTGAGAAGTAGATTTGGACCAAGAAAACCTTAAGTGAATTTTGTGGAAGGTACTCTTGAAAGGAGAAATTCTGAGAAACTTAAGGTGCCGTTCAAATATTACGTAAGACGATTTATGCCATTTTTGACCTCCCTCTATGTAAGACAATGTAAAATTTTCTCAACCCCCACTTCTCTCAGTCTTACGTAAGATATAAGATATTTGTATCTATTCTTCGTTAAGTGCTCGCTTTCTGCAAATTCATCTTTCCATATAAGCCATCGTACAGCTTTGGGCACTGGACATTGTATATTATGCAGTGTTGGAGTACCACATTGATTAACATTGAAAGAGAAACAGTGCCACAGCTGATGAAGTTGTGAACAATCACAGGACTTTTGGAAAAAAACACAGGATATTTGGAAACGAGACCGTTTCAAGACGGACAAAAATCTTACGAAAATTGGTTCCAGATCCTCTGGCCCCCTCTTTATAAGACAAATCAAGTTGATTCCAACCCCTCTACCCCCAAAAACGTCTTACGTAACACTTGAATGGCCCCTAAGAACAAGAGAGTGCGTAAAGAGCAACGCATGAATGCAAGAGAAGAGAAAAATAGGTAATTTTGGAGGGAATTATTGAAATGAAGTCACTTTTCCAGTCATACCAGCAATTACTACGTTCTCTGACTCCCAAAAGGGAACGGCGGGATCGTTATCTCTGTGCACATGCACGTTTAATGATATTTTATGAGTATCGAAAGAGAAAACATCGTGACGCGAAAAGTTTACGAAGAATCCGGTCGGAATGCAAGCGTGGAGAATGATATGAAATTGCAAAAAAATTAAGCTGAGCAAGAGTATGCATACCACGCCTTCACTTAAAGAGTCAACGACCGGGAAAAGTATAAGGAGTATCTGTATATTTGGGACAAACCGACGCAAATTTATAATTGAATTCTGAAAACACGCAAAACAATTCACACGTTATTCACCATGGGTTTTCACCAAAGATGCTTCAGTTTTTCCCGGAAAGGCCAAAGGGCAGGCAAATGATACGAAAGTATGAAAACCTTATGACGACCTCAGCGGGACACACGTGGTCTAAAGCGCAGGACAATATTGTAATAAAATACAGTTCAAAAAATATAAAACAATTCGATGTATAGATTTTAAATGCAAATAAAAACGGATAAAATAGCAGAGTGGCCTAAATTATATAATGCATTGAATAACTGACCAAAAAATAATTATTATGGGAAAAAGCCAATGGCAAATTAAAAGGAGGCTGGGGAAGAAGATAAATGGGGAACTGTAAATGAAGTAACTTTGTTATTCCACATAAATTTTGTTTAAGACGACCCAGGCTTCGACGTGCCACATGACACCTGATGATGACGTGCCACGTTGAAACCCGGGTCGTCTTAATGTACTAGTGACACAAGTACGATACTAGTGACACAAGTGGCTAAATATTACACGGCGTGAAGATAGCACGTCGTGTGATAGCAATTTATAGCTCAATATATTTAGAGCATAATACTAATTTATAGCTCAAAAGACTTAAAATCGCTGTCTTCTGCAGTAAATCAATGTGATGAGTGAGTAGAGCATATCAAAATTTTGAATCAGCACTGCATAGTAACCGTGGTTTACTTTTCTGGTTTCTCGAGAGACTTACTCATGCATGGTTTTACGAGTACTATTCCGTAAATGTGAAAATCACGGCCATGAATTTGTTATTGTGCAAGAAGATTTTCTTACCATCGCGATGCATCGATGGGAATATTTGAGCTATATATTGTAATACAATCTTCAAACAAGTTCTGGAATAGCTTTGAGTAAACAAACCAAAATTAAAAATGTCATTTATGATGTGCTGGAAGAATCAGCTAACCCAGTGACAACTTCATCTATATTTTACCAAATTCATCAAGTCCAATCACATGGTCCGAATAAAAATGTTGATGTTACTAGGAATTGCAAAAACTCCATTTAAATCTAATCAAATTCAACGAGCTATATCACCTGAACCAAGATTACCACTATTTTATCATTCAGGTATTGGTTTATACGTACAAGATACAAATATGTACATTCACCTAAATCTCTTGTGCTCAATCAGTATAATGCTCCAATAGATGTTGGCTCACATTAGTAAATACTAAATTATTTTTATATTACTAACATGGCTGAAGATAAGGACTGAACCTCGGGATAAGAAATTAACAGATGCTGATTAAGTAACTAACTATAATTCAAGTTTCTTAAGATTCGATTTATATTTAGATGCATAAGTATAACAAGAACTAAGCACATAACTATGATTTTAATTAAGTACGCTTCTGGAAATCAATACATGTCAATTAATCGTGAGTGACTTAAGTAAAGTCTCGCGTGTTAATACAATCGTCATCAGCTTAGCGTTATAATGGGCAACTTATGCCACGGAAAAGCAAGAGTAACGTGCGACTTTAAGTCACGCAGTGCAAAATATAAAATGTATGCGGAATAAAAAAGTTACTCCATTTACAAAGTAGAGTAAAGTCCATGAAGTCACGCCTGAGACAACTGAGAATAAAAACAGGGAAGTAAAGGAATGGGAAAGAAATGGAGTTTTTCCCGATCACAGGATTTAAGTACTGATCAAGGAGAGAGAGTCCTAAAAGAAAAATGAGGACTACACATTTTTAGGACCACCCCAGAAAATTGGAGGAAAAGTGTGGAGAAATACGGAGGAACACCTGAACGTGAGGAAACGAGGTTAAAAACGCGTTCTTCAGGATCGGCGAAGAAGCATGGACTGCTTCCTCGAGACGTCACGGAGCGAATCGGAGCTCGGATGGGACACCCTGAGGAATTTTGGCGCCGGAGAGACAAGCGAGCAAGCGAGGTGCGTCTGGAAGGTAAACGACTCTTCAGTTGCCTCAGGCCCGTTTCGCAATCTCCACACGCTTAGCGTCAAGAGCTAAATTACGTCGACCTCGGAGAGAAATCGATTTTCCACCCATTTAGCAACTCTAATCTTGCAATTTAAAATGAGTTGGGAAAAATTAATCATATCAGGGTGGAACAGTGGACTTCGCACATGCCAGAGGAATGCTGAGTCATAAATTTCCCTCGAGCATAAAAAAGTCGTATTTTGATTCAAGCCCTCGCATGGTATTATGCTGGTCTACACCACTCTCGTAAAAAAAGTCGTGCTTGATGTATTTTTCTAGCACTCTCACCTACGGCAGGTTGGGAGCATGGCAGCCGGTGTTATTGCTTATCACCAGATAAAGTCGATCCATCATATTTTTAAGGTCTACGTTAATGAACCAATCTGAAAATTTCTGTAACAAGTGGTACATTACATAACTCCTACACTAACATCTTTTAACACAAGCTAAGTTACATAAACATTTATTTATTCGTCATAATCACCGAAAACAACTCTTTTAAGGTAGTGCGAGCGAGATAGTTTCCTAATCATAATAGAGACCAAATTAGAATTATACCTTTTAATTTCACTAGCTGTGAGACACACGAATTAATCATTGCATTATTGATGGTGCAATAATATAGTTTTACATGACAGAAATTGTAAGTCATCAAATGAAAATTTCTAATTATGTCTTTAACATGACTAATTTTTTTCACGCGGTACGTTTGATACTCCATCAAAACGGAAACTTTATTGTGATCCCGAAGAATTTACTGCGGTGACGATATGATTAATTTTCAAAAATGGTTGAAAAAACACACTAACTACAGACTGTTGATTTTTTGACGAGATCTAGGTGTTAGAACTTTCTCATTTGTTAAATTAGATCTCTCTGGAGTGCATACACGTACCATTTCCCATGTAAAAGGGCTTCTATTTTCTGTAAAATATCTCGAAAAGTAATGTAGTAAGGGGTTGAATTTTTGGTGTCAATGGAAGGGTAATTTATTTTTCTTTAATATGAGACCAAATTCATTGATTTCTTGGTAAAATGATATTTCGCTCAAACTACCTTAAGTCTTTCTACATTTAAGGGTGGAGAAATATAAAAAACAAACCACTGAACCCCTCACCAATAAAAAGGAATGACCTATATGCCTGTTTCGCTATGTAGTCGTACTTCATGAATAAAAGAACTCAAGTAGCTACTTCATCCTAACGGTAGCAAAAAGTAGCATCAACGACGAAATCAACTTATTCAATAGACAAAAGGAAGTTGACGCCCAATACACAGAGGAAATGTAAAGGAGACTACGATGGCAAATAGATATAGAAAGAGCATACCACCTTTTGACTGATAAAATGAAAATATTTCAAGAAACATCCAGAGAACGTGCCATTGTAATCATCAACAGAAGAAGGAAATTTCAACGAGGAAAATTGGAAATAACAGAGGACACCTGACATCGAGAACCCTCGGTCCGGCCCGGGGGAAAAGTGGGGCAGTGGGGATAGGGGGTTGAGAGATTGCGCTATTCAGCCCCTTTGGATCGACCACCCTGACGCCTGCCTACCCACGAGACCGACCCGTATCGAGACGGATAATGAAAAAGAATGAAAAAATAGGGACTTTAAAATAAATAATAATGATGCCAAAAATTGAAGATTGATTAATAAATGAGAGAATAAAAATCTTCCCTTACTGTACCCTAAACTAATAATGATAATAATAAAATATCTAGTTTATCAATTAGTAACAAAGGACGGATACAAACCTATGCCTGGAAAAATGTAAAATTCACCCACGTGGGATTCAAACCCGCGACCCAAGTATCAGCAGGTAAGCATTTAATGCCACCGCCAATGTTAACACCACTTTATCTCAACAAATATTATACAATTCTCATACTTCTTATATTGAGTTCGGCGAATTATGACGTATACACACGCTACCGCTGCGCTAGTTCCATGGAATCTAAGATTATCCGTCAGAATTCATGGTCATTTATTTTCAATGTTGATTTAAAGCGTTTAAAATAAGGGTTTGGAGATGAAAAAAGGGAGCATCATTGGCAGAAATAGGCAAACCACGACGTGATTCGATTCTGATAATACTATTAAGGAATGAAGACATCAGAGAGAGAGTGGATTTAGCAGGCAATGAAGAGCAATAGAATGCACGTTCTTTAGGAAACCTCCATCAATGGCATCAACCGTTAAAATCTCTAAGTTCACTCGAGCTACCCAGGTGTACCCTTCCCCTGAGATTCACCGCGGAAGAGGACGCCTTGGGTAGCTTAACTGGTTAGAGCACTCGGTGCGAAATCGAGTGATCTGGGTTCGATTCTCTGTCCATGCGAATGATTTTTCCACAGTTAAGTTCACACATTTGTGTTATCACTAGCGAATGATCCCGTTTAAGTAGCTGCGCGGCTAGTTCCGTATTTCTTCGAAAACGATACCATGACGCCTTGGGAAATATCCATCTACTATGGATGTGTCTTCGTCTCCGGTTGATCTCTTTGGACCCACACGCCAGTTTTTTTTGGAGTTTCTCGTGCGTGACTATGTCCATGTCTGTCGATGTCGAAATAAAATCTTTCCCCACTTAACTGTTCAAAATTGACTGAAAACAGAGCCCACTACCTAGTGGCATAGCGGCGGTAAAATTTTCATTTAAAACATTTATCTTGAGAAATGCTTTTTCCTGAGAAATATTCGAATATCCTGCACCACTTTTGATTGCAAAACTTTACCACAACTTCTTCAGTAGAAGCTTGACTTATTTCATTTTTATGAAAAGTTGAAGGCGGGCGACTTTTTCATTGCTCAAATTTGTGTCTTAGTACAATGCTAATGAGAAATAACTGAACTGAAACAAATGACGTCTGACAGCGCATGACCCAATCAATGGATGATGATCATACGAAGTTTCATCTTCTGGTTGAAAAAAAAGAACATTTTGACTTTTTGCCAGCTTTTTTCGATTTCAGCCCTCTGTGTGACACTACGAAATAAAAAGTTCTGTTCATCTTCCGAGGGACTAAAATTCGCTCAATTGCCACTGTTGCAAGTTACGCTTCCAAGTGAGAAGAAACAAAAGGTTTTCCTCCCAATCACAAGCGGAATTCTGTAGCCTCCTTGATCGGACAGTAAAACGCTCTTCCTTCGACGATGTTTTAAAATGCATCCTACCGGCGTGCAGCGGATATGTCCTTCAGACGTTGAATCACGACGACATGAAAAAAATGACGAGGAAGAGCACGAATTCTCGCGCCGGGGAAGAAACGTATCGATAAAAAAAGACGTACCTACGCTTACACACGCAGGCCGTGCAATAACAATGGGAGGAAAAAGCGGCGGGTACCGTTTCCAGGACAACCGATCCAGCAACGCCGTCGCCAGGGCGGCAGTCGCGCTGCGTTAACATCCGCCCCTTTTAAGAGGGCGGAGGTAACGAAACAAGAGAGGATGGGTGGGAGGATGGGACATACATAAGAGAGTGGGGAAATGACAAAACGGACGCCTTCGGAATCCAAGGGGTCCCCGATCGCAGAATTACGAATTCCGATCTCGTCCTCGCCGTGTAACGAGGAATCAATTGGTCTGCGGAGAGTTTAAGTTCCTCCTCCTCCCCGCTTCGCGATGAGATTGCCCGCAAGGCAGCAAGCAGGTAGTCAGTCACTCACTCGAGGGCGAGGTGACGGAATTCTTGCCTCCCGTACAGTCGGGAGATGAGCCCCCGGTGAATTCCATGGCGAAGATGTGCGGAAGTCGCGTCCAAAGGCGGCACGGCATAAAACCACGGCACGTTACGAAATTATCAAGGCTAGAAGGACGGTAAGATATTCAGATACGAGGGTTGTGCGGTGGTATGGATTATTGGAGGGAGTAGAAATACCAAGAAATATAATTAATTGTATTGGGAATGACTAAAGTGAATTCCTTCATAATGAAATGATGAATTACTTAGTTTTCCATAAAAGATTAATTACTTTCTTATGACCCGGGTTCCATCGCTGCGCGACATCATCAGATGATGATGGTGACACCTGCTGATGTCGTGCAGCGATGAAACCCGGGTCGTTAGAAAGAAATGAATCTTTTGTGGTATACTAAGTAATTCATCATTTTATTACAAAGAAATATTCCAAGGTGAGGGTCGAGCATTAGTATAGAGCAGAAGCGGATACTGAAGATCACAATTGCGTAAGGACTCGAGGAATAACTCTTCACTTGGATGGCCAGGGGCCTCATTATAGAGGGCTCGGAACAAAAAATTCGAAGTCATAGCTATGAAATACCTCAATTAGTGCATTAAAAAGTTAATTTTTGTCGAGGATATGAACTCACTGCGCAGCCATTTTGAGTGTTGGAGAAAATATCTGAACAGTAAGTATTTATCGAGACACCGATTAGCCGTTACGACAAATTTGGCCTAATAAAAGTTTTCAAGTAATTTTTGAAGGAAAATCAAAAATAAGCGACGCAATTTCGAGTTGAATTTCAAATGGTTGGAGGAAATAACATCTTGAAAGTATAAAATAACATGAAGACCTATGAAAATTTCCTACTTCTTGGTCCTTTTAAAAAATACTGTTTTGGATAGCAAACACTTTCCGTGAAACATCATGGTATAGCGACTAACGTCAACCTCGGTACATTCAATTATAAACGCGGCAGTTTCCGGCTTGACACGTAGAAATTTATTTCCAATGATGAAAAATCATTCTTAAGTACTGAAACATTTTGTACCGAAAAATTAAAGGCCATTAGAAAAATACTTAGCATTCTTTTTCATTTCTGATTCAATTACGGTAGAGCTGTTTCCATGGCGTGCAAACTTGAGAATATGAGTCTTATGCATGAATATACATAATGGGTTCAAATGTCCTGAATTGTTGCCTAGGCTACGTGTTGCCTAGATTTCCACTTCTAGTTCACCCAGTCCTTGGCGCTACCTAGAAAAAAGTCTTCTCAGTCGACCCATAAATGGCCGTTATTGATTGTTGCTAACGTGAGACTATGGTGAATATTCAATAACGATTGAACTACTTGATGCTGTGAATAATAGCTGGCTATTTTTGAGACCTAACAGTTACTTTGTAAATGCTAGAGAGGAAATATCTACTACAGGAAGTGTGTAAGAGGCATATGAAACTTCCATTTTGAGCCTTTTCTCTGTTGTGTGGGTCTTTTACTGTCAATTCACAGCTAAAATTTTTTATTTATTACCTGTTGAGAGCCTTAGGAATCAGAAGGTATGATCTAGATAGATTGACGTGGATGTTAATGTGTAATCAACTATTCATGTGTGGCCTCGGAGCAGGTTAAACAGTTTCTCCTTTATTTGCTATTGCTTTTTGACTCTTCCACTCTTAAGAGTAGGAAGTGACTTATAACAAAGGCTAAAATGATAGTTATTGGCGTAATTTATTATCCACAGATGATTGTCGGATCTTAGTTTTTAAATCCTTATAGTACTTGTATCTGTCTTCTAATTCATTCCACTTTTTTCACCTCGCATTATTATTAAATTGCCGTAGAACGAAATTCACGAAGTGCTATTTAGTTAATTGTGCGTTTGTGAAATTAAAATTGCAGAGGAATCAAATATATATGTAGACCGGAGAATACTAAAAAAGTGTGTAATTACGTCCCGCGTGTAGTACTAAATTTTTTATCCACTGCATTATGATTACTGGTAAGTAAAACCGGTAAGACGTTATTATTTACAAACTATGGACTGTATTTACATTTGAACTGCCGTCTTTCATCACTAGACGGTGCCACAATCGACAAAGTTGTCTGTTTACGGAATCCTAAGCAACAGTTTTTGGCGACGAGTTAACAATACATATGTATGTACATGGTCTTATGATTCAGATCTTCTGTTTTCTCTTCCGCGTATGTTAATCTCGGGGGATGATATGTCTCGCGAGTGTTCCAGTCTACTTCTTCAGTTCCGAGTATCCGAAGCCATGTTTGACCATTCTCAGGTCTCTCTCAGTCAGTGACAAATTATGGTGGTACGCTCTTTGCTTTGGGAATCTTGGAAAGAAACAAATTCTCCATAGCTAGTAACCATCTTCTCCACTGAAATAATTTGTTTTCCCTTGCAATACAATACCCCGTAGATGCATCTTAGGAAATTACATTATTTTTCTTATTATTTATTTGCCTTCCTCCAAGTTAGTGTTATGTTTCGGTTCATGTGCGATCCGCGAACACCAAAGCACGGGTATCAACCTTGTGCATTACTGTTCTCCAGAATTTGCGAGCATTAGATTTCACTAGATTAGAGTTAATTTTCACCGAATCATTTATGTGAACCTTAATTTCTATTTTTACCCTAAATCAACTTCTCTCGTAAAGAGATTGCGAATCATGCTGAGAGCTACGTAGTTTCAAACAACAGGAATAGAATACCATAGATTAGCAGCGGAATTATAAATATTTGGCCATAAATCTTCGTCCACTTTCAGCCTTGGACGAATAGATTTACGTGCTCGGAAATCCAAATTTACATTTTACTAGTACAAGTGCTGCAACTTCCACTGGTGGCTCTGGACCAGGGGTTCGGGAGAGGGGCAACCTGAGGCTCTGGGGGAATGGAATGGCACACAGGGAAAGCGGGGACTGGTCTGAGAAATTCATAAAAAAGAATGTGCAAAATTTTTCATTTTAAGAGGTTTGGAAATAAAATCTAAGATTGGTTGACTGCAGCTCTCCACCCATTCCTACCTAGAGCTAGTTCCCTCACCTCCTGGTATCTCTTCCTATTTACTTTCCTCTTTACTTGGTCCCTGAACTTTTTCCTGGGTCATCCTTTGGGGACTGTTCCCTCTATTTTACCTTCAATTATGTTCTTCACAAACTCATTGTGTCTCAGGGTGTGTCCAATCCATTTTCTTTATAGTGTTCCATATTGCCCTTTCCTCTCCTTCTCTTCTGTACTCTTCATCATTTTTTATTTTGTCCGTCCATTTATTCTTCAGCATCCTCCTCCAGCACCAGGTTTTGATGACTCCTAGTCTTTTCTGGTCAGCTTTTCCAATGGTCTATTCCTTCGATCCATAAAGTGCTACGCTCCACACAAATGTGTTCACATACTGTTTCCTGGTTTGCAGTCTAATCTTTTTCAAGCACAGCAGTTGTCTTTTTCCCATGAACGTCTAGTTAGCTTGGGCTTTTCTCCGCTTGATGTCCGCTGTACTTCTTCCGTAATAGAAACGGAAGGACGGATATAAACTCGAACTTAGGATAATACATGTCTACCTCCATACTTACCAGCAAAAAATAATTCAGACTTTTAGTTTTAGATCTATAAAGAAATTAACTAACTACGCTAGTTTCTAGGGGAGAGGTAATCGCCCTTATCTTGAAGCCGTCAAATGCAGGTAAAGAGATAGAATCCCAGCAGTGTAAAACATACGACTGGACGTTCATAGATAAAAGGAAGTATGCGTTATAAGAGATGACCGAGATATCTGTATAAATTACGTTCTGATATGATTCAAGTGTACTCGGCTTACAAGCGGGGAAAGCGTCTGTGGACCCCCCTAAAAAACGGCTCGCAGTTCTATTTGCTTTGCTGAAGGAAACAGCATGTGGCACAGCGGAAGTGAAAGGTCTTTTACCTTAACCGTGGCCTCTTATTTTTCGTATATTTTAATATTTTTTCAGTTTACATTGACTTGGTGGCTAGAGAGCTTGATTTCCTAGGTGAGGACTTGAAATCAAGCACTTGAGAGACGTATATATCGATTCGTAAGGCCGTTCACTGAATGGATATATCACCACAAAAGGCCTCCTAGAAGATCAAAGATTGAAAAGGAGTAAACATTGAAATAATAAGGAGTAAATAAGTTAATAACAAGGAGTAAACATTGAAATTGTGTTCCATGTTTGAGAAACATTTTAAACTTGGCGAAACTCGTAGTAACTTTAACCCTAGAGTAGTTACGCCCGGTCTCTCAGACCGACAATTCAATCTTTCTGGTGACGCAGGCGAAGTTTTTTAATTATGTTGTTTATGCTACTCAGTAGCTTCCTATTTTATACCGCTCCTCCGATATAAAAGCCAAATACTCACTTTGTGTAAGCATAATGCTACTTAGAGCTACTTCCGGTCCCACAGACCGTGCGTCATCACTCGTGTCTCCAAATACTACCTCTATTTTGTTGTGCTATGTAGAATATGATATGTAAAATGTGTGCAAAAGTGATTTCTCACATTTTATAAAAATAAATCCTTTTTCATGTACCCATTACTTATCAGGGATATTTTTCTCTCATGAAGAAAAACAGCACTCAAGTCTACCTATTTTATCGTATAACAGAGACTGAATACAAGCAGAAGTATCTTCCCTTTTTGCCGTGGAAATTTTGAATAAACTTTTTTTATTCGCGTTTGAATGCTGCTATTTAGAGACCGTTCAGAAAAAACTGATATCATCTTAATAAAAGCTCGATATCAAAAGTCCAAATCGGTCCAGGAGAGCGACGTCACTACCGTAGGGTTAGCGTAGTCGCCTGCGAGTGGTAACATGCAAGAAATTCACTGTGGGGAAATCATTCAACCTTACTGGGATTAGGGACTCGACAAGTTTTAAATTACACTAAAATCTAATATATAAAAATGAGTGTTTGTTTGTTCGTCTTCTATGCGTTCCAATACCACTCATCAGATTACGACGTAACGTTGGTGAGTTGTTGCGCGCGCGCCCGCGTAAGTTTCTGAATTATTAAGTACCCATTGTACAATAGGTGGTGCGCGAGTCGTTTCAACAAATGAGTGCTGGCACGCGAGATTCTCAAACAAGCGAGGAACGACCATAAAACAACGAAGCAGTTCGTTTACGAGTTGCTCCATCACGTGCATCACAATCATATCGGTGAAACATAATTTGTGAAAAAAGGTACGTAATTTATTCGTACGTAGAATAGGATTTGATGCCGTGGTCCCTTTGATTGCTTTTTTGTGAATTCTTGCATTCGATTTTCGTATACGCTTCGCTTTTTTCTAAAATTGGATTTTAAAACTCGAAAATCTAAAATTTTTGCACTACTTCAACAATAGAATATTTTATTTACTTGGAAACCACAGCATATGCATTGAATGGAAACTCATGCCATCATTTGTTCGCTACAAATTCCTGTATATGCATTTATTTTGTACTTGTAAATGTGTCTGCTTTGTATAGCTGTGTCTACTTAGAAAAAGAGGTATTGCAATGCATGCCGGGAACAGCTAGTTTTTAATACGATCCATGGTTTAAGGTCAACTCTGTCGAAGTTGATTTTCACAAAAGAAAAAATAACTTGGTTCGCTTCGTATGATCAATTTTCTTGATAAGACATTTCTAGTCTAGCTAATCTTTAATATTTAAAAAAAATCTCCGTCCATCATATTGGTAGGAAGTAAAACGGTAGGAGCCTGATATCTTTTTTTACGCGCAAACTAACTCCGTCACCTAACCTTTCTCATCCCGCCTCACTATCTTGAACTCTATCTTCATACCTTCCCTTCCGGTCTGAAGTGCATATTAGTGTGTAGAGAGACTTGAATTTCAATGCTGTTGGCAATTTTATGAACCTTACTGCATGTCTTGCACACAGTAATCCGATGATATAACTTCAGTGCTCATTTCCAACCATTGATTAGCATTTAGAGTGAATCGCAGACTTGGCATACCCCCCGCTTCACATGAGCAATCGCTTGAGAGCATAGGCTTGCAGGTGTTGCGCACCAGAGATCTATCCTCCTTGCTCCCTGTCTCGCGCCCTCTACACTTAGTACCTCTTCTTTTCGGTCGCTCCCTTCTATCTTTCTCTATTCGCCCTCTTCCGGCTACGCCCAAAGTCGCGCGCTGCAACCGAACCTCAATCCGAGTCACCAAAGCTCTCGCGTCTCCTCGCATCCATAACCAACCACCGACCAGAGTCCTCCTCCCACTCCTCCACTGTCTCGTGCCGTTTTCCTTGTAAGCACGCGTCTGTAAGCGAAGCGTAAGACGGTGGCAAACATTTGGAACATGATTTGTATGGGTACCAGTTTTTTCCTTGGTTATTTAACAACATAGGTAGGTACCAAGGCAACTGGAATAGGACCTCCGTATTCACTTTCACTTACCATCGAATCGGCGACTCACTCCTGATGAATTCCACTGGGCTCTTCCAGAAATTCTTTCACCAACACTTTATTTTCTTTTATTTTGAACCAACTTTTTTCGAGTATTTGGCGTTTTATTTACGTGGTCAAGGGGATGCAGCCAACGCAGAGATGGAATGCTTTAGGGTTTTAAACTATTTTCTTGGATCTCAAAAATTTCTTTTTTGCCATTACATTTCTATCGAAATCCTCTTTCTTGAAATGCACTGAGCAAACGAGTCAGTTATCCGGATTCCAGCCACAATTTCTCTTGTATGCTTCCACCCACAAATTCCGTGCATGCGGATCTTCCGAAAACACAGAAATATCCGATATAGTCTCCCCACTTAAGCTTCTCGTCTTATGAAAGCTGTTCAAGCACACAGTAACAGATCGCCTTTCACCCGGCATATTGTTGCTCTTCCATCAACACCTTCTACGCAGGCGAACTAATGCAATGGGCAACATGGAAGGGCTCAGTTCCCGCCACACCATGGAAATATGTGACATCACGCACTTCCCCACTCATCTTCTTCTGAGAGCACCGACTATTCTACTCACCTCGGGTAGGTACATTAAGAACACATAAGGCGCCTTCAGGTTGGATATGGAAACCAAGAATAGCAGTTTTTCACTGGCGAAATGTAGATACATATTTTGACCTCGGTTCTTAAGTAATTGATCATCATTAGATAATTTATTTGGCTTGAGTCATGGGATATAATTTACATGTATACAATGAGGATGAGGGAGGTCTTAGAAAATATCAGCTTCTAGCCTCTTACGTTGAAATTCCACGGCATTTTGCCGGAAACTTCTCTTTTCCCATCAGAATACAGTTTTTGGTATGATCTCTTAAACACAAGCATATACCCTACTCTACCCTGCAAATACCCAATTATAATTACATGTATACAATGAGGATGAGGGAGGTCTGAGAAAATATCAGCTTCTGGCCTCTTACGTTGAAATTCCACGGCATTTTGCCGGAAACTTCTCTTTTCCCATCAGAATACAGTTTTTGGTATGATCTCTTAAACACAAGCATCTACCCTACTCTACCCTGCAAATGCCCAACCTGAAGAAGCCACAGTTCGAAAATTTATAAGATACGAATTACTGATTCACTAAAGAATTTATCTGAATGTAAACAGATTCAAGTAAAAATCGATTCCTTTTGTAAGCGTTCGAACAACACTAATGGATATTATATAACAAATATTATAAAATCTATGCTAGTTCTTTTCCTGTAAACCGTTTACTACCGAGGGAATTGACTAGGGGAAGAAAAATCTTGAACGGGGAGAGTGCACATGAAGCACTTGCCACATAAATTAGTCGGAATAGATGAACTTGGCTTCATTAAAATATCCACTATGAGTGCTTATAGTGTTTGTTTCATCAAAGAAAACTAAATGAATTAAAATGGGGTGTTGAATTCAACTCATATAATTCATAAACTTTACACCCTAAGGCGTCACACGTCGTGGAAGCATTTTATACTTGAATCCATATTAAAACAATCCTTGAGCTTTAGGTCAAACATGACGAAATTTTAAGACACGGATCAAAGAACGCTCACAAAGTTACATAAATACCTATTGATACCAACTCACAATTTGCTTAGCATCTGCTGGATAAGAATCATGTAAGTGGTTTTATCCCCGAAATTCTAAATGTCCTACCAATAGGTTTAAAGATGGATGCATTGGAGCCACTTGAAAATAACAGAGAATCAAGCAACCTTTGCAACGAGTTTCTATTTCCGGACCCCTCCCCACTCCTTTCCAAAAAAATTCGTTTTTACAAGCCTCTAACCTATGTTCCACTGCCTTTCCACTCAAAAATTAGTTTGTTCTCCAAACCCTCCACCCCCAGATTATTGGCGTTGGTTACTATCGTAACTATCAATGCATAACGTGTAAAAAATTGTGCATGAGGATGCATCAAGCTGCAAAACGCGTAATACATGAATAAATATTACTGTTAAAGTATAAGGATTGTTTTAATACGGATTCATTTAATTCAAGCGGAAATTTTCCCACTCTTTATCGACCGATCTAACCCTGAATTGCTTAACCTGCCCCAAAACAATGTTCATTTTGCTTAGAACTAGGTCACGTATAATGCAAAGTCGACGGAAAACTAAATAATTGGCACGGTATCGAAGTAACCACGTCAATAAGAGCTTGATGCACCAATCGTTAAAAACTGCTACGGCAGAACATATAGCGTTTCACAGCTGTTAGAGGGATTAAGATCAGGACTGGAGAGTAGCAAATGTGACACCTATATTCAAAAGCGGAGACAGGGAAGACCCTAGTAACTATAGGCCTATTTCTCTCACATCCATTTCCTGTAAGGTATTTGAACACATAATTGTAAGCTCCATTATGAGTCATTTAGATAGGGAGGGATTATTAATAAATAACCAACACGGATTTCGAAAGGGTAGATCTTGCGAAACCCAATTGGCCCTCTTCGTTCATGACATCTTGCTCTCGGGTGAAAATAATGTTCAAGTTGACGCGATATTCCTCGATTTTAAGAAAGCTTTCGATAAGGTACCGTATATAACGTTATAGGTATATAACGTTAAGTTGCTCTCAAAACTAGAAGCATATGGAATAGATAAAAACATTATTAGTTGGATTAATCAATTCTTACATGGGCGGGAACAAAAGGTTGTCATAGACGGTATCATGTCAAACACAGTTAGCGTTACATCGGGTGTCCCTCAGGGAGGTGTCATTGGCCCACTTTTATTTCTCTTGTACATAAATGTTATTAGCAACGTCGTTAAAATTAAGCTTAGACTCTTCGCAGACGACGCGGTTGTGTATAGGGATATTAACAATTCCGAAGATAGCGACTCGTTGACAATCGACCTACTTGCTATTCATGCTTGGTGAGAAAAGTGGCAGATGGAACTAAACATAAAAAAGTGCGTAGCAGTCAGCTTTTGGAAAAAGAAAAATAGGCCAGGTAGGGCTTACAGAATTAATAATACGGAAATTATTCACGCCGAGTCTGTTAAGTACTTAGGGGTCACAATTACTCACGACCTATCTTGGGGAAAACATATTAGGGAAATATGCGGTCAAGCATACAGGAAGCTAGGCTTTATCAAGAGAGTACTCGGAAAATGTGATGAGAAAGTGAAAGAACGTTGTTATTTTTAAAACGTTAGGCCTCATCTGGAATATGCTGTTAGTGTATGGGATCCATACGAAACGGGGTTGATATCAGAGTTAGATCGCGTACAGCGAAGAGGAGCTAGGTTTGTGAAACGATGCTACGATAAGTTGGCTAGTGTGTCTGGACTGTTAGAAGAATTAGGATGGGAATCGCTATCACAGCGTAGATTAAATTATAGGCTTAACCTCCTCAATACATTTCAGGAAAATTATTTCACTGACGACGTAAAAAACATACTATTAACCCCCTCGTACTACGGCAGATTAGATCGCGCCAATAAAATTAGAGAGCTAGATTGTAGAACCGAAAGATATAAAATGTCATTTTTTCCGCGTACCATTCGGGACAATAACAGCTGTGAACGTCGTCATGAATAGTTCGAGTAGTGGCAATAGGTAGACTGTAAATCTTTCTATTTATGTCCTCTACGTTCTTATTTACGCATGATGTAAATATTGATGTTCTAATTTTTGCATTATATTTTGAATCTGTAGTAGTAGTCTTTGTATCCCTTGCGTGTTGGAACGATTGAAGATAGAATGTTTCTTGGGTATTAGATTTTAAATTGGCGCTTTGCATATGCGGTACGCGGGTGTCAATGTAATTTCGGTGTTCTACCATATCATTCATGCATGCCTGGTGTGGAAGCACCCCCGCCACACACCCTTTGGGTGGCTTGCAGGGTATGACGTAGATGATGTAGATGTAGATGTAAGGTAGGAGCCCCTAGAGAGACACGGAGGCTACACGCTAGGCTTTATTTATCGCTAGAGAAATTCGGAATTTGTGCATTTCAGAGGAACACAGAGAATATTGTCACGATACATCACTTCATCACTTGGTCTAACAGAATCGATAAAATAAAAGAGATACATTGCCGAACAGATAAGTACAAAACTCGGTCTTTCCGTGCACAATAAGCCAACCACAAAAAAACTGATCGCCACTAAATACACTCCAATAATACACGTTACCATTTCACCTCCCAAAACCTGATCCCTTACATCTTGACACGGCTGGTGTCCAAACACCCCCTGCCACACGCCCACGCGGCGGCTCGCAGGGTAGTTTTTTGATGTAGATAAATAAGAAAAAAATTTTGTACCTTGTGGAGTACGAATACATTTTAGGTGTTTCGAAAATTTATATGAATGTATTTGGCTACATTATTTTCGACGTCTTTCTCTGCACCCAGGGGTTCGTCAGCCACAATATCAATTTTTAAAAGCTGTTTGAAATGGCCTAGCTCAAAAATTGAGATTCAGTCGACAAAAGTAAAATTCATAAAGGTGAAATAGTTCGTAACTTCTACCGCTGAAGTACCCTTTGCCAGCAGACATTAGATACGGAAAGCTTCGTTACAGCGCTCAAATAAAGGGCGACGGACGTTATTCTCGAGCATGGCTTCCAAGAAAGAGTGATTAATCGATAATTAACACAGCGCAGAGTCACTAAGTGACTTACGAGCACCCCGAAAGAACATTTATTTCTGTAACTTACAGGGAGGTTGGAAAACTAAACGTAGCTAAAAGGCATGTTTATGAGCTTGAGAGCCGATTGCTCTATCTTCACGAAACACTAGCCCTCCATGAGGCTGTGGTTATAATGCCTTTCATCCAAGATACATGTGATTCCTTAAAGAAAATTATTTTCGAAGGAGCGAAGAAAATACCACTCTCCATTAAGACGGAGTCCATTGTAATAGGCAAACAAGATTCATGTGCAGAAAGTTACCGCTCTCGACAGCGATGGTCAGACCATGAAGACGCAGTCGTTTCGTTTCGTAACACAAAATAGGATGAATTCTAAATAACCAGTGCGCTTATCAGGAGATATTGTCTCAATATATCTATAGGGCACCTAATATGCATAGCCTTTCCGTGAATGCAAATGTGTTTCGATGAAAAAAAAAAACAATCCGCTCACATTTAACATGAGGAACCACGTGAATTCATTAAGGTGAAATAGAAATCTATAGACTGTTTAAAAAAATCTCCCTGTCACTGCATATTTTCCCGTGCATTGTTGACTTTGATTCAATATCCCCAGAGGTTGATACTGTCAATATAAAATGTTATCAGTTAGAGCCATAAAATCGTATTAGGTAAATAAAAAGGTATTTACACACTACAGATACGAATCATAGACTTCATTAATTTGGTGCTAGAATCCAAGGATGGGCAACTTAAAGGTACCAGAAAAGTAGAAGGGATGAAGGTGATAAAGGTCATAAAGCTGATAAAGGTCACACGCAGGATTTGGTTTTTTCCCGGTGAACGTGGCTAATGAATTTCTCTCGAGTTTCCAGCTGCTTCATGATAGCCATTGCTGCCAACATTTCACAACACAAGCGCTGTTTTGTTTGTTTCCGAGGACAAGCACGGTATCAGGCTAAGATATCCTGAGAAATCCCTGAAGCTGACCACAGCCATCATCACGGCCATTTCCTAAATTCTGACGGAGCCGCATTGATCAGATGGGCCAATTGATGCTAGTGTCGGCTGAGTAAAAGGCCAACAAGGTAAGACTTTATAGAATAGACTATGAACAGAGATGCAGGGCATACCCTTATCAAAACATGGAATTCAATCCTTCAACGAATACAAGAGAACAGGAGAAAAAAGGCGCCAAACTCTGACCAATCAGAGGAGACTTGACCTCCACGCCAGATAATATAAAATTGGCACGATACTTGGTCCCACATAAGCCCTGACGACGATGGCAGAGCAAGCCATAGAAACGCTGACAGCAATTGCCATCCTGACCCGGCAGGAAACCCGAGGCAAGTTTCATCAGTTGAATCGAGATAATCAGCATCAGATGAAGAGAGATACTACTTCGCTCTGGTTAGGCCACGCCGCGAGCATTTGGGACCCTAGTCTTAAAGGTTTTACCAAAACAGTAATAAAATACAAAGAAAAGCTGCACGATTCGATAAAAATTGCTACGAGCGAACATAGTGTCTCAAAACTGTTGGAAGGATTAAGGTGGGATCCCCAAGAGACTCAGAGGCTACACGCTACGCTTAGGTTGCTTGAGACATTCAGAACTGGTGTGTTAAAGCGAAACTGAGAATATTATCTTGATGCCTCACTACATCTCTAGGTCTGACAGAAGTGAATGAGAGAGATACATTTTCAGACAGATATGTACAAAAAATTGTTCATTCCGCGCACAATAAGCGACCACAATAAAAACTGAGCTCTACTAAATACACTCTCATAATACACGTCACCATTTCACTTCCCAAAACCTTATCCCTTACATCTTTACACGGCCGGTGTCTTAACACCCCCTTGCCACACGCCAATGCGGCGGCTCGCAGGGTAGTAAAAAGATAATAAGATCCAACTTGAGCTTTAAGTTATTCAGGATTTTACCCAAGCATTAGGTTAAAGATTATTAGTATTGGGTGCTCTAATGGTGTATGTTCATTTTATTGCTTTAATAATTTTTCTATAATAAAAAAAAACATGAAGCATGCGGTTATAAAATGAGAGCTAAAAATTTTTTTCTTCTTCCAAACACGGGACTCACGTGAGACAGTACTTATGTAAATTCCCAAGCCAGGAATAATGCAGCCAGCATCGCGTCACAAGGTAAGCAAATACCATGGCGGATGTTACAAACATAAATTCTCTTTGTAACTCGGGGAACAGTGTATAGACAAAGCACTCAGCTCGACAGACGGATCATCCTTTCGTTCAGCTATTCCAGCTCGGATAACGGATTTTTTCCTTTCCATTTGCGTGTTAGAACAATGGAGGTGAGATTTGCATACCAAGCAGGCTGCCACAGAAATGTTAGCACTAATAAATTAGAGTACTTAAATTGCGAGCTTGTGTAAGTACATTCACTAACGCTTCTCAGCAGCTAGTAAAAGAATTTACTTCTCTCAGCATCTAGTGAACAAAATTTACTTCTACTGCCTTAAAAATAGGAGCGAAAAGTACTATTCTCCTACTTAGCACTTCTGTCTCGGTAAAAATTGACAAATCCTTCAGAGGCAGTGTGAATTATAAATTTCTTCACAAGTTTTTAAAACTGTTGAAGGTAAATGACCAATCAAGTCTCATTCCAATTTTATTTAAAAATTACCATTCAGATCATGCCTTTCAGCCACAATAATGCGACACAGATTTCAGACTGGCACAGAGAATATTATAATTACGCCTCACTCCATTTCCAGGGCTGACAGAAGCGATAAAATAAGAGAGATACATTGGCGATCAGATAAGTACAAAACCTCGCTCTTTCCGCGACCACAATAAAACTGAGCTCCACTAAATACACTCCCAAAACACACGTCACCATCTCACCTCCCAAAACCTTATATATTACTTTTGCACACGACTGGTGTCCTAACACCCCCTGCCTCACGCTCATGAGGTGGCTCGCAGGGTATTATGTAGATGTAATGTGATTTTAGTAAAGTTAGTGATTCCTTAGGCTAATAGACTTGTTATTTCATTTAATTTCATTGATGTTTACTTTGAGGAATGATAACTATTCCCAAACCCAATTCGTGGTAGACAATCATTTACAAATTTCGTAATCAGCACCACCTTTTTGCGATTTCTGACCATGCACAAATAATGTAACTATGGCATAAGTGAGTTCAAAAGGAAGAAAAACAACTAACTGTCACATGGAAATAGCACTCATCCGTTTCCATAGCAAAAGCCGAGAATGTTCCCTAAAAGGTACCTAAATGTAGGTAAGATCTGGGGCTCTAAGAAGGGAATTCAGTAGCTAGCAGAAAAAATAGGAAAACAAAAGTAGCATTATTTTGTGTCGAAAGATCTACGTCAACCTCACCACGACTGAGTGCAGAATAAAAAAAACGTATTATAATAAATTAGTTGCGGATGGAGATCTTCATGACAGAACATTAGCATGATCAAGTGCGTACACTGTATTCTAAATGAAGAGGAATTTAGGATTACGAAGACAGTTGGCAAAGAACTATGTTTTATGCTTAAACTTCAAATTTCGCACCGTAAACCAAACTCCTTACAATTATTTCATCGAGACTATTTTAAAAAAATACAATTGTTGCATTATTTACATCGAAACAAAAAAATTAAAACTGCAGAATGGACGGAAAATTATTAAAACCACAGCGCCTTGTTGTTACCCTTTAGATAAAGGTTAAATTGCCGTTAAAGGGTAATTTAAATGCTTCACTTGTTGATTTTAACCCTTACGCTGTAACACGCTGGGATACTCGCACGAAAATATGACTATCACGTGCGACTAGTGGGGATAGTCCAAGGCCGTTCCACTAGTAGATCACATCGATTCGGCCAATCGTTTTGCATAGTTAAAAATCAAATCACTGATGATGAGTAAAATTTTTTAAAGATTTTTCATGATATTACATAATTTCCTAGTTCAATGACTATAAAGTACCAGTAAAAGTAAATAAATGACTACAAAGTCACAAATGGTAGCACCTATTATTATTAAATTTTATCTGACAGTCGTCAAATTTCTGTGACCCATGTATGAGGGTTGCCCAAAACGTAATCCACCACATTTTTTGCTAATAAACTATTAATTCCACAAAACAAAATTTTAACATAAGAAAGAACGACTATTTTTTATCTACTCACTCACTTTTCCCACATAATTTCCGTCAAGTTCTAATACCTTCCTCCAGCGACTCACTACGGCGGTTTGCCCTGTCGGTACCAGTCCTCACTTAGTTTATGGAGCAAGGTTTCCACTGCTCCACTCGCCTTTTTCGTCGTCCAAACTAGTAGTGTGGAAAAGTACTTACTCTCATTATTCAAAATTAATTAGAAAAGGAGACAAATTACGAAGCAATTTACATTCTTTCATAACTTTCGTTCATGCCCTAATGATATTTGCGAGCCTAATCTTGCAGTCTATCCTCTGCAGAGTCCGAAAGTTAAGTCAGGGCACTCGGATGTAAGATACGGTAGCGTCATGATAACCTCGTGATAGAGGTGGTTCGTTCGCGAGCGAACGGGTTCGAAGGAACAGGTCCATGAATTAAACAGGAGGACCGAGGACCAACTCCCATGGAACGACCATTCCTTTCGGTCAGTCGGTCTTTTCGGTCCGTCTTTCCTTTCGGTTCGTCATTACTGTCTCTTCGTCGCTCCTATCTTTAAGAGATTGGATTTTCATTACAATACCCCAAATATTCATCTGCGGTGTAATCAGCTGTGCTTTTTTTTCTTAGTGTAATATAAACCAATTTACGCAACAATATAAAAAGTTGGTAACATTACCTTCCCTCATTTATTTCACCCAACATTCTTACATTACGTCATTACGGTATACAAAGTGTTTTTGTATTTTTACATTCTTTAAACACCAATAACATGTTAGAAATAAAACATGTCCACCAATAAAAAAGGAACGGTGAACGAATACAAATGAACGGGTCTCAAGAAGGACCGATCCAGAGTGAATGAGTTCCAAAAAAATGAACGGGTTTTCCCATCTCTACCTCATGGCGACCAATGGGAAAAGCATCTCCCGATTACTATTTCAACGCACTGATTTTTGTTACTAGGGAGTTTTAAAAAAATAAGAGGCATTACTTTTTAGGGCAACCCTCGTACCATTTTAGGCACGTGAACTTCAAATGACACGTCATGCTTAAGTATTGTAAATGCGGCCTTTTTTAATGTCAATTAATTCTTATGTAATTCAAAAACAATAAACTCTGATGAAGGTCGAAAGTTTAGAATGAACCTCGGTTGTTTACTTCGTTTATACACGTGAATCGCGGTAAATCGCGAGTGTTTGAGCAACGATCAAAGAGCCTGATGAGATTGCACGCGTGTTCCATTTCTCGCAAGCCGTTTGCGGAGCAGCCCGTGGAAATTTTTGATACGAAGTAGGAGGAAAAGAGACGGCTGGGACTCGAGAGTACTACACGTGGAATGATGCGAATAATTATTCAAAATGACGAGAAGCAAAGCGGGTTTGCCACCGCTGTGCCAAAGGTCTAATTAATATTGGAAACTATGTCACGCAAATATTTGCAAGAGACGACCCTGTATCACGAACACAAGAGACAACAGTCCACAAGAACCATTTTAGTGCACGTGCAATGTCCCTAGGTCAGCAATGAATACTAAATTGGCTAGTGCTGAATATTCTTGGAACATACAAAGACTTGAATCGAGATTCGGAGGTATATCATTAGTGATTACATTGTTGTATTTCTCAAAGTTAAAGCCAGTTCATCAAAGCAGACGGCTAAACTTCACCGACCAAGAGTATTTTTATTATGGCCACGTTTTTATTAACTCACTTTCTTGTCTGTCTGCTTGCCTGTTAGGTACGAATTTGGCAATCGATTTTAAACTAACTTCTCAATGAGCTAGAGACTAGAAACTTTAAAAACGGGTCAGACCTGGATGACAATGCAATAATAATACGTATAAAAAATAATAATAAATAATGATAACAGTTAGCACCAGGGGAAATAGCGGAGTACAAAATGGAAAAGCCTGTGACATCGAATGCGATGATTTTGACGAATTCATTCGCAACATCCTGAACGCGAATTCGCTTAACTGTACAACTCTATTGGTAAATAGGTATAACAATTTTCCATTTAAGATATGTTCACACAGGACTAAAACGAAGAGAATAATTATTTAAATTAAAAAAAAAATTTTTAAACTGACTAAAAAGTAGAAAATAATGTCTTCTTACTCCATACAGATTTATAACCCCATACAGATTCATAACCCGAAAGGTCCCGAAAATCTGTGATTGTAAATTTTTATAGCTATGAAAATACTTGTTAGCTTTAAAACAAAAAATGGGGGACGTATGTAATAGATAATAGAATGGAGTGTAGGGAATAGCTGTCGTAGAGAAAACTCGCACAACAGTTCAAATTATTTGCAATACGATAAAATTGTTAGTGACTTAGGTGAACCATTCATGTATCAATAATCAGTTTCATGCGCCTTACGTTTTTTGTTTTAAATCTTACAAGTATATTCATAGCCATTAAAATTCACAATAAAAAATTTTCAGGACAGTCCGGATGGGGCTACAAATCTGTATGAGGTTATAAATCTGTATGGGGCTAGGTGAAATTATTTTATACTTCTTAGTCCGATTTAAAAACGTGGTTGTTTAAAGTTTTCTTCGGTTTAAATCGTTTTTTGTTGCATTAACATTCCGACAGCAATATTAATGACCTTTTAACAATTTGTTTGTCCGGCGAAGGCATTTCCATCCTAGTCAGGTTTGAGCGAGTGCATCTCTTTAAGTTTTTCAACCAATAATATTAAAACGGATGCAAGAAAATATTTTTAGGACAATCGCTTCCTTAATACACATATGCAGTAAAATTCTCAGAGGTAGTTCGATGAATTGGGCCATTTCCTCAAGATCCGATGTCAATTTTAACTATTTTAAATCATGAAAGGCATCTACAAAGCCGTAATCACCAACTATTTTTTACGTAGACAAAACAGACTGAGAGATTTGAAAGGTCTAAGTTCGCCCAAAAATTTGAATTCCTTGAAGAAATGAAAACGTTCGCTGATTGGTTGACGTGCTCTTGACGTCACGGCTCTGTTGCGGGAGCGAACTTAGCAACTGAATTGCAGGGACGTACGCATACAGCACAGGGTTTAGGCACACGTAATATATTTGTGATGTAAATTGGAGTATGAATTACATAGCGTAATTCATCCCGTTATATTGCTACATACAGCAGTATTACGGCGGGAGAATACACTTCGTGTTTCCATGTAACCATAGAGCAGATATACGGCGCCAAAATGTTTTATTTTAATTTGAGCCAACCCAAATGTGAATGACTGATAGGTTAGAAATAAACTAGAAGTAGATTTTGCAACATTTTTGACATGGATATATTTCCGGGAAAAATTACTTCCATCTCAATATCCCTCTTATCCATCTCAAAAAGCCTTCCATCCTCTTTTTATGACCAATTCAACTTTCCTATTTCGACTTCCTTCCCTCCTCCACCATCTTTCCCCCTGACCCAGGCTATCCAATCCATCCCCCCAACAAATGCCATGATATTTCCATAATATCCTGAGCTTAAATGAATGCCACGTATGATAATTTCATGATTTCATGGTTTTGGCAGACACCCTCAACGAGGGCACGGCATGCATACTTAAAGAGAGCGCGCCCGTCCAGAAAACACCTACCGCTTCTCCACCTGCCCGCTCACTGGAGAGGACCCCACCCTTTTAACACCGACGGAGATAAAAAAAAAAACTTTTCCTCATCCTTCCCTTTGCATCAGGAATAAGCGCGGGGGATTCCCTTCCGTCCTTCCCAAGCCATTAAAATGGCAGGGAAGTAACTCCTCCTCCCCAAGCGGGCTCTCTTGACTCCGCCTTCCTATTCCACCCCCATCGTGTTGGAGTGCTTGACTGTGCGCTATGTGTTCGTGCCGTGTGCCCTGTTCACCGACGTCCTTTCGGAGGTGGCCCCGTGCCAATTCCTTCCACTTCGTCTTCCACCCTTCACTTCGCTCGTCTCCATTCCTCGCCGTCCCGAACGAATGGAGGGAAAGGGGGGTGAGTGAGGGGGTCATCCCATCCCTTCCCGTGATTCCACAGCGCCGTCACGCGCGCGATAAAACGACCAAACAACGACCTCGACGTCGTCTTTCCTTTTGGCCGCCCAAGGAGTCCCCGATTCGATTCCCGCATGGAAATAATTGATTATTTTAGTAGTTTCTGTGCATTTGTAGAATGCCCATTATGTGGTGCGTGTTGGTGGAAGTTAATTTCTTCACTGTAGTTCATGTTGGTGATGAGTCACCCCCTGCCAAATACCCTTGTGGGTGCTTGCAGGGTAATGAGTAGATGTAGATGAAATAAGTTGAGGAATACGGCTCTGCTTCGAAATATCAGAGCGGTACAGGGAATATTATCATGACGCCTCACTAAAGACAAGCAGCACGCTCCGTTAAAAACAGCTACGAGCGAGCATATAGTGTTTCACAACTTTTAGTGGGATCATGGTGGGAGCCCTTAGAAACTCGAAGGTTACACGTTAGGCTTAGCTTGCTTGAAAAATTCAGAATTGGTGTGTTTCAGAGCGACACAAAATAATATCATGACGCCTCACTACATCAATAGGTCTGACAGAAGCGATAAAATAAGAGATACATTGCCGAAAAGATAGGTACGAAAACTCGTTCTTTCTGCGACCAATAAGCGACCACAATAAAAAATGAGCTTCACTAAATATACTCCCATAGTACACGTCACCATTTCACTTCCCAAAACCTTATCCCTTACATCTTAACACGGCTGGTGTCCTAACACCCCCTGCCACACGCCCAGGAGTCGGCTCGCAGGTTAGTATGTAGTTCATACACCACCGCTCGGCTCTGTTATCGCTCATTTGAAAATAAAATCCATAATTTTCCACTTTTATGATGCCTGGATTACGTCAACCACGAGATGACGTAGACTCTACGTCAGCATCATCAACAGCTGAAGGCTAGGCATTGTCGCTGTTCGTCCATATTTCTACCCTTCGATTCAGTTCTCCCTAACTCTCAACCTTCATTCCTGAGCACCTCTCAAAAAATGCAGCCTAGGTCTATCCTACTCTTCTTTCTCCGTATCTTCTCCTCCAAAATATTTAAAAGACATTCATTCATATCTTAAATCTTATAACATTAACTTTCCTATTTTCCATGGTTACTGCGAGGGATTTCTTGTCCTTGACGTCACTGTGATGTTAAAAGAGAGTTCAAAAGTTGTTGATTACATTTAATTTACCGTTAGTTAACGAGAAAGTAAACTGAAGGGAGAACGCTTTAATGTCGAATTTCAGTCGGGGAAAATTTGATCCAGAGATTATGATGGCGGGCTAATATGCAACGATCACACAAACCTGGAGTCCCACAAGGATGCGTGATTTCACCTCTACCACCTTCATTCGAGCATACGATACATACACCGGAATTACCAGCAAGATTACATAGTTTACAAACGATAATATTGTAAAATGAGAAATGACCATGACCACTATGAATTTATTTCATTTGGTCTAATAATATGTCATCTGTCATGTCTTGATTTGAGGATGAAAGTTATCCCTTGAAAAATGCACCGCAACACCCATATTCTCAATCCTTGAAGTCAAGTTCATAGCCATTTTCTATCGATCTAATTTTACCTCTAACTTAATTCTGGATGCAAACAAAAACGATATGGACATCGGTTGGCACATTCATGTTATGACTGCTTCGTTTTCTTGAAAAAATACGTTTTTCGTAGGCGCAAGTTTTCCTTAGAAATAAACTTAACAACAGAAATATATGGAGTGGATCTTTTATTTTATCCAGTAATGCCTAACAAACTTTAGATAGGTTTTTTCAGAAAAAGTACGCTATATTCATGGTGTTGTATGTGTTAACTGGCATAGGACATTTAAGATAAAAACGGAAGCTTAGAACTTAACCACACTTATAATTTATTCACTGACATGGTGTTATAAAATGATGGACTTCTTCAAAGTAACTGAAAATGGCGGAGACACTTAAATAAGAGTGGAAAATGTTAAGCTATTGTTTTTATTAAAAATGACTCGGTTCCTCAAAGTTGAACCTGAATCAGTCTCTTACATTCGTAAGGTAGAGGACAGTTTTTTCTCTGAGTAAAATCGATATGAAAAAAGACTGAACTCTAATTTTACGAGGTTATCTCCATTTGACCGAAATTTGAAGCTTAAGCGACAATTCTAGTGGAGGAAAAATCACTCGTCTGGACCGGGAGTCGAACCCGGATCCCTCCATATCATGTAGAATATCTTAGCCAGCTGGTGAAAGTCAAGTGGAAAAGTCAACGAATGATTAATTCTCCGCACAATTTTCGCACCAATGAGAACTAAATGATGACTCATGGCCGGTTGCAAAAAAATTTAGTTATGGAATCAATTGTTAGTTACATAACTTATTTACCAATAGTTAATAGCTTTGAATATTAAATCTAATCTTCTACCGCCGGATAAAATTTACCAAAGCTTAGCGTCTTATTAATATCAAATGCAGATAATAATTAGTCAGTATGAGTAAATAAACTGGTCATTTGTCACAAAACAACTGTTTTATCTAGTAATTAAGTCTACAAGCGGTTCATTGCGCATCCGCCATCTTGGCTACTTATGGAACTTATAACCCCATGCCGGAGGTTATGAAACCAATAAATTTATCGAATACTTCTGCAACACTGATTGAATGGTTGCTATGGCTTATGGGTCCCATAACTTCATAGAATACTATGTGTCGTTCCTGCAACAGGTCATTAGTAAAGGTAATACCGAGGCTAGTCCTGGTGTTTTAAAAGGCGGTGCACTAAGCTGCAATACAAGCTATTATTTAAACCTGGTTTAGGGAAAGCCTATGCATAAGTCTGTCAACCTTTTAGATCCCCTATCTCTCATCCAACCACCCCGCCCCTTTACCCAACCCCTCCCGCTCAAATACACGCCGCCACATAACAAAGCCCTCCGAACGAGTGTCGCCCTCTGTGAATGCGTTAGAATTACGCGATCTCTTCCTCCTCCTCGTCTTCCCGACTCATTCCGATCCACCCTCTCACACACCCGTCACGTGTTGTGCGGCGCTGTCGAGGCGAACGTTGTCGCGTATCGACTGCGATGCGCAAAGCGATGTCCAGCACGTCGCCTCTTCTTCCTCGTCGATCTCCGAGCGCGAGGGAATGCGATGCAAAATGATGCGAGAGCGGGCTGATGGGGGTGGGGGAGGGAAGGGAGGCAGGGTCCGGTCGGTGACGGAGGGGGTAAGGCCCTCCAGAACTAACCCTTGGCGGTCGCTGGTTTGGGTTCCACTCAGGTTCATCAACACTTCTTAACTTCATGATGATCATCATCACGCGTAACATCAGTTATGAACCCGTGCGAGTGCCTTCGTACCACTTTCAGAGATCTACGGAACTAGCCGCGCAGTAACTCTAACGGAGTCACCCGCTAGTGATCACACAATTGCGTGAAATTCCTGAGTTGACAACTTGTTCCGTAAATCTCCCATGAGATCCACAGTAGAAGAGGACGCCTGGGTAGCATAATTGGTCTAAGCACTCGGCGCGAAATCGAGGGATCTGGGTTCGATTCCCAGTCCAGGCGAATGATATTTTCCACTGTGAATGTCACACAATTGACTTCGTACCACAACATTTTTCAACGCAATATTTGGAAACGCGTAACGAAGTTCGTGCTCGTAACTCGTTCAGAATTTTAGTAATATAGCCGTTTAAACTAAATATGACCAAAGTAGGGTACTTTCAAACAGTTGGCTGGAAATTATTCCAATTTCTCAAAAATGAATTTATTGGAATGATTTCAAGTTGTCAGTTTTCGGAGACCATTTCAGGGGTCTCAAGTATGACGTTCAGTGGCGGAGGGGATAAAGCCCTCCGGAGCTAACCCTTGGGGGTCGCTGGTTTGAGTCCCACTCAGGTCCAACAGCCAACGTGACGAAGTTCGTTCTTGCAACTCGATCAGAAGTTTACTAATCCGGCCGTTAAAAACTAAAAGACCACAGTAGGGGACTTTCAAACAGAGAGGTGGAACAAAATTAGGTAAAAATTTTTTCTCCAATGCTCGTAATTATTGACAACACTCGGGGTCTCTTAAGCAGTGTGAGGGATCCCATTTTGGGTTCAGAGTGTGTGTCGGTGAGTGGTCACTGGCGAGGAATGAACATTCCCGTAAACCACCACAGAGGGAGAATAGGAGTCTAAAGATCACTATGACAATTTGGAGAGAAGCGGGGTGTACTCCCTGAAGTGTAATTCTCCCGGATGCAATTATTTTTACGTCGGTCAAACTGGCCGCAAATTTAAAACAAGGATTTCCGAACATTTAAAATGTTTTTTTAAATCATGACAACAGCTCTGTGTTTGCTAAGCATCTGTTTGACCACAATCACATTTCTAATTTTAAACCTAATATTTCATATTTTTGGGACAATGTGCCAAATTGGATGTTTTAGAACATTTTGAAAATGTTTTAGCTTTTAAAAAATCAAGTCATAGGGCTTTAAAGATTTTTATTCCGGATAAATTGTCGCCCCTTTTTACTGTGCCTCTCACTTCATCTTTTAACTCTTGACGCTGTTGGTTTTACATTTTCCGTGTCCTCGCTTTGTTAACCCTCGCCTCTCTACTAATATCCTCCCCCCCCCACTCCCAACCTCCTCCTTACTTCCTTCCCCGTGCGGTACTCTGTGAATATATATATATATATATATATATATATATATATATATATATATATATCTACATCTACGTGATACCCTGCGAGCCACCACGAGGGTGTGTGGCAGGGGGTGAAGATCACCAAACCTGCACTATTGACATGCAACTAGGATATTTAATGGAGACATGCTAGATAATATGGTCACATGCAGCTAGATGGTTAGTATCTACATGATAAGAAAGGGATTATTGGTTGTTATTACATGCATGATGCACTACAGACTACTCTAACTATATTTCACCTACCTATCCCTTTGCTACGCTGCCTATTGTTCTCTCTTATAGTACGAGGGAAAAATGACATTTTAAATCTATCGGTACGACAATCTATCTCTCTAATCTTGTTAATATGATCAAACCTAGCATAATACGCAGGGGTTCTCAATATATATCTAGCGTCATCTGTGAACAACTCTGTTTCGAATTTACTTAAAAGGTTTAACCTAAATTTTAACCAGCGTTCTGATAGTAATTCCCATCCTAGTTCTTCTATTAAACTCGTAACACTTATACAATTATCATAACGGCCTTTAACAAACCTAGCAGATCTCCTTTGCACGCGCTCTAATTCTTTTATCATACCTTCCTCGTACGGATCCCATATACTAGCGGCATATTCTAAATGAGGCCTGACAAGTGTAAAATAGCATCTTTCTCGTACTCTCTCATCGCATTTGCCTAGAACTCTTTTTACGAATCATAATCTACGGTTTACTACACTAGATATTTCCCTGATGTGTTTCCCCCATGACATGTCTTCAGTGATGGTGACGCCTAAGTATTTAATTGAATCTACGTTACATATTTTGTTTTCTTTGATGCTATAATTATTCCGGGGAAAGCCATTTTTTCCAAAAATTCATAATCGCGCATTTCTTCAAATTTAATTCTAGTTGCCATCTATCACACCAATCATCAATCGCATCAAAATCCTTAGCTAAAAACTGTCTGCCCTCTTCATTTCTAATTTCCTTATACGCTACTGCATCATCGGCAAAACGACGGAGCTTGCTATTTTTTACACCTGTATTCAAGTCGTTTACGTACAGAAGAAATAAAATTGGGCCTATCACGCTTCCCTGGGGAACACCTGATGTAACTTTTACTTCGCCGGAGCTGACACCATCTAATACCACCCTTTGAACGCGTTCACGTAGGAAATCTCCTATCCAGCCTGCTATATTACTGTCTATTCCGTATGATGCTAACTTCGCGAGTAACTTACAGTGGGGAACCTTGTCAAAAGCTTTTCTAAAGTCAAGAAACGCTGCATCTACCTGTACGTTACCTTCTCCGGAAACTAAAATATCGTGAACAAAAAGACCTAATTGAGTTTCGCAAGACCGTCCTTTTCTGAACCCATGCTGGTTTGTTATTAATAAATCCTGGCTGTCGAGGTGTCCCATTATTGATGTAACTATTATATGCTCTATAATTTTACATGATAGTGACGTTAATGATATTGGTCTATAATTACATGGCTGTTCCCTATCTCCACTTTTATAAATTGGGGTCACGTTTGCTATCTTCCAGTCTTTGGGAACCGCGTGTTCTTCGAGGGATTTGTTAAATATTACTTTAAGATACGGAGCCATTTCGAGAGCTAATTCTTTATAAACACGAGCTGGAATTTGTACAGGACCCGAGGACTTGTTCGGGCTAATATTACTTAGTAAGGATACGATTCCGCTACAAGATATATCGATCGGGGGCATTAGTTGTTGAAATCGGTCTGGTATGGTTTCGCGGAAAGTATGCATAGATTGATTAAAAACGCTCTGAAAAAAGTAATTCAACAAATTAGCCTTATCTAAACTGGAAGTTACTGTTTCGCCTCTATCGTTTTTCAAGGAATTAACCGTTGACTTTTTAGTTCCCTGTACTTCCCTAACATATGACCAAAATGCTATCCGATTTCCCTCTAGTTGTTCTCCAAGTACTTTTCTCTTGAATTCGCTAAACGCTTTCCTAAGGGCAGATTTTGCGGCTGCTTTACAAATTTTATAATGCTCGACAGTATTTTTTAGGTCGCAATTAGCTACATTTTTCTTCATTTTTCTTAGTTTCGCGTGGCTAACTCGTTGGCGTTTTAAACATTTTCTAACCTCCGCGTTGTACCACCTTGGTTCCCTATTCTCACTCTTATACTTATGAGGTATATATATATGAGGTATATATATCTATTGACAAGTGACCGCGTAATTTGGAGGAACTCTTTCCATGCATTGTCTGTATCACTATTTTTGCTAATGTTCGCGAATTTTTCAAAAGATGTCTTTAAGTCACGCCTAAATCCGTTAAAATTTGCTTTACTAAAAAGGTAAATCTTTCTTTTTAATTTAAAATTTTTTTAGTATTGAGGGAAAATTTTACGTTTACTACCTTGTGGTCGCTTATTCCATCGACATTTTCAACTTTAATAACTTTTTCAGGGATGTCTGTGGCAAGTAAATCGAGAACATTCTCCCCTCTATTAGGCAAATTTACTATTTGATGTAGTGCGTATGATGCGAACAGGTTAAGCAATGACTCGCAGATATCTTTGTCCCTACCCCCAGACTTATGACTACATGTTTTCCAATCTATCGATGGTGTATTGAAATCTCCACCTACAATAATCTGTCGTTCGCTACTATGGGAATTAATGGACCTGATTGTTTCTCGAGTTCTAACACTGAGTGTACATCGGAATCGGGTGGTCTATAGTAGGCACAAACGTATATTACTTTCGAATTAGAACATTGAATAGAACACCATACACTTTCTATTATATTATCGGGAATCACTTCTATTTTGCTGACTATTGTGTTCTTAACTGCGATAAATACTCCCCCTCCCGGTCGACCCTCTCGATCTCTCCTGTATACCCTAAAATTTACTGGAAAAATTTCACTATCAGCAATATCGCTTGTTAACCAACTTTCCGTTATATAGCCACCACCTCTGTACGCTGTATTCTGCCTCTGATGATGATGTGTATACAATTGAAACCGGCTTAGGCTTGTTTAATAGTAATAAAACAGTGTGGAATATTACAAAGTTCTTATTATTATATCATGTAGAAATTCCACCAAGTTAACGCTTCAACTATCTTGTATACACCACAGAGGTGTTTTCTGGTTGAAAGACTACGGTTGGTCACTGGCGTTTCCGTTAAACCAACAGAGTAACTTTTGACGAGTGCTGCCAATAATTACGGCCATTGGAGAATGATTTTAACCTAATTCTGATACATTACGAGGCCGTAAAGCTCAAGTTTACTTGATTTTAGAAAGCTGGAAATTTCTTCAATTTCCCCAAAACGAATTTGTGAGAACGATTTCAAATTTTCAGCCTTCGGAGGACTTCTCATCGGCCTGAATTAAAACGTTCAGTTGACAACTTTGAATGTCTGTTGCTAAATATTAAAAATATTGATGATCGAATAAAGTTAGTTTCTTTGTCAATTTGTCGTAGATAAGTATAATTAGCGAAATCAGCGAAATACGAATGAGAATGTTTCTGATAATTCAGCTCTCAGAGTTGATTATACCAGAGAAAAAATTCTACAATGAATGCACAAATTACAATCCGGAGAACAGAAGTTCTATTTAGTTGTTTAAAAATAACTGATTGTTCCAGTACTTAGTTTCCTGAAAACCGGAATCGATTGACAATAAACCAATCTTTTTTTCATGTATTTATGGCAATGTTTACGACCGACTTCGATGATTTTCTGCCTCCTGAAAAATATTCCCGAGTTGATATTTTCCTTCCTTTTATATTTGTTATGAAAATCCCTGAATTAGACATTTTTGAGTTCATTCAACTGTTCAGTATCACGGGAAAAACAATCGATCCATAAGACTAATGGTGATTGATATTTGAATCCATATTGAGAATAAGTATTGTACTTATCCACAGTTATTTATTGTAATCGCGCAACACGTTTCACAGATTTCTGCATCTACAGACACAATTGTTTATCTTTTATTCATTCATGATTACGATAGTAACCTAACGATAAGAAGGAGGGATTGGAGAACAAACTAATGTTTAGGAGGAAAGGCAAGGGAGCATGGATTAGGGGCTTGTGAGAAGGGAATTTTTTTCGGAAAGTAGTGAGGAGGGGTGCACAAAATGTGGCTCGTTACAAAGGTTGCTTGACTGTCTGATAATTTCCATATATTCTGTTCTGACTGATATCGTTGCAAGAGGCAAGGATACAGCCTACTTTAAAACCAATCTTAATTACAATGCGTAAACTCTTAGCCGCCTAAATAAAAGAACTAAACTTCCATCAGAGCTTGCTCTTGGAAACCGATCTTCATAACCCAGGAGAGAAATGACAGGTGGTGAATATGCACATAATATTAATTACAACCATTTGACACGGCTCATGAAATTTTAGCGAGAAAAGAGAAAGCAATTTCGGAAGATAAATTAGAATGATTTTAAACCCATACCTTTCGGGCAAAGTTGGCTGTACTGGAAGTTCCGTCCTTCATGATAATTAAGATTACAAGTTTAGAGCGGCTCATCCGGATCCTTTGGGCAATCTGATCGCTGGAAGCGTCTGGAAGATAGAAAAAATGTATAAAAATATTTTAGACGCCAGCTAAATGATCTACATCTATATCTACGTACTACCCTGCGAGCCGCCGCATAGGCATTTGGCAGGGGGTGTAGGGACACCAGCCGTGTAGAGATGTAAGGGATAAGGTTTTGGGAAGTGAAATGGTGACGTGTGTGATATAGTAGTGATTTTAGTGGAGCTCAGTTTTTATTGTGATTGCTTATTGTGCACGGGATGGATGAGTACTTGTACATATCTGTTCGGCAATGTATTTCTCTTATTTTATCACTTCTGTCGGACCTAGAGATGAAGTGAGGTGTCATTATAATATTCTCTGGGTCGCTCTGAAACACACCAGTTCTAAATTTCTCAAGCAAACTAAGCCTAGCGTGTAGCCTCCGAGTCACTAGGGACTCCCACATTAATCCCTCTTAGAGTTGTGAGAGTATATGTTCACTCGCTGAATGCCATGGCGTCTGGCTTCATATTATGGCTCTTCATCTGTCATTCTAATGCTAGCAAAGTGCTAACTTTTCCCGTTTCCTTTGGAAAGGTTGCTCGATGGAAAACGTGTCAAAACTTATCTAGAGAAAGGAAATGTCCCTCGAAATAGAAAAATTATTCTTCGAAGGAGTTTACGTAGGGATCATTCATATGATTGTGCTTTTGTGTGGCGAAGGAAGTGAAACGCATGAAATCAAAAGAAAAATGGAATAGTGTCCAATAAAGTATAAGCTGAAACATGACATGATAAAGCAAATAACTTTTGAGTTGAAAAAATGTTTGCCCCAATTTGCCTTTTAAAAATTATTCAATCAAAAATATCCTGTTCGAAAATACTATAGCAACCGCGGTTAGTGTTCTTTTATGTACACTGTTCCAACGATTTTCAATATTATACCAAAATCAGTATGAGAAACCGACAAAAGGTCTTCATTAAAGAAAGAAGTAAAACAATGGTTACTGCATAAAGAGAAATGCAGTTGAGTTAACATGGTATACTGCTAAATCTGTTTTCTTTTATATTTTAAAAATGTTTTCTAACTGATCAATGTTGTACAGTAATCAAATTTTAAAAAAACTTGTGTACTTATCCTAAGGTAACTATAACTTGATAGAAATGTTCTCATTGTGTTTTTGTGTATATTTATATGTTTTTATTACATTTAAGGGTTTAAATCTTTGGCAATCCAGTGGACACTAAAAAGACCACCAGCTAACAAGCCATTGGCATAGGAGAACTTTATCAGAGCACATATTGTATTGAATTAAATTCATTTAAAACTGCTAAATAAATTTATTATTATTAAAATAATAACCAAGAATAAAATAAAAGATATGGAATATACTTAGTAAAATCGACGACATATAAGTTATTTCGACGCGTATTTTCACTTTTTTGAGCGATAATTGGTAAGATTATATTCAAATGCGATGTTGAACATCGACAAAAAAAATGAGCACAGTTCAGCGTAACCACGAGGAATACGAGGAGGATGGAGTGAAGGCCGCTAGTCCACGCGAACAATGACCTCCGTCGGTATTCCTCACCCACGTCCATCTGACACTCGCAGCCTCGTTAAGTAGGCGCACGTAAGAACCGACCGCACCCTTAAAAGCACCTTAACACTATGGACGGAATTATGATACATCAGCATGAAAAAAATACTGCTAATATATTAGATTTTTTGATGTGCTATATACGCATTTTTAAAATATCTTTTTTTAAATAAAATTTGTTTTGAAATGTGACGTATTTGTTTTGTATGTATTTGATTTAAAACTAGACTTTGCATAGTTATATTTACACAAGGAATACTTCAAATTTACCTTCATAACGTTCCTCTTTTTAAACTTTCCCAATTTTTTCTCCATATGACAGCTGAAACTATTTATTTCAGAGTTCCACCTTCAGTGAATATCGTCTTAATTTCATATATTCAATTTGTTTGTCTAACCGCCGAAAGAGACGCAACTTTCCACACACTTAATCCGAAGCGTTACAATTTTGTCTAGCGCAGCAACTTAATGGAAAAGCCTCTTAGAAATCAGATATTTGAATGATTTTGAAACGTAAAGAATTTGACTCGCTCGTCCATAGAGGGCTAAAGAAAACACTAACTAGCAAAGACGTTGATCCGAACATTTACTTGGGTTTTCCTCGTAACAGTGAATTTCGGCTAAGTTTAGACTCGCGACGACATAACATTTGAACTTACTAAGTTTTACTTTCCTTCGCACAATACGAAAAATGTAAAGAAATGGCTATTCTACAGCGCTCCCAAACTTCATGTGTTACGTAACAAATATTAAATTTTAATTTTTTTCTCGCGTCACTTATTACGTACACTGCAAAACCTAGAAATTTTCCGTTCAAACAAAACTTGCTGAAATTCAACAAATGTCTTAAATTCAGCAAGTTCTAGGAATTTAACGACACACTTTTTCAGTAATAAAACTTGCTGAAATTCGGAAAAATGTCTGAATTATCAAGCAAGACATCAGCACACCTATTCATTATTTGTCTCTAAAAATCTGGATGAAATATATTTAGTTTCCATAAGAATAATTCTTCCAAATAGAATGCAGGGTACCTATTTTATTTAATTTATTTTACAAACTGTTTCATTAGTGTTGTTTAAATAAAGTTTTTTTCCACCAGGGTTGAAATTCACCATGATAAAGTCTGGAAAGTTAGAAAAATTACGTTGGGCACAACTGAATTTTGCTGATTTTCAGCAAGTTTTCCTTGCTTAAAATTTTAATATTTCCAGATTTGCTAAAAATTTGGTACAACTTCAGTTAAGTAAACCATGCTAAATTTCAGAAGATTTTGGGTACAATATTTTACGGTGTACACATCCTTTCGTGTCCACCCAATCGAAAAAGGTTTACTCTCGTTGCCTGTCAAACCGTGATCCACCATAACATCGCCAGCCACTCACCACAGTTTGGAAACTGCACAACCAGCACATTATACGTATAATTCCAACGTTGATGTGTGCACCGTTGCTACGCTTATACTATTTAAATAGCTTAGATCTGGCGAGTTTCATAAAGGCACAGAAAATATTAACCAAACCCTCGGACAACGTTAATAAAGTAATTCAAGGGACTATATAAAAGAGACCCACTGTCGAATGGCTAGGCAAAGATTTAGTTACCACCTTCAGGCGTCACTTTGTGGAAGTATTTTATATTAAAATCCATATTGAAAATATTTCGTACTCTTCCACAATTATTTATGGTGGAAAAGTAATAAACATATTTTTAATATGGATTCCAAGCTAGGCACCGATATTTTCTACCCACGGACAACTAATGAATAACCCAAAAACAAGTAAAAAACTAAGGCAGCATACAATGCACCTCTATCCTTTCTCTACCTCATGACTTTCATCGTTTCCCTACTTTTTTACTGTGCTCTTAACACTTCCTGCCACTCACTTCCGTGGCGGATAGCAGGGTAGTAAGCACGCTTAAATAATACAGGAAATGTGACCGATACGAGAGGTCACCACCAAGATAATAGAGAGGTGAGTAAATGGGTTTCTGGCAAGGGAAGTATCGTATTATTTTAATTTGCTAATAATCATTTTTATAGGAAATGAGGCGAATTCCTCAATGTTATACTTGCAGCTGCGGAAGGCCGCGATGCACGGGTGTATATTAGGTAAGCGGAGAAGATGAGGAAAAATAGCAGGATTCATGGGTTGGAATAAGAGAATTGGGACGCAAGGCGAGCTGTAAAAAGAAACAGTACATGCGGACAAGGAACTCCAGCAGTAAATGATTAGTTTAGGTATACATTCCGAAGATTCTTATGAAATCGGGTGGACTATAAACGTAATGAAGAGATTTAAAGAGCAATTTTCCACAAAAAATTGATGAATTAACGTTGAAACCCAGGTAGGAAGTAAATTTTCTTTTTTGCGGAAAATTTCACGTTTTCTTTCTTCATAAATGTTAGTTTAGGTATATCTACTTCCATCTCAACCAAAGTTTACCGCTAGATAACCTCAAATAATGATTATAATGCTCGAAGCTATAGAGTACGTCCACCAGGTGGCGCATGGTGAGCTACAGAAATTAAACGGGAAAATATTAAGTTCACTCAACGAGTAATCAGTTGAGGTCAAAAAGCGGAAAAGATACACCTTTATCCAAGATTATCTCAGCAGACTGCTCAAAGAATGACTTCTCGGTAATACTGGATACATTTCACGGGTAAAATGGGCCCAAAAGTGCTCAATAAGTTACCAGAAAATATTCAGAACACTAATAATATAATAATTCAAAGAATGTAAAAACTTGGCTATTACAATACGAAAGTGTGACAAACCATTTCAAGATTCCTGGAGTTGAATTGTTACACCATTGACGAACCTGAACATTAAAGGGTATACAGCAAGTTGATTTGCTCATATTATATACACATATACACTTGTTGGTAATTGTAATTAAGGCCAGCTGATCCTCTGTAAATTCTGCTGTTTATTATTGGTATTCTGTATTTCTGATACATTTATTGCGATTATAATTCATATAATGAAAATATGTAAAGTTGATATTTATTTTTGATATTGTATTTTTACGTATTTATTGCAAGTAGTAGTCATGTAATGAAATTATATGGACTGTTAGAAGTCCTGAAACATGATGATGCCCCAAAAACAGGCTAGCCTTATGTTAAAAATGGTTGTTTTGGTATTTATTTTGTGTTTACTTACTTGTTGAAAAAACATTCAATTATCTATTTTAAAAAATGAAATGTATCACACACAAAGGGCAGATCTAAAAACGACTCATTGATAACGAAAAAATGTCTTTTTTTAATAAAATAAACAAAAAATATGAATTCACTCCTTTCTTAACAGCCGAAGTAGTTATGGGGGCGAATTTAGCAAACGTGACGATAAACATTCGGGGAAGCGTTAAAAAACCAAAAAGATTACGTTCGATTAACTATGAAAATGTCAAAAAATGCAGAATTGTGTTCTTCCTCTATTGATGACGTATTAAATGACTACTTATCCTCAACTTTGGTGTAGCCAACATTATTCCGAATGTTAGTTGTGCTGAGAAGTGAGAGGAAAGAGGGTAGTATGCCGTAGCATTATATAAGCTAGGGTGAATGTAACCAGCTATCATGTAATAGAGGAGAGATGAAGGTAAATGCTTAACTCAGCCGCACACACACCACCTGGCATAAATGTGCACATTTATGATCCACTCATAGGCTTATTAGGTTCTGATTTTGCAGTTGAAAAACCCAATCTCATATGCAAAAAAATAAACAAAGCATTCGGATATCCCGTTCCCTTACCTATCTCGACTATTTTTAAAAAAATCAATTTTTAACTTTCAACACGCATCTATAGGCTTTATTTGCAAAATTAAAAGTTCCTTTTGATAAATGGCCAAACAGTCGACCAGTATGATGTAGTAATGCCGTACATTTAAATGAATTGCCACAGCTATCATTCTGCGCACTGTCGATAGTATACTCAGAATGAGTTATATACCACTAATTTGGCTTGAAGGTTTCGAAAGTGGAATTCGAAGGGGAAAACCGGGTGATACGCCTTCATAGAGATTAATAACAGACTCGTTTTTACAAAAGAAAAGGGCTTCATGTCTCAATAATGTGAAATTAAAATTTTCCAGTCCACCCCAGCCATTTTTCAATCCACCAGGGGAAGTTCAAAACACAAGCGTTGGACTATTATTCCTTTATTACTACTTAATAGCGGCCGGTTAGCCAGCAAGCCGACGAGACTAGCAGGTCAAAGAAGATATCCTTCTTCAGGTGCGCCAGTGGCAACCTAATTCAGTGACCATATTGATCACCTATAGCTAGTTGTGTAGATAGTGTATACGCACCAGTGCGAGAGACATCAGTGAGGGTGGATTAAAAAGTAATATCCAATTTCATAACCTTTTGGTTTTAACAGCAGACTGTTTACATTTCTCAATATAAGAGATCTAAGATATATAATTATATCTCCTCCATTGAAATCAGTGGTTTATCGCACCTTGGATTTGTCTCCAAACCAGTACGTTTCAGAATTCAAGAGGGCTATTAATATCCACATTTATTCAATAACATGCACTTTGAAACAAGGTGGCGACTACGAAGTAAACGAATTCCCCTCGAGAATACTCAGGAAATTTTAGGTGGTCAATAATGGACTATTTTTTTGTTAGCTTAACCTGCTTTAATATTAAAGCGCATCGAACATAGTGGCACCAAATCAACTTCGTGAATTAATAAACTAATAGGGAAATGTACTGGGTTCATTAAAGCATCATGTTCGTTAAGAGCGAAAAACATTCACCGGAAAATCTCTGTCAGGAACCACTTGCTACACGACGATAGCATGCCAGCATTAGCTAACGGGACATTTCTTTTACGACCGCCACACAACGCGCATATTTTTAAGGAAAATCTTGATAGTGGAAATTTATTTTTTCAAATGCCACATTGTATTACCCCAGAGAATATTTATTTCAGGCAAAAACTTCAATATATTCTCCAAGTATAACAATACTACCGAAAAGAAATTATATACCCTCTTCCCACAGGCCGATTTCAACCCCTTTAATTTCTCAATCGCCTGAACTCCTATAAGAGCACGTTCACCTTTTTTTATCATCTCAAGTCAGTATACAGTGCAAAGTAATGCACCTGTAGTTCCTCCCTTGATAATAATATATCAAATCCTAAATTAGCGCGTTCTCAGTTTATAAATGCGCTAGAATTGATGTGTTATGTCATATCACTAGAATTCATGATCAAGATTATACACTTAAATACATTGACATGACCACCATGGTCATCAGAAACAACTGAACTTCTTGCTCAAGTATCAAATCATAACTCATTGCAACGATCGCTGCATTAATTCTCTTCAATGACATTTAACCTTCACATCACTAATGGCCGGTTGCAAGATGGAATCAAGTTATGAGATACATAAAGTTATAGAACTCATAAATATATTCGGGTTGCACGAACACATCTATTAGTTACTTAACTTATTTACCAATAGTTAATAGCCTCGAATATTTGATCTAATCTTCCACCGCCGGATAAAAGTTATGAAAGTGTAGCCTATGAATAATTGATAATGCACATTATAACCAGTCAGTAAGAGTAAACAAACTGGTCACTTGTCTCAATACAACTCTTTAATCAAGTAATTAAGTCTCCAAGCGGTTCATTGCGCATCCGCCATCTTGGCTACTTATGGAACTCATAACTCTATGCCATAAGTTATTAGACCAATGAACTTATTGAATGTTTGTGCAACACTTATTGAATGGTTGCCATGGCTTATGGGTCCCATAACTTTATGGAATACATATGTTACGTTCCTGCAACTGGCCATAAGCAAAGAAGACGAGGTTGAAATAAAACTTCAAAATTTCAATCGAATTATAAAAATATTAGATGCATTGAGTTTATCCGCTAAGCCGGCAGAATGTAAATTTTTAAAGATAGTCATGATATGCGTCTATTTTGACTGGGGAGGAAGTAAGTAAATGTTGAATGGTTGGTTATTTGGGGAGGTGGTCTACTCCTATAAGTACAAGTGGGTAGATTGCTGAGTGCAGGATGTCGGAGTGAAAGTAAGCATGATAATGATCATTTTCGGAATGTAGCAAGGGAGAGAGAAACCCTGCTTTAGTATTAGCCAAATCAAAACGAAAAAGGTCAATAGGTCCTCAGTTTCGCAACCCATCCGTCGAACGGAATATATACGCTCTTAATATGCTCTCCACATAGCACCCAAGTTGGGATAAGGAATTATTCTGAAAAATCTTTCCCGACACCCGCGACTGAACCCGGTCCCTGGAGGTTCAAAGCCAGTTCTCTATCCACCACTTCATCCCGATCACCAGAAGACTGGTAAGAAGAGAAAGAAATTGAGATTTTCGTTCCTTCCAACAGTAAAACGTAGAACATATTAAAATTTAAGAGCAGGAATATTTGCATCAAAATACCAAGAAACAATAAAACCCAGTTTTATGATCTTTGAGGAATCATTTTCTCGGAGCAAAACTGGAGTTACTATACGAACCCCCCTACGTACCCCCATATCGCGTTAAATATTACGAAACCCCACGTCTGATGTGATACATAAACCCCGTACTTCAAGTAAACATTAAGTAAACGAAATACTATATTAGCACATCATCTAGCGGTAAACATTATGGTGGTATCGTTTGATTTGATTGTTTATTACACGTGAATATTTACAATAAATAAGCATACATGAGACCCCGGTTTTAAGATGTCTCCTATTCAGGGTCAGATAATTGTAAATTAAATATGTATATCATCATTTGTCACTTCGTAGAAGAATGCAATAAATACTTAGTTGCATTACTAACTTAAAAATAAAATAAATAAAAATTGATTTTAGATATGCATATATTAGGAGAGCTGCTGAAGATTTGTCATGACATAAAACCGAAACAGTAAAAACAGATACGAACAACTGAGTAGTACGCTGAATTCGATATATACATTAGCTAATTTATGTATATTATATATATTCATGAGCTATATATTCATGATCTAATATAATTAATGATCTAATCTAATTATATTTATTCATTAGCGATATACTCATGAGCTAATGAGATAATAGGTTTGGGAAACGATGCTACGATAAGTTGGCTAGTGTGTCTGGACTGTTAGAAGAATTAGGATAGGAATCGCTATCACAGCGTAAATTAAATTATAGGCTTAACCTCCTAACTAAATTTCAGGAAAATCATTTCTCTGACGACGTGAAAAACGTACTATTAACCCCCTCGTACTACGGCCGATTAAATCGCGCCAATAAAATTAGAGAGCTAGATTGTAGACCCGATAGGTATAAAACGTCATTTTTTCCGCGTACCATTCGGGGCCATAACAGCTGTGATCGTCGTCATGAGTACATCTACATCTACGTGATACCCTGCGAGCCACCACGAGGGTGTGTGGCAGGGGGTGAAGATCACCAAACCTGCACTATTGACATGCAACTAGGATATTTAATGGAGACATGCTAGATAATATGGTCACATGCAGCTAGATGGTTAGTATCTACATAATATGAAATGGATTATTGGTTGTTATTACATGCATGATGCACTACAGACTACTCTAACTATATTTCACCTACCTATCCCTTTGCTACGCTGCCTATTGTTCTCTCTTATAGTACGAGGGAAAAATGACATTTTAAATCTATCGGTACGACAATCTATCTCTCTAATCTTGTTAATATGATCAAACCTAGCATAATACGCAGGGGTTCTCAATATATATCTAGCGTCATCTGTGAACAACTCTGTTTCGAATTTACTTAAAAGGTTTAACCTAAATTTTAACCAGCGTTCTGATAGTAATTCCCAGCCTAGTTCTTCTATTAAGCTCCTAACACTTATACAATTATCATAACGTCCTTTAACAAACCTAGCGGATCTCCTTTGCACGCGCTCTATTTCTTTTATCATACCTTCCTCGTACGGATCCCATATACTAGCGGCATATTCTAAATGAGGCCTGACGAGTGTAAAATAGCTTCTTTCTCGTACTTTCTCATCGCATTTGCCTAGAACCCTTTTTACGAATCCTAATCTACGGTTTGCTACACTAGTTACTTCTCTGATGTGTTTCCCCCGAGTAGTTCGAACTGTTACAATAGGCAGACAGTAAATCTCTCTCATTATATTTTCTACTTTCTTATTTATGCATGATATTTTGAATATGTAGTAGTAGTCTTTGTATCCCTTGAATGTTGGAACAATTGACGATAGAATGATTCTTGGGTATTAGATTTTTAATTGGCGTTTGCATGTGTGGTACGCGGGTTTCAATGTGATTTCGGTGTTCTACCGTATCATTCATGCATGCCTAGTGTGGAAGCACCCCCTGCAACACACCCTTTGGGTGGCTTGCAGGGTATGACGTAGATGTAGATGTAATTTGTTCTGGTGTGATTTGACTTTTCCGCAGTGGCAAATACGTGGCCTGGCATTCTCCCAAAGGCGTGGGGGAAACCGGTAAAACCCCACGCAGATAGCCGCATAGTGCCATTTATTTGGAAATTTATTTGTGGCCAGGTTATATCTTAGATGTTGTTTGTTTGTTAATAAGGTTTTAAGATTTTTTATAACCGTGGTGGAGAGCATGAAAAACCCAGAGTCTATACCCTAAGAGTAAATTATAATATTGCTATACCTAAACCAATCAATGAAATTTTTCACCAATTATTTCTTCATGTAGGACCTAAATTGTTTTTTTCCCTACCTTTGAATATAAATGGTGTCGATAAAGAAGGAACTTTTTTAAACTTGTTTAGTAATGGTTATTCGAGAACAAGGAGGGAGAGCATTTGTTCACAAGGAATGAGTTAAGGTCTTTAATTTGGATAGGGTGATGATACTAGCGTCATTCTATTTGAATTGTGCATGTTATGCATGCTTGTAATTAATTCACTTTAGATTCTTTCTCCTGCAAAAAGATTCATGTTACCTTATTTATGTATCGTAATCCTATAAAACTATAAATATCTCTGTAAATTGCAGTGATCCTGATCAGATTCGGTTGTGTGTTCCGGCATTATCAATGTTTTTTCCATTTTTATTTTCTTATTCTTTATATTTTTGTATCCACTAATAATTTTTGTAAAGTTACTAGTAACTTGCGGCACAGTGACTGATTTTTGCTGTTTTCCATATTGATGTGATTTTGTTAGACAAGGAGAAGTCGGTTGACCCTAAACAGGATGGTATCCTACGGGTACCCATGTCCCTCGTTTTGAAATATTGTAATACTTACCTTTATGTGTGTGTGGTTATACGAGGAACAAATAAATAAATATTCCTAAGGGTCATATATTCTTCATCGGAGTGTCGCGTCCTGTCGTTAGGAGTTAGTGTTGATGTCTTCTTGCCGGAAGATGGTCTGTGGAGCTCTCATCTGTCGGTGACAATGACGGTGGGCTAGCGTTCTTTGAGGACAGTACCAGGCATGATAAAACAGGGTCCTAATATCCGAAATGACAGGTGAACACCCGCATCAGCAAACTCTCCGGTGCCCAATTGGCCACCCGCACTTTGCCCTTGAGCTCACATTGCCCGGGGAAGTCTCAAACAAAATTCCTGAGTACGCCATCGCCTTCGGAGGAGAGGGAGAGGGGGTAGGAGAAGATAAGGGTGGGGCCAGGCAGGAAGTTCATCGGTGATTTTTAAGACCTTATACCCCCCTCAACGGCCAACACACAAACCGTCGCTACCTACTCTCCCCTTTGCACGCCCCGTTCCCTCCTGGACAACAGGCGACCGCGTTCATCTCTCATGCATGCTCAAAAACACTCACGGGATAGGCATTTCCCAGCACCCACCTCAACCCTCCCTCCCGCCCCTCTCACTCTCAGGGAATCACAAGAGTCATTCCCCCACGGACGTGGATTTTTTCCGAACGGTTCACCTACCCCCTCTTCCCAAGCGTACCTTCCTTCCCTACCTTCAGTCTCCTTCCCTTTGAGCCCCCACGCCATCCACCTCTCCCTACTTACTACCCCTTCTTTTTCTGCATTCGGTGCCAAGAGGAAAAAATATATAACAAGAACGGGGGAAAGAGAGAACTGTTTGGGAGGGAAGGAGGGGAGAAAAGATTTGGAAAGGTTTCTTAAAAGAGTGGACGAACTCTTTGTGGTGGAGTTTTCCCCCCTTTTTTTGCGCTCGGGAAAGAGAGTGGGAAAGAGAGAGAGTAATGGGACGATTCGCATTTGTTTTCAAGCAAGCGAGCAAGCGTGTGTCATCACCGCATTTCCACGAATTTTTATTTGGTCAGGACGTGGTCGGGATTCGACATCATGCCGAGACGCCAACCGTTTAATGGCTGCCCCGCAAGAAAGAGATTCCACGACGTTTGTTTCGCGACAATCCGGGCTTTCCCCAAAGCTTACGGGCTGTCCACAATCCACGTAGACAAAAATAGGCCACTTTTTGACCCCCTCACCCCCCATCGTGGACGCTCGTAGACTTCATCCTGACCCCCCCCCCGTCCCTCCCTGTTGTCCACGTAGGCTTTTCTTTTTTTGCGGAAAAAGCTGTGGAACGGATTATTAATTCATTGTCATTGGCTATCTGTAATTTAAGGCTGATTTTAAGGAAAGGTAAGTAAAAGAAAAACAACTCTTGTAGCTATGATACTCTTTACTACGACCATCGTCCACGTAGACATCTCTCTAATCCCCCCTCCCCCCAACGTGAACCTTCGTTGACAACTCTCGTACCCTCCACCCCTGTTTGGGGTCTACATGGATTATGGACAGCCCCTTACCGGAGTTCTTATGCATATTTATTTCGAGCGACGTCCAGGGTGTAGTTGTAGGTGGAAATAGCGCATCATTTCGTTCAGGATAGCTACAGGCCAGAGGTTATATAATCCCAGGATTCTTCCGCGTTTTCCAGAGAAATAGCTTAATTTTTTCAGGAGAGAATTACATATGGATAAATAAAATAAGGGAAGATACGCCCAAGTCAGGAAAGGATAGGAATCACTTTCATTTCCAGTCTTTGGAGTGTATTTTAAAAAAGACGAAAGCATAAAAGCATAACTCTACACACACATCCACATACATACCCTGCGGAACGCCGCATAGGCGTGTAGCAATGGGTGTTAGGACACCAGCAGTGCAAAGATATGTAAGTTCTACTCACTTAGTAAAGCACTCGTGTTTTGACTTTAAAAAGCAAGCTTCCGTACTAATTTCTGATTATCAGTGATTTTTCAGTCATTATACGCAATTTTTCAATTTCCATGACTTTTCCAAGTATTCCTGGTTTACCAGGCCAGGAGCAACCCTGTTGTTTGCATCAGCCTGTTTAAAACACCAAGGCATCTTCGTTCAAGGCAAATTTTGACGAGGGTTTCAGCGAACTAAGTGTTCACCTATCAAGTTCACGTAGTGGCACAGGAGACAATGGTCGTGTTTACTTATGCCAATGCCGCGGTGGAAAAAACCACCATTGTCGTTTTTATAACGACTAACTTGACAATTTTTCAATCATTGCGTGTACAACTGATTTGGTGGGAAGTCACCCGCACGGGTGCATATACACCAAGGAATGGAATTCGCCGTGAAAAAAGTATTTGATTTGACCGGGAAGTAAAACCATAAATTTTGAAATGTTTTCCCTTCTCTCTATAACCATGAAATTAATATAAATAATTCGCAATGAAAAAAGTATTTGATTTGACCGGGAAGTACAACCATAAGTTGACAGGTAATGCAGCTGATTAATTCATATGCACAATAATGCATGTTTCTAAAGCTGCTAAGTACTATTAACACCATGTTTAGTATGTTCTCTGTATGACTCTTGTGTCACGTTTTCATAATTACATTATGGATTATTTTAGTCGTTTCTGTAGCATTTTCAGTATACCAATATTGTGGTGCTTGTTGGAGAAAGTAAATTTCTTCACTCTGGTTCATGTTACTGATAAGTCACTCCCAGCCAAACATCCTTGTGGTGGCTTGCGGGGTAATAAGTAGATGTAGGCGGCACTCAGAACCGCTGAGGATGAAGAACTATTAGTCGTTCTTCGAAAAATCGGGAAATATGGAGCTAGCAACCCAGTGGAATACCAGAGGAATACTTTATCCACCAAACCAAAGCCAAAACCAAAGATCTTCCTCATTAATCCAACACGCCTACAGGATTTCAGGCACCGATTCACTTCTCTTGGAGAATTTTCACCTCATCTTTGCTCTACAGAATACTGGTAATAATATTAAAACTATAATTGAAAAATAGTAGTAACGAACATTAAACAGAATTTCAGTTCCATAAAAATATATTACGTAAATATTGACAAAATAAATTTTTAAAATTTTATCCATGCACTTCTATGTAAGAAAGGAACTTAAAAGCCATGTAGATCCCCTCATTCACCCAATGATCTCGCCTTTAGAGATGAGGTAACTTGTATCGAGCGGAAATAGCGTGACCTGGCAAGTGCAACGGAAATGCCACTAAAATTCCCACTCCATGTGGGGCACGTATAGGGGTATATTTATTCCTCCCCCCACTCCGGCTTTTTTCCAATGTTATTCCATCAACAATGTAGCAAATAATGAAAACATAAATCAATTATGGATTCCAACCTCCGTTGTCAACACTTAATGGCCGGTTTAATGAGAATTACCTTGCTTGCGGAAGACTAATGAGATAGAAAGGAGTTGAAAAGGTGAATACTACCTCCTGAAAGTCAGTCACGACGGAAAAAAGGCGTAGAGCTAGCCATAACTCAACCCAGAGCCTAGAGCTAGAGGCGGGTAAGGTGTGTTAAGGTAGCCGCATTCTCAGACATACCGTAAGAAGCAACAGGAGAACCCACTTGCTTCGTTGCGAAATGGATCCCAATGGGCAAGCCGCCGTTCTCCAATCAAGTAGCAGCCAGGAAAGCGATACGAGAGGGTTAACATCCAAGTAAAAAAAATACTCCGTGCAATAAATAACTGGGAAGTCAGACTAAGGGTTACATGAATCTTGACTATTGCCACTCCTAGGTTATTACAGAGACAAGGGCAGGTGATCATGCTGACAGGTAAGTCCTATTTTCACGACCAAATCATCGCAAATAAGTGGCTTATTAACATTGCAAAGTAAAGTTTGAGATACAAGACTCTATCAGAACATACTCAAGAATCTAATTCCAAAGGAGACACGGGGAATGCCGAAAATACAGATCCGCGCCAAAAACCGAGGGAAAATATATGAAGTTTTCTGTTTATTTCTGATTTTAAAAGTCTTCAAAATTTTTCAGGTAAAGTTGAAAAAAAGTTTCAAAAATTCTTCTTTTCTTTAAGTTACTTAATATATACCGCGAAGTCGTAACAACCGAAAAAGTCAAGAAAGCCTAGACACATACTTGGTGAGCCCCTATATCCATAGCACATACATTTCGTGTACATTTCAATGTTCAAATTAATACATTAATAATCAGCATAAATAATTCATTTTGAATGTCGACACGTGGAAAAAATAATTGGCAAAAACTCTCAAAAAACATCAGAAAAATCATTTTCAACTAATATTTTTCTAATGCTGCAGGTAAATACACCATAAATTATAAAAGATGAACACACAAGATATTTCATAATTGCGGGGGCTCATCTTTTTTTCACAAAGCTGCCATCACTTTTATTTTTCGATATGTCCTCGAAAAAAATACATGGCTGTAATTAAAAGTGATGAATCAAAGCGGCATACTCAGACGTCTTCGTCCCGAGTCCCTGAGTACCGACATCACAATTGGAAAAAATCTAGTTCCCTGCAATAGCGGATGACATTCATTTTAGGGCTGGGATTAGCAGCTAAGATTTTCCCAATACAATAAAAATATAAATTTTTCCTCAAACTACATGCGCTCATGAATGTAAAACACCTTCCACTAAAATTTGAACGTAAAACCACCCTACGCAAAGCACGTATTTCTTCTTCCAAGCCGAACCTGACGTTATTCAAACGATGTTTCTCGTACATAGGACCTAAAGTGTGTAATTTATTACCTGTTTCATGTTTTAATTCAAAAATCCTAAAAACAACAATGGAAAGTATACGATCTTGGTTGTTTGCAAAAGAGGGTCTAGAGGATGTTTTCTTATAGCCGTAATATTATTTGATACATGTACTGTAATTTCAAAATGCTCTACTTACTTTATATACATGAGCACAACCCATTCTGTAAACGATGGTAGCCATAATTCAGGTTTCCTTTCATGGCCTCCTAAATCCGATCAGATTAACAAGATTAGAGAGATAGATTGTCGTACCGATAGATTTAAAATGTCATTTTTCCCGCGTACCATAAGAGAGAACAATAGGCAGCGTAGCAAAGGGATAGGTAGGTGAAATATATTTAAAGTAGTCTGTAGTGCATGATGCATGTAATAACAACCAATAATCCCTTTCTTATCATGTAGATACTAACCATCTAGCTCCATGTGACCCTGTTCTCTAGCATGTCTCCCTTAAATATCTTAGTTGCATATCAATAGTGCATGTTGGGTGATCTTCACCCCCTACCACACATCCTCGTGGTGGCTCACAGGGTATTACGTAGATGTAGATGTAAAAATACTCCCCGAATTAACCAAAGATATTATTTCGTAAGCATTCTCTGTCGGAGTAATAAAACATTACTAATACATTAATAATATTTGTTTTGACTTCCTTTGGGCCTCATACAACCTGACAGAGGCACGTTGTGATCATATTTATTTTCCGATGGTTAAACGCAATCTAATATGTTATCCCATTAAATACTGGTATCGGCTAAAGTTTGTGCAATTTACTTATAATAAAATTATAGTTTTCATGGTTTTCCACACACATTTTTTAGCTTATAACCCGGATGAGGTCATATAAGTATGATAAGGTAATGAAATCATATACCTCTTCTGAACAGGCCACCTATTGATCTCGCCTCACGACAAAACCCGGGTTAGTAAATTTGGTTGACTGTGAGAGGAAAACCAATTGGATACGAATTTCAATATCCAAATAGGTACATAAGAAATGTTAGGGAAAAAAGAGAAAGGAAAGCCTGGAACCAATTCCTTTGTGAAAAAAGGGACATAAAATATACGTTTGCATCAGTTAATACTTGAGAGTCACAATTACAGTTGAAATCATTGAGAAAACTCGATAATCAAGAAAATATTCAGCATTGAATAAACTTTTCTCGCATCACCAGCCTCGGAAGCAGGGCATATCTTATACTATTAAACGAACCATACATACGTTTACATTTATGTAGGTATGTAGTAACATAGGTACATATTGTACATATGTTCATATTTATACCTTTAGGTACCTATCTTAATATTTTCTCGACAACTACCGAACCGCTTCTCCTGCAATTCGGAATGTAAGGGTTTTCGGGCACGAGGAATCCATTGGACTAAAGCCCTTAGGGCTGCACAGGCCACGAGACCCCCAAAATGGGCCCCTATTTTACTCGGAATCAATGCAAAGATTTATTTTTTTTGCTTTTTTTAAATTACTTGCAATCAAGACATGGGGTCTACATTTTCACCATCAGATGGCAAAGAGAATGAAGTTTGATTTTGATTCTTGCAATCGCTTTTGTTATACACTTTGTTTTCGCTTAAAAATTAAACACGGCATGCAGTGTTCTTGGACAAAATTGTGACTTTTTCTCTGATTTCAACAATATATCACGACGAGACTACTATGGCAACGGGCTGTTATGTAAACAACTCCAATAATGATACCAGCGTTTATAACGAAATGATGAAAGTATCTTACTTACGTGGAGGTTTTTCTCGTCAGTTCTTCATTAATTAATAATTATATTTACATTGTACGGAGCAAAGCTGGGTTCCCCGGCACTAGCTATAAAGCAATATCAACCACAGCTCCTTTCGGCGGACATTATCAGAAACGATTCGATTACTGAGCAATAGCGACTATTGGGAGATATGTGATTATCGCAACCAAAAAAAAAAGATCTGTCCTTCGACCAGCACTCTGCAATTATCCCCGCTCTTGATTTTCCTCTTTCTGTCCAATCGAATGAGGGGAAACAAGGAAATCCCCAGTCCTAAATTGGTGTCATCACAGAGTCACTTCCGGTCCCGATGGCAAACGGCTGCATTCCTCTCTCTCTCTCTCTCCTATGTTCATTTTTTTCCTCCTGCTCCTCCACGCTCTCAGTCAGTGCGGGGAGCGGATAAACCGTAAATTAAGACGACCTGCAGGCAGGCAGTCCTCCATGCAGCGACTGCGACGGAGTAGGAGGGCGGGCGGAAGGAAATGAATGAGCTGGCTGTACGCCTTCACCCCCGTTCCCCCGCCCCCCCCCCACATTTCGAACGATCGTGCATTCCCCCTAAACCGCCATCACATCTCGTGAATCAAGGATGTAAAAGGGCAAAATGGGAAGGGACGAGTGAGTAATTGCCGAGCTCGGGAGTTTGGAGGGGAAACAGGGAGAGCTATGGTGGATCGGGCTACGAATACCAGCGAACGGCAGCCTATGGCACGCGTGCCACCAGGGGGCACGCGATAAGTTTGTTGCTGACATTGAGGTAGATGGAGTGGGCATTACGTCATAAACCTGTAGCCTGACAACCGAATTAACAACCAAATTCGTTATCCCTCCTCTTTCCAAACTTCCCTTTGGATAGCACCACGGAATGGACACACTCCCATACAGCAAAGAAATCCCTTCCGTCGACCTCTTCGACTCTTCTCTCTTTGTCTTGAGTTGTCAGTATTTTATTTATTTATTGATCTTTATTTTATTTGTTAATTTATATAAGTGTTTATTTTATGTATTTACTATTATTTTCTTATTATTAATTCTTATTCTCTTTTTACTTATTTAGTCATTTTTAACTTTGCAGGCATGTATAAATTACCATTTTATTATTACTATCAATATCCTGCGCATTTTATGCATTGTTTTTTTTGTTTGTGTTACATTAGCTTAATCTTTTCGTAGGTTTTCGCAGGTTTTTCACACTCTGCTACATGCGTGGGTGTTTTCCTGCAGTGGGTTGTTTTTCGTCAAGGGTGTCATATCCTTACTTCCTTAAGCCTTTCCCACAAATTTTTGTATCTATCTTTACACTCATTCCATGCATTTTTCTGACGAGGGTTTAGATGAAAGAAGGGACTGCCTTAGTCTCAATATTGCCCCAATTAAGACGCATTATTATCATTCATCTCCCTGCTTTAACTCCGTTGTTGTGTAAATGCACTAATGTTCCCTAAGAACCTTATCTGCTAATATTTTGCGTTACTTGTTTTTTGTAAATTCTTAATATTTAATATTTATGTATTATACCAACCAATGTAAAGGCCATGGTGCTTTTATTGAGGTTATAATCGATAAATGGACAAATAAAAATTAGCGGAAGTGAAGCAGGAATATCCCCGATCTACTTGAAATCTAAGGCAAGTAACGCTGGAAACTTAAAGATTGGCTACTTAATGCTATCGAGTTCAGTCGATTTTACCGTAGCTTTCACCAAGAATATGGCGTATTGTTATTAATTTCAATAAATAAACAATATATGAATGGGGAATATTTTAAAGAAGTGCATACTGAATGTTAGTAAGGTATCGACGGAAAGCATAGCAAGATTGCAAAATTAGTGCGTCAGCAATCGGGGTTAACAAATATGGCCGACAGGCCACGCCCACTTTACAGCTTCAATCATTAGCAACAATAGCAAGCGCCCTCTCCAACTACCTCAATTGTTGATGACATGCAAGAGGTTAGTTGCTGTGGCGGTAAGTAGATGACTCAGGTTGAGACACAATAATTTGATTTTCGTGAAGTCAAAGTCAGACATCTTGGTTTGTCAACTTTTGTCACATTGTAGGAGCATTTTGCACCCGTACTGACCCCACGATTTAGAGGCAGCAGTCTCAGCAGAATGCATAGATGGCGCAGGTCAGGAAGATCGGACCGGTACCAACAGCCTCAGCTTCGGGCGAGAGTGAAGTTCACGCAATCGGCCGAGGTACTGCGATGTGGAAGGCAACGGGAAACCACCACGTTATATTCCCTAGAATATGCAGCCCTTCATTCCAGTCAACCAACCTTAGGATTGTAAGACCAATGATGATAATGAAGTGTGCTTTATGTAGTCGGTCATACTATAGTTCCAACCATCATTTGTATTGGCTAATCCGCCAAAAAAATATGCACTATAGTAGCTGCATTATCACGAAGACGAAAAAATATGGTAATATGTAATATAAAAAGCAAGATGGAAATAGTTTCCGAAAAGCTCTCTTCATCTACATCTACATCTACGTAATACCCTGCGAGCCACCACGAGGGTGTGTGGCAGGGGGTGAAGATCACCAAACATGCACTATTGCCATGTAAGTAGGATATATAACGTAGACATGCTAGAAAATAGGGTCATAGTTTATTAGTTACTACAGTAGATTATTAGTTATTGCAAGTAATTGCAGAAGTTATTACAATAGAATATTAGTTACTACGGTATAGTACAGGTTAAAATCTACGTAATAAGGAAGGGATTATTGGTAGTTATTACATGCATCATGCACTACAGACTATTCTAACTATGTTTCACCTACCTATCCCTTTTGCTACGTTGCCAATTGTTCTCTCTTATGGTACGCGGGAAAAATGACATTTTAAATCTATCGGTACGACAATCTATCTCTCTAATTTTGTTAATATGGTCAAACCTAGCATAATACGCAGGGGTTCTTAATATATATCTAACGTCATCTGTGAAAAAATCGGTTTCGAATTTACTTAAAAGGTTTAACCTAAATTTTAACCTGCGTTCTGATAGTAATTCCCATCCTAGATCTCTTCGTTTAATGTAATGGACCCATTGCGTTCGTTAGCCATTATAGATGGACAATTTTTCGCGAAAGAAAATAGGTTTTACTTTCGTCCGTAAGACGCCATCTATTATCTTATTGAATCTAAAATCGGAAACATATCGGAATCGAATCGGCAACAGATATTTGTACGGGAGTCACATATTACTTTATTACAAACCGGATGGGTGCCAATACAGACTACATGACATGCACTAAAACTAAGGGTTTAATAATCCTCTGGAAAAGGATGCAGAAAGAACAACGTAATACCATGATATAAAGAAGTGAATACAGGTAATCATGTAACTTTCGTAACAACGATATATGAATTAGACATAGATTTTTTTAGAAAATTGTGCCTACTCCTCTTTTTTCTAGATAGACCTTTTCTGAATCGCGATAATTTAGCTATTAGTGCCTACGTTTTCGGCGGATCAACTAACACAACTGATCCATTTTTACAGCTGATTACGTATGTGAATGCCTTCAACTGGTACCCTTAGAAGAAATACCATATAGTTCCACCCACTCTTTCTTAATCTACGAGATGAGCGACATTTTTTTCAAAAACGTTTTGAGATATTAATTTAGCATCGAAAAATAATCGATGCATTGCAACATATCGTGTATCACATAAAATCGCATATTTGCACGATATTGCATTCGTCATCATATCGCTTTAGAGATAAAACGACATTTTATCGCATTATATTACATTAATGGACGGTATAGAACTAACGTATTACTTAGACAATATCAGGATAATGCATTGTTTGGACATAGCATCACTTAACATATCGTACTAAATCACACTATAAGGCATAATATCGTCTCGCTCAACGCATCGCACGATATTGAATCATATCGCATTTTATCAAAATGAGAGGATCACATCCCTTGGAAATTGTACAGTGGACAATCATTATCGCAATACGATACCGCAAGCATATCACTTACCGCATTCAATGCATTGCAAGTTCGCAAAGTCATACGGGCGAAGTTGCGTTTTTGTTTTGTTGCGTCGTGTGAGGGGGAAATAGGCCTCTGGTCGCCAGAATGGCTAACGAGCTAGTCTAACTGTACTCGAGAGGATGGAAATATCAACTCTGGACCCATCTCCCTATTTCTCTTCCCCCTCAGCGTTTGTTGCTGTTCTCGAGAAAATTCAAGGAAGCGGTGGCCTCCATGGGGTCGGCTCCGAGTCGTAACAACAGGGCTGCCCTCCATAATTATCCACGCACAGTCGGGGGCAGACGAACTGAGCGAGCGAATGATGCGACTCCGTTGGCAAAAACTTCCGGTCCACTCACAAAACCAATGATGCCTTCCCCAGAATTGAGGAAAATGTATATGAGGCAGCAGGACCAAGAAATCATGGAGAGCCAGGGGACTAATGCGTATATCTTAGAAAATCTATGGGGTGACTCAAATAGCATTCAACTCTACGGCACAGAGAATATACAATAGAATCCTTACTGCTTTCAATGAGCCGCAAAAGGGCTTAATGTTATCAAAATATAATATGGCATAATTATATAATATACAGGGTGTTTCAGGAGGAAAGTCCAAAACTTCTGGAGGAGGTAGGGGAGGTGATTTCAAGCATTTTTTATCATAGCAACATGGAGTCGCAACTCATTAGTTACCGAGCTATGGCAAAGTAAACATTTTTTCAGAAGTATTCTGCAATCATAATGAAAACACCCAATTTCAACAACTAGTATTGATTGAGGAGATTTGAAACTTTTCACAGTGATGCATAAGATATGTATTGTTCTTATATTGCTATCATCAATGCTAACGGTACCTTATTCTCAAGATGGCTCATGAATATTCGTCGAAATTTAATTCCTCAAAAACAAATAATGTACAATAGCGCTCTTAATTTCAGAGATACCAAAAAATGCGTAGGAATAAAACTTTTAGTTCACATATTTCTCAATTCATTGCAGTAAATATGACATCTCTATCTTTTATAATACGGAAGATATGGTAACTTAACTGATGTTAATACAACGAGGCAACAAATGTTCTTGTGGATAAGAGCTTTAATTTGCTTAGAAAACCTCAGCAATTAGTGACACAAATCAAAACTTGCCTTTGAGAAAAAAATCATTAGAATAATTTTTCCAGATCAATAGCCCTTTGAGTGCGGCATGACGTGATATCACGTCATGGTTGTCTTTATGCTGGTACTGATGACGTTATATCACGTCGAGGGTACCGTTGTTCCAGCTTTCACTAGGTGGCCTAGTGAAAGTTCCCTAGTGAAAGCTGTAACACTCACGGTACCAGCTGATATCATGTCATCAGCACTAGCGTAAAGACAACATGACGTGATATCACGTCATTCCGCACTCAAAGGGATAGAGATCGCACACGAGAAATATTTCTCACCACGATGATTTCGATAAAAGCCTTCGGCTTCAATCCTTATTAACTGTGTAACTCAACATCGCACCTCAGGCATTATGGATATTTACAGGGGAAAATAATCTCCGAAAGAGCTCATACTATCAACTATATGTAGAACGACTTATGACGAACGAATGCTGCACAGTGGTCGGAAATCGAAAAAAGTCCTTTTAACTTTTTAACTTTAAAGCCAAATTGCGTTTATTGGAGTAAAGACTTGAAACTATACGCATATACTCACAAATGATTGCCGATCATGGAATGGGAAGCAATTAGCCATGGATTGTAGTCGTTATTTTGATTATGAGGCTCAAATATGACCCAATTTCCACGAAAACGCCAGTTGTTTCCCTTAATTGAATATTGAAAATGCCCGTAATTTTCCTTCGAAAATCTTTTAAGTGACGCAAATGGTGGAGTTGTGGAAAACTTTTTATGCAATAATAAACATTAACATCGGTCTACATGGTTCTTTACCTGTATTCAGCATACGTTTCATAGACTTATGTCGATATTTGGGCGCCGTTACGTCACAAACTCGCGGATGCTTTCTTCAGGCAAAATTTTACATAAAGTAATAATTATCTTTGATTTAAGAAATATATACATCGAGGTACTTTATCGGAGTATGAAAAGAAGGTATATCAAGGTCCTTCTGAAAAAAGTTAAGTAGATTTCTCGATAGCACGTCACGGCCTGGCTCCGCACAACAGGGCCTGGAAAACTGGGACTCCTTCGGATTGTTGACGTTGTGCGGACCTAAACTCCTTGACTTCGCCGTTTTCAAGCTAAAATGTTGTCGCATTATACCAAAGGTTCTATAATTAAGATTTGCAAGGATTTTGAATCCATAAAACGGATCAGTGGACGAGTAAGTGTGGTACAATTGTTTTTTTTCGATGCTCAACGGAATTATGCTGAAAATTATGAACGTCTTCAACCTTTGAAAAAGTATGCGGTGCGCTAGATGTTTATCGTAGCAACCAAACTATCCACGTAACAAATATGAGAAGAATTATCAGCGGAAGAAATTTGAAAGACATGCTCCAAGAGCCGTGAAGTGACAAAATGAATTACCGAAACTTCAGCTAATGGAATAAATAATATCCATTATAACATACAAAACTACGGTCATTCTTATCCTGACAAGATAAATATTTTCAAAAAAGTTTCGAAAAAAATCAAACTCTGGATTATTCTGCTTATATTTAGCCAATCCCAATCATTTAAAACTATTCCATCCTATTCGCTTGCTCCATTGGCCCTATACTTCAACATTCACATACCAGTGTAAACCCTATATTAGTAATTCAACCAACAAGGGGTTAGTAATTCTAAAACTGCTGCGGTAGAAAACTATTTTTCTAACACGAGGTCTAGAAAAAATTTAAATCAGGATGACTCTCCTCATATTTAGCAAATTACAATCATTAACTATTTTTGACTTTAGATTAACTATTAACGTTTTAACTATTCCATCCTATTCTCTTGCTCAATTGAAGCGATTCTTGCGTCAACATACGCACGTCAAAGTAACCCCCAGTATAAGTAATTCTGCCGACAAAGGGGTTGGTAATACTATAACTACTGGGGTTTCTCTCGTAAGTAAAATGAGTCAAGGTTCAGATTACACAACAAGTCAGGGATCGAGGAAAGCAGACTCCAATATCCTCAGCGCGTGGGAAGTGGAGCTAATTGGATGAGCATAAATCCGATGGGAAAAGGAAATGAGTTTCCAGAGGAAGGGAATTCATCGCCGACTGAGAATGTCACAAGGGCAAAAGAGTGGGAAATGGATGAGCTAAGTTCTGACAAAAGCGGTGGCCGGCTCAAAATTCGGAAGGGTAGGGGGAGAAGGGGGGGGGGGGAGCAATGAGGAAGACTGTGGGGAAATACAAGCGAGGCAGAGATGACGAGAGCAAGCTGAAATTTGGAGCAGAGGCCTGAGGACCGGCCCTACTCCAGACCAAGTTTAATTTCCGCTTAAAATCTAAAATTCGCGCAACGATATTCAAGTCGGTTCTTTTAAGCTCATCCACGTAAAGGAGCACGTAACACCGCGTTAGGAATAGAGAAAAAATTAGTTTCGAAAGTATGTATGAGCTAGTCTCTAATTTGGCGGAATGCGTACAATTTGCCACAACACACTTTATACGATACCGGTGAAGCAGGTTGCGACGCGATGAATAATTCGATGGAAACTGATTGAACCTTCAATTTTACCAACGTGATTTAGTTTGATCTGAACTTATTTCCGATGCAATAGGACATTACTTTAAGACCTTTACCCAATAAGACATTTTTCAACCTCAGTTAATATTTTTTTTGTGAGGACAACTTGCTCCTTAAAGCCTCCATGAGATTCACAGTGGAATAGGACGCCTGGGTAGCTTAACTGGTTTGAGCACTCGGCAAGAAATCGAGGTATCTAGATTCGAATCCCAGTCCATGCAGACAATTTTTACAGTGAATTGCACACAATTTCGTGATCACTAGCGGGTGACTCCGTTAAGGCAGTTTGAACAATATATCTTTTTATACAGAAATCAATGAATTTGGTCTCATTTTAAAGAAAAGTATATCACCCTTCCATTGACACCAAAAAATCAACCCTTTACTGCACTACTTTCCGAGATATTTGCCAGAAAATACCAGCCCTTTTACATGGGAAATGGTACGTATGCACTCCAGAGAGACCTTTTATTAAAAATGAGGCATCCCCTACACTTAGGTCTCGTCAAAAAATCAACAGTGTGTAATTTGTGTGTTTCCTCAACTATTTTTGAAAATAAATCATATGGTCACCGCAGTAAATTCTTCGGAATCACAATAAACCTTCCGTTTTCATGGAGTTTCAAACGTACCGCGTGAAAAAAAATGAGTCAAGTTAAAGATTTATTTGGATATTTCCATTAGATTACTTACTATTTCTGTCATGTAAAAGTATATTATTGCACCATTCATAATGCAATATTCAATTTGTGTCTCACAGCTGGTGAAATTAAAAGATATAATTCGAATATGGTCTCTATTATGATTAGTGAACTATCTCGCACGCACTACCTTAAAGTTACTGCGCGGCTAGTTCCGTAACTCTTTGAAAATCTCAAAAATAAACACCTTTGTGTTCAAAGTTGGGCATTACCCCGATGACTGTAGTGCTTATGGCTCGCATACGGGTACCTCTAGCATTACATGCACGGTACCTGTGAGGAAAACTTGCTCCTTACAGTCCCCATGAGATTCACAGTGGCAGAGAAGACCTGAGTAGCTTAACTGGTTAGAACACTCGGCGCGAGATCGAGGGATCTGTGTTTGATTCCTTGTCTAGGCGAATGATTATTTCGCTGTGTATCCCCTTCCTCTAGATACTCATTTCCTTTTCCTATTGGATTTATGCTCATCCAATTTTTCTAAAACCTTCCGGATATTAGGCATAACATTTAGGGCAATGAGATAACGAGAAACGTGGACAGGCAGGTTGACAATTTTTATGGTACATGCTTTGTGTCTGGCGCTTCAATGCTTGCCAATTAACCTAGAGATCGCCACCCACGCCTTCCTTCCTTATACAAGGCGTGTTTTTTAAGTAAGCACTGTTTTGAAATTCGGCATCTGGAGTATTGCGGTCAGCATTTTGTACATTCGCGCTGGGTACCTACATGTGTTAGGAAGCCACAGACGCCATACGGAAACATTTGACCGAGTTTACCTTTGTTTGTGAGTATTTAAAATACCTCCGGCGATTGAGAATCCCGGCGGCTGTGAAATACGCGCTGTGATTCGTTGTCTTAGTGTTAAAGGCGTGATAGCGGCTGAAATTCATCGTCAGATTAGTGTAGATAATGGAAAAAACATTATGAGCGATGGAATGGTAAGGAAATGGGTTAAGAGCTTTTAGAGAATCTAAAAAAAGGCGTAGTATGCTGAGTAAGGGGATCGTTTAGGCCCATGACAATGCCCGTCCACACACAGCTAATCAAACTCAAGATCTCACCGGATCATTTGGCTGGGAACAACTTGATCACTCTCCATTCAGTCCCGATCTAGCGCCCAATGACTAACACCTGTTTTTGCATTTGAAGATTCATCTGGGTGGTCAACACCACGACGACGATGATGAGGTCAAAACGACCGCGTTGCAGAGGATATCAAATCAGGAGGCAGACTTCTATGAGGATGGTATCCATAAGCTGGTTCTACGATGCGATAAATGCCTAAATATTGGTGGAAATTATGTAAAAAAGTTGATTAAGGTGCAGGTTTTCATGTAAAGATAAAATAGTAACGAAAAGCATACTTTTCTTACATTTCAAAACGGTGCTTAGTTAAAAAAGACGCCTCGTAAAAGAAAAGAATATATATTAACCTGCTCGTCATAGAAGGAAAAAAATCTTATTATTTTTATATTGTGCACTAGTTGATATAACCAACTTTGTAGCACAGTTTGACAAGTTCCCTCGCATGATGTTTTACCGAACCAGCAATCGCCGTTTTGATTAACTGTTATATTTTTCTCGGAATCGCAGAGTTGAAAGATTACTTTTACGGGAATAATAGGTATACTAATATTTTCCGTGCATTCGATTACAAAAACGGCACTTCAAAAAATCACTGCCTACCCCAGGGGTGGGACCCCAGTGAAGAATTTTTGGAGGTGTATGGTGTATGAGGAATACTATTCAGCGAAATAAGATTCTCTGAAGACTAGGAAAAACCTTTTAAATTATAATTCGTTTTAATTTATTCTAAGGCGTCAGTAAATTTCTTCGAATACCAGGAATTTAACTCATTTTGTACGCATATGTGTTATAATCATTGGTTAATTAAATTATTATTCAATAAATTAAATCATGAAGGAGGAAATGATATGTTTAAGTGAGATGAAAGGGGACAAATCAGCAAAAAAAATGGCGGAGAATCACTGCCCTGCCCTTCCCCTGCTGTCTGGTGACAATGCCGAGATGAATATGAAATTGTATATGATCAACTCCTCTCACTAGTTTGAACGACAATCATTTGCTTTTTGCCTGGAACCTGGCCAGGTAAGATTCAAGTAATTCCGAGTTTAATTTTTTGCGGCCTGCTCTAAACCCAATCGGTATGCATTATTCGTTTCACTTACAGAGGAAATCCGTGATTCGACTCAATTTGAATATTTGGAGGCGACCCGATTCGTGATTTGGCTTGAAAATATTACGCTATGCGTGCGAGTCTTACTTTGCATACCATTCTCAGGGTCTCTCGTTGAGCAAACAGGCTTCCGCGGAAAGACTTTCAAAAAGTTAAGGGCTGCCAAAAGTAAAATTCCGCGAGCGCTGAGAAAAGAAAGACCTTTCGCGCGGCAAAGTGTAATGAGTGTATGTTGGGTAATTTAATCGCAATGTAAATATCATTAATTGATGGGAGGAACTATCCATTCACTGGAAAATAAGGTTTATAAGCTAAATAGCACGACCATAGGACGTGGAACGAGGAAATTCTGTAGCGTGGCCACTGTAAATCTACATCTACCACCTACCCTGCGAGCCGCCGCATGGGCGTGTGGCAGGAGGCGTTAGGACACCAGCCGTGTAAATATGTAATGGATAAGGTTTTGGGAGGCGAAATGGTGACGTGTATAATGGGAGTATGGGAATAGCTCAGTTTTTATTGTGGTCGCTTATCGTGCGCGGAAAGAACGAGTTTTTGTACCTATCTGCTCGGCAATGTATCTTTCTTATTTTATCGCTTCTGTCGGACCTAGAGATGCAGTGAGGCGTCCTGAAAATATTCTCTGTGTCGCTCTGAAACACACCTGTTATCAATTTCCAAGTTTTCCGGGTAGGTAGGAAAATAAGTTTTTCAAGATGGTTGTGACGCATTGCGTTGTCAAATGTACCTGCTGAGATGCAAACATAATGACAGGTCCATGGTAAGACACGTTACACTTTCATTGTCACTTGTGACGCATTACTAGCAATGAACTGAATTAAAAAGCCCAGTGTCAAATAATAATATATTGCAATGCGTTCTTATGTTGAACTCACAGATTCTCCTACTCCTCCTGTCTGGAAGACGGCAGTTTCTACAGCTATCCTACAGGAGTCTACAGATCAGGGGGGTTATTGCGTAAGCTTCCGATCCTACCATTCGGATCAAGTTCTCGGATGGTGTTACGTCATCTACGGATTTGATGCCCGATTCGGAGAATGTGCTATTTTGTAAGCTTTTTTCCGATACCTTTGGATCGGAACTCGGATTAAATCCATCCGACTGGGTTTGAGCACTCGGATTGAGGTTTTCCGAAGAGATTTGGTTTCTGAAGGGGTCACATAATATATTTCGGGACTAACAGCGTAGCAAATATTGGGCCTACACTTTGAAAAAAGGTTGCGTATTATATGTTTCTGAAAGCAGAACGCTAACAATGGTAGCTAGAGTCTTATTTAGAGTTATATTTGTTTATTCCAATTACTAGTGTTGGTGCCCTTTTAAGGACCGGCTGAAGGTAATTACTCTGTGATAGTTTTATCATTTGGATGAGATTTAGATTTAGATACGATCAGAAAGTGTGCGAATAATGTATGTAAATATGCTACGTGACCAATGACATGGCTTTAATGTTTGAAACGAGGTTTAAAAGTGATAGTCAATAGAATATTAGTTGGTTGTCGTCTTTGCTCGTTTGGAGTGAATTAATGTCGATCAGATTTAAGGGAGCTACAACATTACGCAACATTTTGGTCAAGAACATAATACTTACATCTGCTTAAACAATCTCATTTGTGTATCGTGACAACTTATGTCATTTAACTGAAAAGGGGACGATGGTTTTTCGCAGCTTCATAGGTCGCCGGTCATTGACTGTATGAACGCGTTAATCCCCTTCTTTTGAATTGTAATCCAATTATGTATCTCCAGTTTATCATTCGTTGTAATATATATTCGCATATTTCATTCATATTAAGGATCAAATCGCCTCAGTGTTTAGTGAATGTATGCTTAAAATGTGACATAGACCGGGTGTTTTGTCAGTCAGCTGTTGTTGTGGGTAGATAGTTCGATCGACCAGCAGAAATGCGAAAGTCGGTGTTCGTTCCGTGTCATAATCGTAATGAATGGTAGTTAATTAGTTTCTTAGATGCCCTGTTGTTTCTATACCCCGCTTTATTGATAAACTTCATTTAAGGAGAAGCAAATCGTCAGCTTTCGAGGACAAGTTGAGTTCGTGTTATTGCAATCACTCGGGATGCCTTGTCAAAAGGCTTTAAAGGAAGGTTTGGCCGTAATAACTAAGCTTCACGAAAATAATACAATGCAAAGAATGACAACATTGATGAATGCGATACATCCCATAGGCCTCGATCGTCTTACTTTGCAGCATTGTGGTAGAAAAATCCGTTGATTGCAATGACACCGGCGTGGAAACATAGAGGATTATTTGGATCTTCAGCTTCCTTCGTCTATTACGGCATGCTAGTGTTGATATTTGTATAACTTGCTGGGAAGGTTGCAAAAATTTGGATCTTGAGTAAATATGCAAAGTGTAAAATCAGTTCCCGATCTGCACATGCCAGCAGAGTGGCTGAAGAAACTGTATTCGAGCAGATATGAGCCAACGTGGAGGAGAACCCGAAAGTTCAACATTAGGAGACTCAAATGGACTGTGTAAACCTGAGAAGCATGTCGTAATGTGAATCTAAAGAAATGTACAGAAGTCTTCGTCTCTGTTGCCTTTATTTTTTTCAATTAGTTCGCATAAAATACTGAAGTTCAATCTAAGGTAATGAAAGCTAAATTTGACTCATAAGAACGAAAGAATTTTTAAGTTTCAATTTATTTTTCAACTTGATTTTCTTTACCTGGAGGAGGCAATATGAGAAACACAATAAATTGGAGTGAATGGAATAAGCATAGACGGAGAAGAAATGAACATGCTCCGCTTCGCAGACGATATCGCAACCATAGCTTGAAATAGCGACGATCTCCAAAGGTCACTAAACGCAATGGACCACGTTCTCCATGAATACAATATGAAAATAAATTAAACGAAGACTAAAATCCTAAAATGCGGAAAAGAAAAGGTAAACACAGAAATAACTCTGAAAGGAGAGATATTTCAGAGCAAGTGGATTCCTTCACTTATCTCGGAAGCACCATCACGTGGGACGGAAGAAGTACAACGGACATCAAGCGGAGATTAGCCCAAGCTAAGAAGGCGTCCGTGGGAAAAAGACAACTGCTGTGCTCAAAGATGATAGGACTACAAACTAGGAGACACTATGTGAAAACATTCCCGAGACAGAATATGGAAACATTCGTATTCATGTGGCACTCTACGGATCGGAATCATGGACCATTGGAAAAGCTGACCAAAACAGAATAGAAGCCTTCGAAACATGGTGCTGGAGGAGCTTTTTACTTGTAATTCAGAATTTTTGTGCGCACCAAGAGGGGAGTTTAATGCCTCGATAATGTATCATAACGTTTTTCTTCATTCCTCAGTTTACGTCAAATGCTATTCTGCATAGGTTGCTCCTAAATCATATTTATATATTTATTTGACTAGTCAAATCTAACAATATTCCTTTTCTATTATTTTAAAGCTAGTAGGCAAATAATCTTTAACTAATTTAGAATTTGTTAGTCCATTATCCCGAATCTCAGCTTTTTTGTTTGGAATTAGTTGTTTTTCCATGATTTAATAACAAGTTTATGTCAACTTGTCGCTAATGCTACTCAACTATGTCACTGTATTGTATATGGTATACTGTTGTACGTATGCCGCATTCCAATCCATTCAAGGTTTACAAGTTATGCTCTGCTATGCTGTGTTTACCTTATTTATCTCAGCTTTATGTTATGCAAACTGACCTTTGTTATTGTAATATTTATGTATTTAAAATAAAAATTATGAAAGGTTACTGTTTTCGTCTAAATATGACTCATATTTGAAGTAATCCCAGTCATTTCTTTTCAGGAATTATGTGTTATTCATCTCTATTCCATGGCCTTAAGCGATGTGCAAAGAGTTGTTTAGTTTAGTTAGGAAACTCTCATACCCATTACTCATTTGAGTAGCCGCCGTTTTTGTAATTCAAATCGCTGTCACCACTGGCGAGCAACCTAGCGGCTCTGTGGATATTCGAAAGAAACCAATGCCTTATTGAATTAGACCTTTCCATTCTTCTTCCCAGCTGATTCCGTTGAGGGAATCAAAGATCCGTGGTCTTCCGTCACTCGGGGCAGCGGCGGGATCTGAGAGGAATTGCCCGGAGATAACAGTCCCATCGATGCCTTGCGTCGTAACCCCTTGTGTACCGTGGGGGGAGGATAAATTAAAACCAAAAAGAGAAACAAAAAATACCATCCCGCTTTTAATTTACCGCTTCCTGAACTCGAGCATCTATTATGCTTGACTGGAAAATAAGCACGAGCGGAGCGGAAAACAGAAATGGAAGGCTTCCGATGACGCAATCGTCAATGGTTGAACTCTCCCCCTCATAAAGCCGGATCAGGCCGCGTGAAAGTATAGCAATGCAAAAAAAATAGGACACCATCCGGCGGCGCATAGGTTAAGAACGCTCCGAGATGCAATAAAATTGAGTAGGAAGAAACTCTACACGCTACGTTCCAGAACTCGGAAATGCAGGGAGAACAAAACCCATTAGGGGCTAAAGAGCAGATCACAATGTCTAACAGCGAATTTATTCTCAGGTATTAATCACTAATGGCCAGTTGCAGGAACGACACATATGTAGTTTATAAAGTTATGGGGCCCATAATCCATGGCAACCATTCAATAAGTGTTGCTACAACGTTCGATAAATGTATTGGTTTTATATCTTATGGCATGGAATTATGAGTTCCATAAGTAGCCAAGATGGCGGATGCGCAATGACATGTCTGGAGACTTAATTACTTGATAAAAGAGTTGTTTTGAGACCAATGACCAATCAATTTACTCTTGCTGCCTAATTATTATCTATATGCATTAGCAATTATTCATCGACAAAACTTTCATAAATTTCATCCGGTGGTAGAAGATTAGATGGAATATTCGAAGCTAATACTATTTGTTAATAAGTTATGCAACTATTGGATTTGTTCCTGAAACCAGAATATTTTTATGAGAACTGTAACTGTATGGATCCCATAAATATTGATTCCATAACAATATATTCTTGCAACAGGCCATAAGTGAAGCCACAGGTGTCCAGGCGAAAAGATTATTAATTTTTTGTAAAAATTTAAAATCATATCCTTTGGCCCGTTTTCCAACGTTAATACGCAAATCATAAGTTAACTGTATAGCGTTAAAGCTAAGTCAAAAATTCATCTCTGTGCAATTGAATATAGATATAAATAGTGGATTTTGAACTCCAAACTTTACAACCATATGTGAAGGATTGTAAAGCTAAGTTCTCTTCCCGGAAACAAACATGATGTTAGAGATTAAATATCCACATGAAGATCGAAAATCAAATAATTCTTTTATAGGATATTGTAGTAAGACAAAATGCTAAAAATAATTCAAAAATTCATGATGAAAACATACAATTTTGATAATTCCACACTATTTTATCAAATTTAAATTGATTTTTGAAATTAAATTAAATTTAATTTTTCAATTTGATTTAATTGAATAAATTAGTGTGGAACTAACCAAGTTGTATCTTTTCATCATAATTATCCAAAACTTCCTCAAAGTAACGCCTGAAACAGTTTCTTTTGTACTTAATTCCAAAAGCCTAAGTTTTATAAAAAATACTGAAAATTTAGATCTACGTTGATCTTTGGTCTTCGCATGCTCCGAATCAAATACTGAAGGGTGCTGAGGTGCTTGATCAATTCATTGTTCACAATCTTCTTCACTAAACACGTCCATGTTGTTCGACGGCACGCGAGAATTCCTGGCAGGTACAAGACCGGCGTCTGCCGCAAGAAGACGCATCAAGAAATTTGCTGGTGCCGCCCGGCTTCCGAACTGCCCCCATTAAAATAATAGAAGAATGCAGTGTCGCCAGTCGCGACAAGCGCAGTTGCCGTCTGCCGCGTTCCTCAGAAATATACTTTTTGGTATTAATCATTAAGAGAAGTCACAGGTCACCAGGAGGAGAGATTATTGATTTTCGAGAAAATTTAAAATACTATACTTTGGCATGTTTTCCAACGTTTTAACGCAGCTCAAAAGTTAACTCTACACGTGATGTGTAAAAGCTAGGTCAAAAATTCACCTCTGTGCACTTGAATATAGATAAGGGAAAAATGAATTCTAAATTTAACAGCCCTAAGGGAAGGGTTGTCAATCAATATCCGGGAATTTATCTTCCCGGAAACAAACCTATAATGCTAGTGATAAATTTTCTGTATGGAGGCCCAAAATCCAAGAACTCTTTCGTAGGATATTTTAGTAAGAATTAATGATAAAATGAATTCCAAATGCCTAAGTTTAATAAAAATATAAATGAAAATTAAAGGTTTTGGATCAACTACTGACCACGCCTTCCCAGGATAACGTTCCGTCTTTATCGTGAACAACTTCCAGACCAGGTAAACATGATGATGGGAAGTTAAGGGAAACATCAAAATGCAAGTCACAAAATGAACTTGAGAGAACATAGAGATAGGGTACTGCCAAATATTTAATCCCACCATGTTGCAAATGCTGGTAACATTACGATGTTTAGGCAGGAATTGTGACGACTCGCTCGCATAATTCCGTGAATTTTATTAGCCTCGCTTCTGCGAGATCTGAAACTCGTATGATGGATCTTGAGCTTTTGTATTATCTGCCAATATTTTGAGTCGCTCCTATTTGTAAAGTAAAACCTCAATAAGTTGGAATATAAAAAATTGTCTTCCTATTATGAAGCTATAATATGAACCACAACTCACTGCTGCTAACGAGGAGTTAAAGTTCATTCCGTGAAGATAGCAAAATTAAGGCTTATTGTTTAATATTAATTTGCGCCTACAGTAGTTCTTTCGGAGAGCAATCTATTCAGTGTGTACATCATAAATATAGAGGGCATTTCATCATTTAAAGTCAATCAAGTAGTCCCAGTGTCCTTACAATTTGTCAGTCAATATGGGTTTCATCAAAGTTTACATATCGTACCGCTATACATGAAATAAACCAGGTAAGGGGTCGTGCATAAACTACGTTACCACCATATTGGGGGGGAGTGGGTCACCTAAGAACCTACGGCAGTTAACGAGGAGGAGGAGTGGGGTTCACTCAAAGTAATGTAGCTTTTACAATACAGCCCTCTCAATAGTCTACCTATCAAATAACTATAGTCCACGATATTGGTTCATGGAGGGATAAGAGAACATTGTTTATAGTGGATCCTTAGAAATTCTAGTAACTTTTTAAACTTTATGTGATTCATGATTGCGTTTAGAGTTTAAAAATGATTATTAATTTTTCCAATTGAGATTATATAGTTCTATTATATCTAGTTCGGCTACTTTATTTGTCTTATTTCAACCTATCCCTAAAAATAAACTCACTCAATGATTGACAAAATATTTTTGAATTGAAAGTTTCATTTGTACATGACGTTACATGACGAGGGGGTGGGGGGGGGGGGTTGGGAAAAAATTCCACGGTTGTCACCGAAGGTGGGAGAGAGTAAAAAAATCACCGAAAACGGTAACGTAGTTTATGCACGACCCCTAATACACAGCAACAATTCGAATGTTAGCTTGGTACATAACAAAGTGTACAAACTAAAAATGTAAAAAAGTGTTCAAGAAGGAAGTTTAATGACCTCAATCGGTTGGTATTACATGAGTATGCATAATTATTTCAACGAGAAAATATGGCTACAAAGTCGGAATGCTAAAGTATTTCGCGATAATAGGGCTGTTTGAAGCGCGCAAGTAATTCAAGAGCATATTGTGGAAGCGGGAAATGACAATTTACGTGTTCGTGAAACTACTGCAAAGTATTCATTACATGAAACGTCTTTTTTATAACTGAGGACGAGTATGACTTTTAAGGAACAAACAGTAATATTAAGAATTGACTGGGTTGTCGTTTTGAGATTCTAGCGCTCACGAAATATTCTGAAACTTTGTGTGAATGACAGTCTACGCTTTTTTGTGTAATGAGTTTGACGCTCTTTCATCCTACAATCTCTTTCTGCGGGCAAACTTTTTCTTATTTTGGAGATGCAGGCAGATTCCCTAAAATCCATAGGTTTTCCCTGTGCCTTAAACTGAGCTTAAACCTCTCAATTCCTTTTTTAACATTTATGAGTTTTTTGCTTCGTAATATTATCTCTAAAAAAGATTAAAACGCTTTCAATTGTGCCTCATCGCGGATACCTCGCATGAATTTACGCCGAGCCACATTTACATTGAGCACACGACGATATGTGATTTTAATCCCATATTAGACGGCCATCATCTTTCGTATGATGACGCCGCCTATTCAAAGATTCACATTCAGTTTACTCTTTGAACCCGAGTCATTTGTACTGAGTTTTATTATTTTAAATTATCAACTCAACTCACAGACGCATACTAATATGAAAAAAGATTTAATTTATATCACTAACAAATCTTGTTGGTGCATGTCTTAAGTTGGAATGCCAAGTGTTGCGTAAACAAACTTGCCCTCCATGACAACTCAAATGTTTTTCTTTTCTTAATTTAAATTAACATGATAATTTAAAGTTCAAAGTTTGATAATTAAATTAATACTTCAACAATTTGAATGACTCGTAATATTACTTATATTTTCCCAGCAATAAAAATTTTTTGGCATACACGTTTTCGTGCAACGCCGCCAGCCATATGAGTTCTCCATATCTAGACCGAAATAAAAGGCGTTACGCGTCAAAAAATAAATAAATCTAGGGGAGTATAGGAATGCGAGAAAAGGGGACAAAACCTTCCTACAATGAAGGAGAGGGCGGGTGGCATTACACGCTTCGGGTAACCGGATCGATTCCTCGGAGGAAATGTTGGATTCGTTGTGAGCAGCCGAAGAACATGTAGATAGCTTGTTAAGCGCGGTGAGGGAGCCGAGGGGGGGCGTCCCTGGGCAACGTACGTAGCGTGGCGTCAGGAGTCAAGACGGGGGTAAAAAAAAATAACTATTTGGAGCAACATTTCCTTCGAGGAGAAACGCAACCTTCTCGCGAAGTGTCCGTGTGATATTTATAAAAAGGGCAAAGGCCAACATTACATTTTTTTGGAGTTGAAGTACAACAATCTCCAATCCAAAACATTGACTATCGGTAGGGTGAAAACTATAGAAACCGATATTAATAATAAAGCCAGCTCGGCAATCTTGAAGAGGTAAATTAGAGTCGTCCTAACTTTATATAACAACACTAATGGGGAGGAAATACGCAGTCTATGCAACATACTAATCTCAAATTTCAATTAGGTACAGAATATAATGTGTGCCGCGAGGAAAATTGCAATGTAAACCTAATCCTTGTTTAATTGGAGAAGGGGCATGTTCAATTAATCAAGCAAAATGTAAGCCATATTCAAGCGAGCCATTGTTTATATGGGTCCAGAAGTTATAAATACGTTGCCTGATACTATAAAAATTATGAAAAGTTGTCAAGTATTCCTACAGTTGGCCACGTTTTGGATATTGGCTGAGGAAGACATTGTTAGATTTTTCTGAAATATTATACACCATTCTTTTCTTAAACTTAGAGCTACTTTGTAAAGTTAATGTCACTATCATAATTTTATTATAAATGCAATTACTTTTTATGATGTGTAAGATAATCATTTTAAAAATTATGTACCATATCATGTTTTATGTCAGCAATGTACATGTTTTAATGAGGGTTGCCTCAGTACAGATATTCCTTAGAGGCAACCTAGCTTTCATTTGGATGAAATGTATATTCAACGTTTCAAGTTACCGTCGTCGAAAGCAAAAAATGTACTCACTTGCTTTACTTGTAACGAAGAGCTATGAGGGTTATCGATAACCGATATATGGTGTTTTTAAGAGCTAAGAGGAAGGATTGGATTATTACAAAAACCATAACTGGTACTGCGCTATTTAAAGGCATAACTAAACATTTCTTACACGTGAAGCCAATATTTTACATGAAGAAAATCACACTAAAACCACTTGTTAATTAGATAAGTAAGATTATGAATGATAGGTTACATATTGCATAACGGCTTAAATACTTTTTCTAACATATATAGAATCTTTTACGAGAATTTGCCCGGAAAATGTATTTTTAGACCAGAACGCCTGTCTTTTGTCCATGTCTTGGCACCAATATAGAAACATTACACAGTTACCTAAATTATACCTCGAATTAACATAGGTACGATGGAATCAACATGGAAAAATACAGTTAATTTCGAAGTCTATTAACCACAGTACTATTAAATAAAATAAATAATATAAAAAGTGATTCATACAAATTGTCTTATTCTTCAAATATTCCAAGACAAATTGAACATGGCGAACTTCTGATTAACAGGAGCGCCACGCCATATCTTAACGGCGGAGAAATGCACACCATAAACTCCGGAAACTCTTAGACAAATTCAACATATTCGATAATTTATTTCTCACAAGCAGTGTGCATCACTCTGAAAAAATGTTTCTTTACGTTTCTACAAAAAAAATAGACATCCGCGCTTCGTTTCGTCCCAGTTACGACCTAACTTAGCGCAGTTCCACACGGAAGGAGTTCACTGGGCTCACAAAGCAGAAAAGATTTAAGATATCCTAACCCTCAAGAGAATTCCATAAGGTAGATATTATTAATCACTCTCTCGCGTTGGGGACTTGAAATAAAATAAAACGGTCACATAACATTCGCATAGCTTCAATTGAGCACCTACAGATTTTTCATCGGGCGCAACGAAAGTTTCCGAGGATAATAAAGGATAAAAAAACTGTGTTTGAAATGGGCGTGTATAGATGTCTCATTGTCTCTCACGCATCTCATTTATTCGAGTTATATGCGCATTAGTCACGAGTGGATGTATATATGCACGTGAGAGCGACATTATATAGAGAATCGAGATTCGCTCTGCAAGGGCCGCAAGGCAGTCATTCGCAGCAAAGCCTACAATTAATAGTCGCGGTCTTGGCAGGCACGTCGCCCGCGAGAAAGATACGCCAGCATGCAAAACTGGCTCGGCACACGTGACACTTAAATAATAATAATGTATCCACGAACGGAAAGCGCTCTTATGAAGAGAATCGTATGTCACGAATTTCTCCATTGTGCGCACGAAAGCACTACACCTCGCTGACGTCTCTGCATTAATTAATTAAATAACCGTGAAACTTGGGACTAGGCGTTCTTCCATTGACTATTTCTTGGCAATGGTTTTTATGAGTAGGATCATATGATTCCTCACCGGAGTCGTTTAAATTCCTCCAGCACCACCTGAAAACGGAATTCACTCTTTTTGTCTAATAGCCGGTTGCAAGAATATTAAGTTATGGAATCATTAGTTATGACACCCATAAAGTAATAGATCTCATAACAATATTCGGATTGCAAAAACACATCTACTAGTTACATACCTTATCCACCAATAGTAAATGGATACGAACATTTGATCTATCTTTCTACCACCGAATACAATTTATGAAAGTTTAGCCTATGAATAATTGCTAATGCACATCGTATTTAGTCAGTAAGAGTAAATTAACTGGCCATTTGCCTCAAAACAACCCTTTTATCTAGTAATTAAATCTCTAAGCGCTTCATTGCGTATTCGCCATCTTGTCTCCTTGTTAAATTCAAGATTTCATGCCATAAGTTATGAAACCAATCAATTTATCGAATGTTTCTGCAACACTTATCGAATGGTTGCCAATGATTATGGGTCCCATAACTTTATAGATTACATATGTGTCGTTCCTGCAACTTGCCACAAAGACAGAAAAAGAAGGAAAAAAATGCACATCACGTTTCCAACTCTGATGTTTGACGCTTTTCCCCGCATGTCATATGCATATTCCACAGTCTTATGTTAATGAATGACATATCTGCAAAAATAAAGCCGCGCAATAGAGTGCCACAAAAACTTCAGGAACCAAAATCATAACAAAGCGGAGGAAACATTGTTTTTCTTGACGACGCAGATGAATTCCAAAAATTTTCGATTTTCGGTCACCGCCATTGTTGTAGACGGAAAGGGCACTAGCTATAATGGCTGATTCCAGAAGCTATCAGGTGGGCGTGGCCTATCCGCCATTTTGGTTAACCCCGATATTCCTTGAGCGCTTACGGGATTTCGCACTAATTTTCGTTATTACGATGTTTTCCATCGATAATTTACCAGAAATGATCATGCACTTTCTTCTTTTGTATGCATTTTCATTGCATACATTTTTTTATTTAAATTAATCATAATCCACATTCCCGGTGAACACTTAGGTTAAAATGAGTAGTTTACATAGCACTAAGAAACCAATGTATGTTTTCAGAGCTACTCCCTTTATATTTCAAACATAATGGTGGATATTCTTCGTTTACATCCGCTAATTCGTCCATTCTGCCGTGGCTGTTATTTTGGTTGTCAGAATACAGTTTGATGACGTAATATCTTCTCCATCTGCCTCAAAGTTCACAGCCATGCCGAACACAAGACGTCAAAAAAATTAAATATTTCGGAACAACCACGCGGTGCCACCAATAGAAACATTTCTCGAACCTAGCCACTTTTTAGTTGTTCTGTTGTGTAATACAGTGTCTTCAGGCGATTGCTTTTTTCAGAATTCCTACTTACGCTTTGGGCAAAAATAAAGCGAAATAAGATCATTCGGTAGATCATAACATAACTCCAATCTCAGAAATAATTGGTTTCATAGTGTACCAAATTTTACGTAATGATCAAGTGTACAGAAGAGTAGAAGAGGAAAGGACAATTTGGAACACCATACAGAAAAGAAGAACAAGATGGATAGGACACAATGGATTTAAGAAGAATATAAAGGAAGAAAAAATAGAGGGAAATGTCCCCAGAGGAAAATCCAGGAACAAGTTCATGGACCGAATAATGAGGAAAGTACATTGGAAGAGATACCATGAGGTAAGGGAACGGGCATTAGATAGGGAAGGGTGGAGGGTTGCAATCAACCAATCTTATAATTGAACAACCAATGAATGAGTATACCAAAGAATAATCCTTCGCAATCCCCAGCAACGTCTCAGAGTTCAGGCATATAAAAACTACTGAAAAATTGATGAACAAACCACTTTCAGAGCCAGCTGCTATTTTTAAGCTACTAGATTTGCATAACACCCAAAACAAAAACGGCGCGTGAAATTTTCGACAGCATTTATCTCACAAAGAGCAAAAAAAAAAAAAAATGTTTTCAAAACGAAGTTTTCGTAACAAATTTTTTAAACAGGCGACCTTTACGAGAGGCCGCTGGATTCGCTGAATCGGCCCAATTTATTCATCCGCTCTAAAAATCGAACCGGATCAAAACAATATCCCCCCACAGCCGATAATTCAGGCTTATGTGGACCGGCAGCGATTTCAGGTCCGGCAACACGCGTTATTGCGGTGGGAACCGTGACGAAACCGCGTGGGGAAGTTTCGCAACTTTCAAGTTCCCTTTCTTTTTATATTCCCTACCATTTTTGTTATTTTTTCCTTCCTTTGCTCCGCTGCTTGACTCGTCGCGTAGTGACTGCGAACGCGTGCGATAAACGAGTATTTACCGGTTAAAAGCGGTATGGAGTGCGGATGGATAAAGCATGTAATTTATTCATTAATAAAAGCATGACATAACCGGCTTAGTAATTCGCAAATAACTCCAGCACCACAAGTTTATCAGATGGTACGATTACACTGAGCAATTACAGTCAAACCTCCCAATAGCGGACACGCTTGGGCCAGGAGAAGTCGTCCGCTATTGCGAGGTGTACGCTAATCAGAGGGGACCGAAATTACGACACGCTTCTCAATGCAGTAACTACGACGGCACATAATAATATAAAGGCGTTAATATATTTCATTTATCTTTTATGTCTTAATACTGATAAACTACACATTTGAACAAAAAATATGGAATGAAATCATTATATATTTTTTATCCATAGAGCAGCTAGAGCACATCACCATAAAAAAAGTTGATAACGTGGCCTCTGGAAAAGAGACAATGCATACATATTTTATCGTTTATAATAGATTAATTACAGTAATCGAAATAATCCCGCATCAAAAGGGAGCATCATGGTTATCCTTTAGGGGAAAGGGAACAGGTAGGATAACTAACTCGTTGACGGATAATAGATTGAATCCGATATGCTAAGATAAGCTTGAGTCTGGAAAAGGTCCGTAGTTCCTTCAAGAAATGAGGTTTATTGTTCCGGAGAGGATACTTTTAACAGAATAGCTCGTCGTGAGAGTCCGATAATGGAGGCAACGGAAGAAAGGTGTTTCTTTTATGTTGTCCGCGTCTGTTATTCAATGTGTCCGCTATTCGGAAGTATAATTTCCATGTTTCCATTTTCTACTGCCGGGGATTGAAAAAATGTCCGTTTTTAGGTGGAGTCCGCTATTTGGAGGTATCCATTAAAGGAGGTTTGACTGTATAAGATTTTTCTTAGTACTGCATTTCAGTATTTTATCAGCTGATCGGTATGTGTACGAACAGCCTAACGTCCTAATTTCTGGAATATAATAAAATATACATACAAAAATAAAAGATGGGCACAATAACAGTCTCCTGCTTCACTAAGTAGAATTCCTTCATGATGAGGGTGGAGTTAACACTGCTATCTACAAAATTAAACATTAAAACGACCGTGGTTACGATGCAGCGTAACGTCTTCAGATGTATTCCCCATCAGGTGAAGAACTACATAGAAACTACAGTCGTTTAAATGTAATTTTCTGGAATTGCAGTGTATTCCCTACCCCCATGTACAAACGCGTAGGGAATAGAACTTGGGAGTACACAAATCCGTTGAAGTAAACATTTCAGGCTTCATTTTTTGGAATCGTTTGACATGAAATGATTGAATACCAAACTCCAAACTTTTTAATTTTCACCGACCACGGTACCGACACATAATGTCGCGCATATAATGTTACGTACAAACAAAATGGATGACACAATTTCAATATAAGTGAAACCGATATTTTCAGGCCGAAACCAAGGTCGGAAATAAATATAAGTCAGGAATCACCATGGTGATAAATCACTTCATACCATGACCCTATCGCGTCGAGGCGTATTCGACCAATCAAGCAGGGAACCCATAAAATTGTTCAAAAATGGGTCAGGGACTACAAACCAGGAAACAGTAGGTGAAAACATTCGTGTGGAGCGTGGCACTCTAGGGATAGGAAGCATGAACTATTAGAAAAGCTGACTATAAAAGATTAGAAGCTTTCGAAACCTGGTGCTGGAGGAGGATGCTGAAGATAAAATGGACGGACGAAATAAAAAATTATGAAGTGTAAAGAAGAGTAGAAGAGGAAAGGACCATGTGGAACAACATACAGAAAACAAGAACAAGATGGATTGGGCACACCCTGAAACACAATGCGCTTGTGAAGAATATCACTGAAGGCAAAATAGAGGGAAAAGTCCCCAGACGAAGACCAGGAATAAGTTCGTGGACCAAATAAAGAGGAGAGTACATAGGAAGAGATACCAGGAGGTAAGGGAACTAGCACTAGATAGGGTAGGGTGGAGGGCTGCAGACAATCAATCATAGGATCGAACAACCAATGGTGATGATAATGATGATTCCATATTCATTTAAAACGTTCATGATAATAATTATAATAAGCGGCCCGGAGGGAAGGATATCCTCCTGCAGCCTTGCCTCCTCTTCTTCTCAATCGATCACATGCGAAATCATGTTCGGTGCCACTCGGTCGCGAATAAAGCCCGCCCCCCACCCATATACCAACCCAAACCCCTACCAACCCAAACCCCTTCTCTCCTTCAGCCAGCGCCGCTCATAAGAGAAAGAGGTTTAGGTGTATTAAGGTAGTTAGATTATAATTTTGCCTATAAATCAATGAATTTGGTCTCATTTTAAAGAAAAACGTTTCACCTATCCTAAAATACCAAAATATTAGCCCCTTACCGCACTACTTTATGAGATATTTGACGAAAAATGCCATCCATTTTACATGAGAAAAGGCACGTGCATGCACTCCGGAGGGACATTATTTAAAAAAGAAGGGATTTCTATACCCTAAATCTCGTTAAAAAACTAACAGTAAGTAGTTTGTATGTTTTCTCAATAATTTCTGAAAATAAATCACATAAAGTAACCGCATTAATCTTTTCATGATCGTAAAAAACTTTCCGTTTTGAAGGATTTTTCAAAGTACCGCGTGAAAAAAATGAGTCAAATTTAAGACTTTTATAGATATTTTGAATTTAATTACTTAGAATGTCTGTCATATCGATGTACATTATTGCACCATTAATATTGCAATATTTAATTCATTCTTTGCTAACGGCTGCTGGAATTTAAACGTATAGTTCGAATATTATCTCCATTATGACTACGGAGCTACCTCGCTCAAACTACCTTAAGCGTTGTATCCGAAGTTGTAGTGAGTGGGAGGAGGGAAGATGAGTCGAGGTGACCGCTCTGGTGTCTCAAGCGATGTGGAACGTCGGGAGAGGAGAAGAATGATGGCATGGGAAGGGATGGAGAAACACGGGGGGGATAGGGGGAGGAAAGGAACCCCCCGCCAGGGCTGAAGACTCAAAAAGGGGAGTGCGAGATCGTGCGGGTGGAAAACTCGCTGCTCCCTTCATGTCGGAACCACGAGCAATTGGTCCCAATCTGAGGTTACCGCGAGAGGAAGGAGGGAGTTGGAAGATCTCGTCGGCAGGCTCTCGCTCTCCTCATACCGTTCCCTTTCCATCCCTCTACCTTCCCATTCGGAACCCTCCCACTACCTCCCGACGACCCAACAAACCTACGAGAGGATACCGGTTTTGCTTCCGTCCTGGGGGAGATGGGATGGGTGAGATATATACCAATATATATATGTTTAGGGGAATGGGGATGGAGATGAGAGGGAGAGAAACACGATTGTAAGGGGGGAGGGAAGGAGCTAGTGGAGAGGGGGAAAAAAAGAGGATGAGAGGGGTATTATCTCAACTCAGGGTGGCCAATGTATCGGACGCTTCAAATTTATGAGTTTCAAATTTTAATTTTCCTCATACATTTGAATTCAATGTAGCAATGAAATATCAATCTTTTGTATTCTATCTTCACTTCCCCATAAACAGCGCAAATGGCCAATTGATGTCGGGTGACGAACAATAACAACAGACAAAAATAAACAGAGTGGTGATAATGTTTCCACCCAGGCGGGATTCGAGCCCACGACCCTCGGTTCAGCAGGCGAGGACTTGACCCCGACGCCACCGGAGCCGGCTAAATATCTTTAGAAAAACCTATAGCAAACGCTGTTGACGTTCCGCGAAAATCTAGTTAATTTCATCTGAGAGAAAAATAGAGTATAAACAATACCAGCCGTAACCATAAATTGATTATTAGCTCATTTAAAAAATAATTCTAGATAAACTTAGCTACATACGCTTCACTTGAACAGATACAGGTAAGCAATTCATTTTTATTAATTAACGGGTGTTTCATATGGTTCATAATCAAATAAACGAATAGCTATATTCAGCAGCACCTGGTTTTGTTCATACGTTGTAATTTTAGGCTAGATAAGTTTTTATTATTATGAGAGCTTAATTGTTTTTTCACAAGAATTAATAGTTTTTTCGCTGTATGGGGCAGAAAAACTCGGAGGCTAGACACGCTAGGCTCAGCTTGCTTGAGAAACTTAGGGCAGGTGTATTTCAGAGTGACAGAGAAAATTATCATGACGCCTCACTACATCTGACAAAAGCGATAAAAATAGAGAGATACATTGCCGAACAGATAGGTTCAAAAAATCATTCTTTCCGCGCAAAATAAGCGACCACAATATAAATTGAGCGCCACTAAATATACTCCCATAATTCACGTCACCATTTCACCTACCAAAACCTTATCCCTTACACGGCCTAACACTCACGGTTATACTTACACGGCCTAACACTCCCTGCCATACGCCCATGAGGCGGCTCGCATGGTAGTATGTAAAAGTAGGGGATTTTAGATTTCAGAAACAAATGCACTGCCAACTCAACGGTTTCCAAAATTTCTAACAAATTCACTGTTTCCACATGCTTTTTTATGCAATTCAGTAGCCACCCTGAAATATCACGATTGCGGAGGAGTAGGAAGGTTAGAGGGCGAGGATAGCTCTACTACCTAAACGGCGTAAGGGAAGAAGGGGAAGCAGTAGTAGAGAGATAAGTTAGGAGATGCAGACTAAGGCGGGGGCGGAAGGGGGCAGGTTAAATTGAACACGTTGTGCAGGATATATGCGTGTGTGGGGGGGGGGGAGAGGAGGACTGTGAGCTCTGAATCGTCGCTTGAGGGGCATTTCTCGAACGTGATGCACCGTGGGAAGCCGTGGACCGGAACAAAAAAACGTCGGACGACGCCGCTCGCTTTTTTTCTTCACCCCTTTCGCCGGAGTCATTATTGTGTGTTCCTTCTTTTTTTCCAATCCGTCTACTTTTCCATATTAACCGTTTTATTCTCACCCGAGGCGGAAATAATGGCGCTCGACAAAAGGAAGGCGAGTGTTTCCGAGCTGGGACACTAGGAGGCGCGCGGTAGAATCATAATCAATTCCAGAAGGGTGAGAAGAGGAAATACAATTAGGTCACCCTCATATTATCTCGTCCACCAACTCTATTATACGCAAGAATGCTGATATCCTGTCTCTCAGGGGTTAAAATCCCAACTCGAGACGCTTTGGCGACTCAAGACGCGTCGATAAAAATGTACTTGCAGTTGCTCGTGGCGTGAGAGAGAACTGAGGGATTGAATTGATGGGCCATTGTAAAGGATTTCCTGATCCCGATAGTCTGAACTCTTAAATCGGCTCTCATTACGACTATTTCAGACCCATAAGAAAAAACTTACATTTATCCAAAGACTTCTCTATGATTCAGTTTCAAATATCTATGCACAAACTTACTTAATCGGGAATCAATAAACCATTGCCATAGAAGAGGCAAACACGTGTCATTGGTTAACTGATAATTTTTTAAATGAATAAATTGTTTATCATCGGCGGAAGAATGGGAATGAGTCGAAAAAGATATATGAAATGAGAGTGATTGGTCTCAGAGGAAGACCGCGTTAGTCACGGATGTACGTGGTGGAAGAAATTCTAAAGCTGAGGAATAATAGGAGTCTTAAGAACAGGATGGCGTGTATAAAGCAATGCGTGAGTGTAAGAGAAGCAGAAGTGGAACAGAAATTCAATAAGGATGATGGTTGCACCGTCTAAAGTAGACAGAAGGAGAGAACAAAGAACGAACAGTCAATCACCGCCCATTGGACGCAAGAAATGAGGATTAAATGGAGAAGGGAAGACGAAATTGCCAAAGGTAAAAAATATTTAAAACGTATCTAAACATTTCCTACTAGTCCCGACTATTCAATGAAAGATCATGTTATCAAATGGAAAACGGACATAAAAGACCTGGGCATTCTTTTTGATTCTAATATGACTTTCGTTACTCACATTTTACATGCATCGATTGCTGCAGGTAAAATATTTGGTTTTTTTATGCCGTAGGTCAAAGTACTTCAAAAATGAAAGTGTATTAAAAATATTGTATCATTCTCTTGTAAGAAGCAAATTAGAATATTTTTCGGTGATATGGAACCCATATGCTAAAAAGTATAGTGGAACAATTGAGAGTCCAGAAAAGGTTTTTGAGGTTTCTTTATTACGTTCGATACCATGTTTACTCCACTTTTGAAAATCATGTTTCATATGAAGAATAATTGTCAATGTTTAATTTTTATAAGCTTAGTGATAGAAGAGTACTAAATGATTTGTTGTTCCAACATGATGTAATTAATACGCTCTAAGACGTAAATAATGTGAGAGCTCTAACTAACTAAATATGCTTGCTCCAAATAATAAATGTAGACACAAAAGGACATTTTACATAATGAATGTAAATAGTAACAACTGTAAAAATACTCCCAAAAATAGAATGTGTGCTACATTTAATACACTGTGTAATGACTTCGATTTATTTGAGGACAAGAAAACCTACTATAGAAAAGCGTGTAATCAGTTGTCGGCACAAACTGTAAAATTGTAAATGATAATGTAAATGCATAATGTATTTATTGGCCAGCTTAACTCCTTCTTGTAATTATAGAAATTTTAAATATTTGTATTTGTTATTGTTCACCCTATAATTATAGTTACATGTTGGGTGAACGTTAAACTTATTAAATTCAATACTAAGGACCGAGGCACCAAAAGAGATGAAACTACAACATATCGCGGTATCCTACAAAATTAAATATAAAAAGTACATAGTGATTACTTAGTAATCCGACTGTCATATAGTAGTTACCTGAATGTACACTTTTCTTACACCTATGAAATATCTCTAAATAATATTTTTCCGACACAATTTTATACCTTCATTGAGTGTTTTATGAAACATTACAATGCAGCCACAGACGTTTATTTCCATGAATTGTTTTTCAAAATACACATTTGACAGGATGCTGCAAGATATTTTTATAGCATTCTAAAAATCGTTTACTCTTGGAAGGAATTAGGTAGAGCAGAATTTTCATTTATTTTATGGAATCACCTACAGGTTAATATTTTTCCTTCTACCATGCATGAATGTTCCAATACATCGTTTACTAGAAGTTTTTATTATTTAATTAATTATAAATGTTCTTAAATAACATTTGACGAAAAACAGGATATTTCAATTCTATTTATCTAAGAATTCTGACTATCGAAGATACCTAAAATAGACAAGGCACGCCGCAGATTTATAGGCAAGCAATTAGCGATAAATAGGCTAAACAGGGGAGAAGAAAAGAGAAATTATAGACGCCGGTGATGGAGAAAAATAACTTCGAGAAAAAAATCAGCGAGTTTGAACGCAGAAAGAGGAAAGTCACAAGCGATAAGACATTCCATTACTGAGGCCGGTTAATTCCACTTGTCAAAGATAGGAAGATTTATTTACCCAACTTATACACTCTTCATGTGTATTACCGATAATTGGTTAATGCAATGCATTTGTCATTTGCACCCAAGACAGAAGCTTTGAAGCGAGATTCCAGCATAGGTATTCACTGAGCATTAAGGTAGTTTCAGCGAAATATCATTTCGCCTATAAATCAATGAATTTGGTCTCATTTAAAAGAAAACCATTTCAAACTTCCAAAGATAACAAAATATCAGCCCCTTACCGAAATACTTTCCGAGAGTTTTTTACGAAACATTCCAGCCATTTTACATGTGAAATGGTACGTGCCTGCACTCCAGAGTGACCCTATTTTTAAAAAAATGAGGAATTTTTAACACCTAGATCTCGAACACGGGGTTCCATTCGGCACTTTCCTCTTCTGTTCTTACCCAATGGAAATAAATCTACGCACTATTTGACGCAAGCTACGAAAGAACGTGCAATGAAGGATTAAGACTATCCGGATCCGCACGTATTTCTGCGGGCGGGAGACCGACCAGCCGAGCAATCGATTCGCAGGGCTGCACACAACCGAGAAGTCGAGGGGAAAAGTGCAAAACGAAAACTCCACTCCATTTTATTTCTCCACTCAATCTTTCCGTTCCCCGCGTGGGATCCGCCACATATATTTTGCAACGTTTCCACTCTCTCTCTCTCTCTCTCTCTCACTCACTTTTGAAAACGCATGGAAACGGATGGTGACCCACATTGAGAGGGCGATGACAACGAGGCGATCGCGCAACCGTCAAAACCCCTTTTGTTTCTGCTCACCCACTTGCGCTTGAAAATTCGTCAATTGATCGATTTTACAGGAGTCGCACATACAATGGCCGTATCCTCCACCTTCTGCTTCCAGCCTACCTGGGTAGGTGAAGGCGTGGAAGCTTATCCCTATCTATTTCCTCCACCTTTAGCACCCGGCTGAATGAACGCAGACGGAAACCCAATGGAATAACTCATAATAAAAACGATGCATAGTTTCACTACGTTTTTGTCTTAAGTCCCCAGCTAAATATCCCCTATTCATGTACGTTACCTGGGCGTATACAATCCTTGGTCTGCATTGCAATGCGGACAACGAGCTGCAAATAAATTGACGACAAAATGAAATAATTCTATCAACTACAGTTCTTGAATACAAAGTCTTCAGGCCTGCCGCTAATACGGCCGTGAAATACAATACATTCAGTATGCATTAACCAATATCATCCCATCTCATCGTATGCTCAAAAGAAATTCTCCTGTGTTGGAAACATATAGTAATTATTACAACTTGTAGGTATGTTAAAAGAATGGCAAAATATTACGTACCAAACACACTCAATTGTATACCCAATCATCTAAAAGACCTAAAAAGGACAGTAGAAGTCAAGAAAAATGTATAAACATGTTTGATTAATGAAATTTTAACTTTGTACTTTAAAACTTGTAATCTGTTATGCTCATATTTCGATTAATTTGTTGAATGTTGCCAGATGTATTGTAACTAGACCATTGAAAATTGTTGTTCTATGCCATTTGTATTTGCAATTTGACTTTTTTGTAATGTCGCTTTGTTTGCACGATTTTTGGAACCTTCTGACAAGCCATTTGGCTCAGAAGGACCAAGTCTGTATATGAAATAAAGGAAGCAATTGATTATTCTCTTGGGTAAGAAAAATCGGTAACATTACACGAGGTCATGTTTTTTCTTGTTTTTTACATATTCAAAAGCGTGCTTAAAAAGCTTAATTTAGCCATCAGTCAGCTGTAATCCTACTTCCTCTTGGACTACAGGTCTCGACGTCTATCGCGTCATTTTCAAGACAGCGTGTACATCGATTTTATTATGAGTTATTCCTTCTCGTCGTTCCACAGCGTAACACCACAATCAATTGATTTGATTTGGAAGCTCAAAGGTCAAAGGATCGACGGCAAAAATATTGCAGAATAAAACCAACCTCAGGGGAAAAATGTAATGCATATTTCAAATTTGATCATGAATTACATTACCCATACATAGGCCAAGCACGCAGGAGTGTCAATGCGAGGATTAAAGAACAGAGAAAGTGTCACGAAAAAGAAAATCTTTTAGATAATACCCACGGCAGCCAATTAGTTCAGGAAATATTCGCTTGGAAGACTAATCTCCCGGGTCGGATGCGTAAGAAACGATGCAAAAAGTGCAGCATATCAAAAACGATGTAGCATCGGAAAATGGGCAAGTGTAACCAGACATTGCCCCTAACCCTTAAACCTAACCCTTTTTAATTCATAATAATTAGCTATTTATTTTTCCAAGAATTGATGTAAAGCAATTGTCTGGTATTTAAAGAGAGTTTTGGGCATTGAAAGTGATACATTACTGTACACCAACCTTTCCCCATCCTTGGCAAACATACCGCAGACCCATCATCCGCTCACCCACCGTTATGAAGGTCATATTACCAACTCCCCACCCCAAATGCCTTCATCTCCCTCCCGTTTTTCGTCTACCCGTCCATACGGATCGAGTATATAATTCCTACAGTTTTTTTTATAGTCTTTGGCTGAGAATGAAACAAGGTGGTAAAAACCTCGAACTAAATGAACAATATAATTGAGTGGAATCTAGATGGAGCTCGTATACTTCATTGAAAATGCTGTTGGCTTGCTGATTTTGGAAGCCACCGGTAACTGTGGTCATTTACCATTAGATTTAAAGGTAGACTCGACTTTGTATAAGGGAATTACATATGTTTTTACATGAAAATTTTGCTATTTTCAACGCTAAATTTATATCTGCGGCCGGTTCTACCTTAATAAGGCACCTTCTGGTACATTTGGCAAGAAGGTACGTTATCAATGGAAACCGGTCGTTCATATCAATAACGAGAAGAAAAGTTAAAAATTTTGTCACTACAAAGGGAGAGGAGTCATTACTATTGAGAATGAGTGAAGATAAACCCGGCGTGTGCATTAGATTACTCTTAAAGACAGGTAAAGCAAGAGGTCAGCATTTTAACGTCTCATCATACGTAAGGAGTGAAATTCTCTACACACTGCGACCCAAGGAGGAATCGGGGCTCCACTGAGAATACGCCACAGTTACCGAGATACTTGAGGATGAGAAGTCAGTACTCTAGCCACCACATTGACCCAATTGGGAGAGGCACGTCCCATGTGGATTTGGCACCAAACAAAGTCGCAGGGCTACACAAAGGAATTGGCTGTGATTCTCTCCCTATAGGAGTCAGTAGCAGTAGTAAAAACCTCATATGCATCGCCTAGGAAATAATTACGATCATTAATCGCAGACAGAAAAACAAAGCGGGCGTATTACTATTCCTGAAGGCCGTTTCGACGAGGCACTTAACGGCACTGTCTGATGTACAAGCTGTAAGAAATGTATAAAGTAATGCAGAGATTTTCAAAAATGACAGCTCGAATGCACTACCAAAATTCAGAAAAAAATTCAAAATAACCCCTACTCCAATTCCGTTCTCGTATTCTCGCCATTTCTGTTTATTTGACTACGGAATTAAGTGCCTTGTGTAAAACGGCAGTCAGAAACCTTAATAAATTAGCTTCATATCCCAGTTTCTATATAAGTTCCAAAACATCTGACGTAGGCCTGCTCATAATGCAACATAAGTCAATAACATAGTGCTACATAAGCAAAGAAATATTTGCCATACGTGCTGTTAAAAATAATTTCCCATAGCCGAGTATGTCCTAAATTTCCCCGAACTTCCCGCTTTCCGGATCTAAAGCAATGGAAACGAAAATTCCCGCAGTGATATAAAAAACTCAATATCATTTTGCTGAATAAGTTTGCGAAAAACCATTAATGCAAGAGACGTTTTAAGCTGCGAACAACTTGGAATATACAGCAACCATCGATATTTTGGGACGACAAATGTGTCAGAAATGGGAATCGCAATGGATTCATATTTTTTCTCGGATTTAATAGCCGGATATCCGACTCAAACCGAAATTCTTCCCGTCTTTATGGACTGTAGTATCCCACTCTTAGAGAGGGTCAAAGCACCGTGAAGAGAGAGGAAAAACATTTATTATAAAATAATAAGATTCTCTTCCAAATGAACTGATCAATATGGATACAGATGATACTTATGGAGGAATATACTTTCACATGTTAGTATTTAAAAAGAAATGTATCATAAATATTATAAAAAGGATGAACATAATCTGTAACAGTCGCTCAATGTCTCCTAGTACAGTAATTCGTTGAAAATCAGAAAATATAAAAGTAACAACAAAATTCTTCAACAGAGTAAGAAATGATACGATGACTTCTACAATAATATATTATGAAAATAATATTTCTTTCGATGCTACTTTTTTGTGCGTAATTTTTTTAACCCCTAGTGGTAATTTTTCGCTATAAAATTTATTTTTTATGCTAGGGACCTGTTAAATTAAATGGAATGCCAGAGTTACAAGTTATCTCAAATATAATTTTATTTATTTAAGATATTTATTACGGGAAAAGCATCGCATTTTCCGTCAATCATTCTGTTTCTTGCAGGAAAACAATCTAACAGCACTCGAGCGTAAAAGAATGAGCCTCTCCGTAAGATTCGGTTCGGTATTAGGAGGCGAGGTAAGCCACAAAGAAAGTTATGAAACGTGGAGGAAGAACGGGGCAACCATATCCATTTTTCGCGCTCTCTGTCAACCCCCTCGCCTTCGCGTGCGGTTGCCATGGTGAGATGCGGAGCTGCAGAGAGGGAGAGAGAGAGAAAGGGCAACACGGGAGGGAGAAAGAGAGTTGACGTAATGCGTGACATCACATTCGACTTTCCCTTCGACTTACACCTCCCTTCGTCGATGACTCGCCATGAGTGTATATCTCTTTGACTCGGGGACACTCCTGCCTGCATAATGGAGATACCTACGCGCCTATATATCAACAGCAGTCCAAGAGCGCGCACTCCCCGCGCGCGCCAAGGGGGGGAAAAATCATTTCCTTTTCCATTCTTGAGATTGCGAAAAGCGTAATCCGGTGAAAATGAAGCCGTGCAAAGGCCATATTTACCTCTTCTGATGGGTGGCTAGAGGAAATTTTACCAACTCAGACAAGGTCTCTTTTCGGCGTTCCCATGCATCTCATCTTCCTAGCCCGAATTCTTACGATGGTTTCTCATTTAATATTTGTAAATATCTCTAAATTTTAACCGCATTTAAATATTTATACAGCAGAATTAATTTGAAATGTTTTCTTTTTGCATTTATCTAACTCAGGATACTCCGAGATGCGCCCATCCGAGCTTTGCGCCGCCCCAAAGATCTTGTGCAATGTCCTCAATATCTTGGATAAAGAGTAATATAAACCTTTAACTACTGGGTGTTTTAACGATTTTACATGGATACCATGCACACACTCGTAACTTCTATTATGTTCGAATAGAATATGTAAGAGATTAACCTTTCTCAAGGATTATTTATGCGAGTATAAGCATTTACGAAGGGTCAAAAGAACTAAAGTTATAATTATGGATCGCGATTCTCCATTTTCAAGTCATTTCTAACGGTTTTCAGCAGTTATTAATAAAATCGCATTTTGGGAGATAAAGTAGCATGAATTATTTAAAAACTGTAAGAAGCCTAAGCTATTCTGAAAAACTAATTACTATATACGTTATAATAAGGTCGTATGCCAAATATTTCTCTATATAACTTATGTAGGATAAGAACAAGAACGTATACATAATTATAGAGACGTTAATCTGAAATTTAATGAACACTGGCAGGCGGTTTTGTCGAAATTAAACTGAAATTTAATGAACACTGGCAGGCGGTCATGTTCATACGAAAATTATTAGTACAAAAACTACATTACTCCGGTTGTGACAAAAAATCGGGATATGACGAATTAATGAACTCGATAAGTGAAAATTGATCTTAAAACCACTACAATTTGCAATGATGGAGAGACTCAGTGAATAGGTATAATTAATAATGCACAAACAACCAGATAAGCATAATCAATGTACTCCTATATTTTTCACTTGTTAAATTCATTTGTTAAAAATTTATAAAAGCGTATCAGGCTCAACTTTGTGGAAGCAATATCTATCCATCTCAAAATGAAAAACAATTGTAACTTTCCACACAGAATTTTTTTTTAAATCTTTACCGACCATGGTTTGATAATGGCACTAGGTGCTGAAACCATGGTCGGCAAAGATTAAAAAAAAAAACAAAATTCTGTGTGGAAAGTTACAATTGTTTTTCATTTTGAAATGTTAAAAATTTATTGCCCTGGACACGTTTTTAATTAATGATCCTAAAACATAGAATACATAGTGCAAGTATCATCAAACATTTGAACAAACTGCTCCATTAACCCGAGGAGTATTGATTTGGAAGGGTCTTTTTAGCAGATGATTCATGTAAATATGAAAAAAAACTTCCTACCCGTGGATAAATGAGCCTGCAGCTCTCTAACAACAATATTTCATCTTGAATGACGAAAAATGAAATTTTATAAAGGGAGCTACTTAATAATTAGCATCGTTTAACTGCATTACCTATAAACTGTAGATTTAAATGGTGAGTTTCCAGTCAATACCTCAGATGGAGGACATATTCATTCGTATCTGCCCACTTATATCAGTTTGGTCTAACTACTTACAATTACAACCTACTTACAAAAGTTATTAATGTCTTACGAACTCCAACATACCACAGTAGATCAGATCATTAGATTAAAATAAGGGAAACATTGTAGAACAGAAAGACTTGAATGTCGTTTTTCCCAAGATCGACGAAAGACCATAAGGTCTGCGTTATGAGTTTGAAGTAGGTAAGTTGACAGGTAGTGTAGCTGATTAAGGCATGTGCCTCCTAATGTATGTTTATAAATCTTCCGAATAGTGCTAATACCATGTTTTGCAAGTTCCCTGCAGGACTCTTGTACCATGTTTACATAGTTGCATTATAGGTAAATTTAGTAGTTTCTGTAGGAGTTTTAGCATACTCATAGTGTTGTGCATGTATGTGAAAGAAAATTTCTACACTGTAGTACATGTTGGTGAAAATTTACCCCCTGCCAAACACCCTTGAGGTGGCTTGCGTAGTAATAAGTTGATAGAAATGTAATCATAAGATGAAAGATTTAGATTTCTGACGAAGGAACAACTACGGAAAGAACAAGTTGTTGCGAATGTCTTAAGTGGCGGTGAATCCATTGGATTATAAGGTTCGGAGAAGTAGGATTAGATCTGACCCGGAACACGGATAATAATGATCAAACGCTCTGCACTGAAATTTAGAACATGGTAGTATTTCGCAATAGAAAACGCTCCAAAGCCAGGAAAAAATAACCGGTACACCACGCAAGATGAATGCGGGAAACGAAAAGATTTTTCACGCGAGATCAATGAGTAAATTTTTAAATTAGCTACATCCGCAAACCGGAAAATAGTTGCATGCATGTAATAAGAAAATCCATGCTTCCGGTTTTATTTAAATACTCGCATATAAATAGTAGCAGGCTTCATTGAATCTGCGGGATTTGATTACTCTTTTAGCCACAGATTTCAATATTAGTCAACTTAAAGGTACAAATAAATAAGATACAAAGTGGACAGCTGAGTTGGAGATGAAGTTGAAAATATATATTAATAAGATAGATTCTAAGGAATATGGCATAACCCAAGAGGAAAGCAAACTTTCGATATCACTGCGATTTTGGAGGCAGGTAGTCAATTTATACAATAATACTTAATTGAAAATAAAATGTTAAGTGGCACAGTAACGAGACAATTGACAAAATACCCTGAGGAAATAAAAATCTTTTCCATTCTAAATCATCCAGCAAGATAATCGTTATTTCCACCATCATATAATATTTACTTCTACCAATTACGTTTGTGGAATACTGATTAGTTTAATATCTATGATCCCTACTAATTGTCAGCTTTACACACCATAACTTGTTCCTTCAAACAAGTCTCAGACCGGAAGCGTGGATATAATCTTTTCACCCGCAGAATATAGTAGGACAGACTGAGATAAATACTTTATCGAACAGAAATGCTTTCTGTCTTCGTGTTCCCTCCTCACGACTAAAATAATAGCAGATCAAGATTAACGTGACCAGGTCATACGTCACTAATTACCGCTGTCCTTCCCCGATTCCTTTTCCCTTTCATCAGTTGCATCCAAAACTCCCTCAATTATCAGTATAAAGAAATAACGTTATTGAAAAAATAAAATGGTAATTGTGTTTTAAAAAGTTTAATATTGATTAGAGCAGAGATTGCTTTCATATTTGAGTACAAATTAAAAATCATTTAAACCTTGTTTCCCGCTAAGCATATTCCGCTATATCTGACGTTGTTTACACCGTTCAAACCAGACTTCGAACGTATTTTACTATTTCTTCAATTCAATGCCTAGGCTGTCTTTGTTTGAATTAAGGTCTAATTACTGTTGGGAGTTTCTCATTCTTGATAAATTAATAAAATTTTAGGAATTCAAAAAAATACGCTAGATCCTAGCACTGAATGCTAATGGCATAATTTTACGCAGCCGTAAAACTCCCGAAACCTGCATACAAACGTATGTTCGATCAATTTTAACAAACGTAAGGCAAAAAATGATAGGGGCGTCACATAATTTTTTGCATCCCATTCCAGGAACGATTCGACTACGATGAAAACATGAACACGAAGCTATAAACTAAAAATCTTAATAGCATTTACCTCTATTTTTAGGGGAAACAATTACAAAAGTCCGAAAAAAAATAGAAAAAATAGTCATTACTTTTGCAGTAGTAAATAATAAAATGGCCAGAACTCGAATTACTACCTCTCAAAACGAGTAATAATCGAGGTTAATCGAGTAATTTTTATCACCCAAATTTTTCATTCCCATTCTTGAGAGCTAGGGATTGCTTCAGGGCTGTCATACGCCCTGTCGTAGAAAATTAGCCATTGATTTTAATATAAGTGATAAATAAGTAAAAAATAATAAAATGGCCAGCAATCGAAGCACTATCTCACAAAACGAGTCATAATCGAGTAATTTTTGGCCTTAATTTTTCATTCCCATTCTGGAGGGTCAGGACTTGACTAACGGCTGCCATACGCCCTGGCGTACCCATAGATCCCTCATTACCGAAAGTGGTAGTATAAAGATGTAATGTATATTTATGTCACACAGTTTTTTGCAGACTGCACGTTTCCGTTGCGGGATCGCGATTGTTGCATTCGCATGCAGCGAGCCCCCCGCGTGATTAGCAACCGACCCGAGTCCCACATCTATGTCGGAGTCTGAAAAATGGAGTCATCCGGATAGAACGGAGGCAGCGGCCAGCGGCGGCGTCAGGCAACTGTCGGAAACGTAATACGCGCCGCGCATTTCGTAATAATTTCACCCGCAAGGGGATCGCATCAAGAAAGGAAGTGATGTAACGGCCACACTTTCTCATCGTAATCTTAACCTAAAAATCTTCGTGGGAAATATTTTCCCCGTGAATTTTTTCTACCACTTTTTCATGACGTTTTGTAACACTTTCTGGCCTCTGGATCCCCAATAGCACGCGTCGGGATTTTGTAAAATTACTGCTTTGAAAATCATTATGGACTAATTTAAGCTTTTCTTATTTAGTTTGGGAGTATGAATTACTGTTATCCGTGACTGAGGTTTTTATTCGTCGTGACTAATTTCCATTCCATTATTGATGGTCATGCCTCGAGTGGATAAAATTTAAGGGGGATTAAGGTAGCATTTTTGATCCCCAACCTAGACCTTCCGGATACCAGTTTTTCTTCTTCTTCCATATATAGTTTAGGCATCGTGCCTGTTTCATTTTCGTCGCCTCGGTCCTTCAGTCGATGGTGAAAATGTCACTCCACCTGTTGTGTGATCATCCTATTTTTCTTGCACCTCAGGGGCAATTTTCACTTGCTGCTTTTGCAATTCTGAAACCATCTATTCATTCCAATAAATGTTTTAGCCATGTATTTTCGAAATAAACCGAAAAATTGTCGTGACAAAATAAAACAATTTCCGGTAGAGAAAATTCTGCACAATGAGACAATACTGCTTGGTATACTTGGTATGAACAGTACTAGTAAAACGAAACAAATACAATCTCTAAATTTTTAAATTTCCTGTTGAGAATGACACACTAAATGAGAAATATCCGATTCGTTATATTTAAGCCATGGATTTCCACAGGAAAACGAGAAAATGTCATTTCGAATAAAAACGATTTCTGGCTAAGAGAATTCTAAAAAAAATGGGATATTACTGCTTGGTATACTTGATACAAATGATCGTTGAAGGCACAGTCGTACAGACATAAGTTTGTAGATGGAGGTATTGCCGGAATCAAAATCGATTTGTTGCCTTTTGAAGTACCTACTCTATTCCGATTCCGATTTTTGGGCTAGAATCGAAGAATCGAGTCGACTCATCATTTCGAATAGAACTAATTACTGGTCAATAAAGTGCTGAGGAACAAGACATTACCGCTTAGTTGTATCGACGATCCGCTTACAAATGCCATAATTCCTACCCATATTTCTATATACCACTGACTCAACGTTTTCCACCTTTCATTTGGCCCCTTTCTCAGTCTAGAAAGGGTCTCCCACTTTGTTTCCGATTGCCAAAAAACGCACTTTTTCAAACAAGATTTTTGCCTTTGCTGCGTCCGATCGGGTGTCCACAGTTCATGCCATTGTTTGTCTAATGCTGATTAGTATCGAATATCCCTTTGTAATGTATAATTTTTTATCACATACATTTAGGAATAAATTTTCTTTTATGAAACAAGTGTACTCTACGGAGTATTAATATACATTACGAATCAGTGGACCCTTCTCCATAGCGTCAAGAAACGCTATCAATGCATGATAATTGCCACCAAAATCCTGCCATATTCCTAAGACTGAGCCATATTGTAACTTAAGAAATAGCCAAAATCGACATATTTCTCTGAGTAATTTATACGTATAGGCAGAACAGCATAGGTAATACTAATTTTTTCATTTCTCAAGAGAGGATATAAGAGCCCCAAATGAGATTGAAAAAAAAATTAACAACCAATACCGAAAAACAATTTCAGGGAACCCGCTTAGAGAGTCATGAATGTTCAGTTATGATAGTTATTCGTGGATGAAATGTAACGTAAAACGAAATATTCAAGGATAAATTATAGGAAACGAGAGCAAGTAAAAAGGTAATTCTACGTCTATATTTTCCATGCTCACTCTTTTCATACCCCACATTTCACTAGCCAAAATATAAAAATTTTCTCTCTCGCAAAATTTGAAAGATTTTCATCAGATCCTGTGGAAAAGCATCCTAGAATAGGTAAAGGTATTGCAAACACACTAAGCACTGTAGTTGCCTTCTTTCTTAAAGTTGCCCCTTTTTGTCTTCACTGACTTCTCTAGACGGACGGACATCAAGTATTCCTCTCATATTATAATAGTCAAGAGGTCCTACAGATCATACATCATGTTTCCAGTATTTCTTAACACCCAAATTCCATTTTTCTTGAGGTAAATATCTTTTATTCGGCGTGAAGTAGGTCTCATCATATATCCTTATCCTTGGGCCTTATCCCTTCGCAGTTCCTAATTAAAACATCATTGATGTCTTCAATATCATTTCTTCCTCAGCACTTCTTCCCCCTCTAAACTCCATTGTATAAAGTGCCAAGGAGGCAGTAGTGTGTCGCAACATGTCCTAAGAGTAAGATTGTTTGAAAAACACCTACGTCTTTACTGAAGTCTATCGTCTCCTTATTAGAGCTGTTCAACAACTCATTACAACATTTTAGCGACATATGTCGTTTATATATTTTTCTAAATGGCTTTCTATCGCATTTATTTTAATAGATTAATCTAGAATAATCAGTAATAGAAGGGAGCTGAAGAGGGGGACCTTGAGTAAGGATGAGAAGAAGAGGCTAGTGAAGAGCCTGATGGGGGAGCGTAGCGCTGTATGGGGCAGAAAGACTGGGAGGCTGCACGCTAGGCTTAGCTTGATTGAGAAATTCAGAACTGGTGTGTTTCGGAGCGACTATTCAGAGAATATTATCATGACGCCACACTACATCTCTAGGTCTGACAGAAGCGATAAAATAAGGGAGATACACTGTCGAACAGCTAGGTAAAAAACTCGTTCTTTCCGCGCACAGTAAGCAACCACAACAAAAACTGAGCTCCACTAAATACACTCCCATTATACACGCCACCATTTCACCTCCCAAAATCTTGTCCCTTACATCCTTACACGGCTGGTGTTCTAACACTTCCTGCTACACGCCCATGCGGTGGCTCGCAGGCTAGTATATCGATGTAGATGTAGAAACGTAGACCCTAAGAAAGGAGAACTAGAATAGGCTGCAGGAATTTGAAAAGAAGGTGCACTGGACGGAAAGGAAGACGAACGAGGAAGTGATTGGTATGGAGGGCGAAGAAAGGAAACTTCTGAAAGAAATCCGGGAGAGGCAGGGAGGGTGGTTAGAGGAATAATTAAAGGACGACGGGTTGCTGAAAAGTGTGATAGAGGGAGGGATGTTGGGCAAGCGGGGAAGGGGAAATAAAAAAATAGGTTTCATAGACGGGACGAAGAAGGGTAGTAAGTATGCTGTGGCGAAAAATGAAATACTAAAGGTAGGTAGGCCCCTGAAAGTGTAGAAAAACGGGAGGAGATACTCAGACTTTCAACAAAACCTACCTTTACCGGTAGAATACTTGAAAAACATAAAGTAGGTGCATACAATAATAAGTGCACAAATCATTAATACGTGGGCTTTGTGTAATTATGTTTCCAAAAAAATTGAGCTCCTCCCACAATCGCCACTAGGGGAAAATTGGCTGCCTTTCTGGCTGAACATAATTCTTAGGTCTCATCCATAATGTGGGAAACTCAAACACAGTTAAGTAGTGAACCCATTGTCTAAGCCAATGACGGATTACCGGCCACTTCCACGCCGCGAGTGACATTCGCACCGGCTACCAATTAGAAGCACATTAAGTTACCTCAAATGCATTATAAATGTTCCATTTAACTATCTTTCTCGCCGTATTCAAGGCGGCTATGGCCTTAGGGTCAGTTTTCCCAGATATTATGAAAACTCAAATATTGTATTCTCGAGGCGCGTTTTATAAACTGACTCTTTTCCAATGACATTTCCACGTCTTCCAGATGTTCTATGCCTGTAGCAATCCTTATCAGTTGTGATCGATGGAGATAAACGCCTTTCTTCCCCATTATAATCACCTCACTACCTCGAATAAGAAAGATCAAAAGTACGAAATAATAGAAAACATTTATCCAAAGCTCATGGCGGTAAAGGCGAATCTAGAGATCGGAAAAAACTAAACCGGCTCTCGATCTCATATTTCCTCAAATCCAATTGGGAAGCGGTTAAAAAATCTAAATCACATCTGTTCGGAGCAAAAGCAACGATTTCTCCATGCTTACATACTACACCAGAGTCTTCCGGCACGTTACTGGCTTCTAAGTTATTTCGTAAATCGTTAGCTGTTCTGGAAATGATTTTATCGGCACGTGTTTAAGTTTCGCCACCTTTAAAACGATAGTTGACGGCATGGAAACTCAATGGGTCCAACAGGTCACCCAATGTGTTGGCGACAACGGAAAAAAATCATTTTTTTCTGGCTGGCACAAAGCGTAGGTATACAGATTGAAAACGGCGAATTCGACGAGTTTAGGTCCTGACAACTTCAAAAATTTGCAAACTACACCAAAATATGTTTAGTTTATATCCTGAGGAAATATCTCGATTCATATATATTTCTTAAATCAAAGATAATGACTGCTTTATGAAACATTTTTCATGAAAAAAGCGGCCGCTATTTTGTTACGTAATAGCACACAAATATCAACAAAAATCTCTGAAACCTATGCATAGTACAGGTAAAGAACTAATTAATAATAATGTTAATAAATGGTTGTTTTTTTATTTCATTAAAATCCCTCCATTACAACGCATCTATGTAACTTTTAAAATTTTCGAAGAAAAATTAAAACGAGCGTTTCCTGGGAAATTAGGCCAAGCTCAAACTTACGTATCTACGAAAAGGCTAAGGCATAAGGCAAAAGACTTACCATTCCATAATCAGCGTCATGTTTGAGTATATGTGCCGAGTTTCAAGTCTTAACCTGAAAAAAGGCCATTTTGGACTTTTGTACGGCGTTTTCCGATTTCCGGCGAAGCGTTTAAAATAAGCACAACTTTACCAAGGGAAACCAATCTTTCACGGTCAAAATGTCCAAACAACTTTCCATATTTGTAAATGATTATACGTACTACAATATTTTTTTAATCTCACGAAAGTGTTTCCTAAAATACAACTCAACTTCAACCTTATGAGACATTGCAGAACGACATTTATAAAAACTAGAATCCGTCTAAGTTACTACGGCCGTTGAAATGAACAAAATCGCCTTAGAAACGAAAAGTAACAATTGGTTAACAATCGCATGATTATCACAAACACCGGCATAATTAATTTCTTTAAGTTTGTGATTCCCTTTCCCAAACGGCGTTGGACGTATTTACAAACTGGATGCGTTTCTGTCAACTGAGCTACAACCTTTGACACATTCCACTACCTCCTCTGTCCTGACGATAGGAGAAGAAATAATCGCAAACGATATCAAAGTCATAGCAGGAAACTGTGTCGATTTTCAAAGATAGATGAACATGACATGGACCGAGTTCTCTATGAATTTAGCGTATTGAATAAAGAATTCTAAAACTAAAATCCTAGCACGCGGGAGAGAGAAGCCGGATGAAGAAGCCACACCAAGAGGAGAGAAATTGGAGCATTTGGATTCCTTCACTTGTCTTGGTTTTATGTATCAATTGGCAAGAAATAAGTACAAGAAGCACCAATCGTAGAATGGCCCAAGCTATGATAGCGTTCACGGTGAAAAGTCAACTATAGCGTTCAAGGACGTTGAGACTACGAACGAGGAAACACGATGTGAAAACACTCGTGTGGAGCGCGGCACTCTATGAAACGAAAACATGGACCACTTAATAAATAGACCCGTAAAGATTTGATGCGTACGAAACCTGAAGTGGGAGGAGGATGGTGAAAATGCAATGGAGACGGAGAAAATAAGAAACGAAAAAGTATGCAAAAATGAAAAGAAACCAAATAAATTAATAAAATACAAAGGAAAGCTGCACGCTTCGTTAAAAACTGCTACGAGCCAACATACGGTGTTTCACAACTCTTGGAAGAATTAAGATGGGAGCCCCTAGAGATTTGGAGTCTACACACTACACTTTGGAGTCTACAGCTTAGCTGGCTTAAGAAACTTAGGATAGGAGTATTTCATAGCGACACAGTGAATATTATCATGACGCCTCACTACATCTCTAGGTTAGACAGAAGCGATAAAATTAGAGAGATACACTGCCGAACAGATGGATTCAAAAACTCGTTCTTTCCCCGCACAATAAGCCACCACAATAAAAACAGAGCACCACTCAACACTTCACAATTTCATCTCCCAAAAAATTATCCCTTACGTCTTTCCACTGCTAATATCCCAACACCCCCTGTCACGCGCGCATGCGACGGCTCGCAAGGTAGTTTGTAGATGTAGTAATGTAGAAGAGGAAAGGACTCAATGGAATACGATAAAGAAAAAACGAACCAAATAGATTGGGTACACCCTGAGCCACAATAGGTTTGAGAGGAACATACCTTTGGAAAATATAGAGCCAAGTCCAAAAAGAAATACCAAGGGATAAAAAGATTGATCAAATAAATATGTAAATACAAATTACCTACCAGATAGTAAGGGGACAAGTATTAGACAGGGAAGGATTGAAGGCTGTAGTCAACCAATCTCAGGATTGAGCCAACAATAAGGATGAATGAAAAGATGTCTTGGTCAGAGATGATACTTCTGAGGCGAGAAATCGAACAATAGAATCTCCCATGATGCAGTGGATGCTTCCTATTTACGATGATGGCCGGCTAGAGTCTGCGATTCACTCGCCATGGGAATTTCTATTCAGTGAAATTGCAAACTGACCTTCCAGAAGTTAAATTAGCAAATACGAATCAATAGCAGGCGCTCGCCAGGTGCTGTATTCGATAGTCGACAATCGTATCTAAACGGAAAGCACCCGTTTCATACAACTACCGCAAACCGAGTTTTGAATATTTCTCGGAAGGAGTCTCATCTACATGTACACACTACCCTGAGATCCCCGCATGGGCGTGTGGCAGGGGGTATTAGGACACTATCAGTGTAAATATGTAAGGTTTTAGGAGGCAAAATGGTGACGCGAATTATCGGAGTGCCTTTATTGGAGCTCAGTTTTTATTGCGGTCGCTTATTGTGCGCGGAAAGAACGGGTTTTTGTACCTATCTGTTCAGCAGTGTATCTCTTATTTAATCGCTCCTGTCAGACCTAGAGATGTAGTGAGGCGTAATGATAATATTCTCTGTGTCCCTCTGAAACACACCAATTCTAAATTTCTCAATCAACCTAAGCCTAGCGTGTAGCCTCCGAGTCTCAAGGGGCTACCACCTCAGTCCCTCTTTAAATTTTGAGATACTATATGTACAGTAGCAGTTTTTAACGAAGCGCGCTGCTTTACTTTGTATTTTATTAATTTTGGTTAAATCTTTATGACCGGGGTCCCAATTGCTTGCGGCGTATTCGAGGTGTGGCCTAACATGAGCGAAGTAGCATCTTTCTTTGACTATTTCATCTGAGGACCTTCCTATTATACGTGTAACAAAACCTAGTTTCTTTACTTCATCAATATACTATTCCATACCGCATAAGGCATGAAAACAAATGATAATAATATGCAATAAGAGAGAAGAAAACGAATGACAGAGTGAGACAAGGAGTTTAAAATAGCCGAAGTGGGAAGGCGAGAAAAGAGCATATAGGCGATATTTCAACCGGACACCGACAGAGCAACGCGAAAAAATAAATGGGGAGTCCGAGAGGCCTTTGACAGAATGTGTTGGCGAACGCCTCTCTCGCGTAGGTGATGTTTCGAAAGAATCATTCACGAGACCGTGCGAGGACCAGTCGGGGAAGGTTAAAGCAAAGGAAAAAAAATAAACGGAACCAAGAGCGTGAATGCATTGCACAACGTGGCCAAGTTTAAACCCTACGGTCCAATTTACCATCTTCATAACCCGCACACACACACACGCACACGCGATTTGCGAAAATAAATAAATAAAAGGAAAATAAAAGTACGATGACCCTTTAGCATGGGATGAGATGAAAATATCGATGAACTCCGCTGACACCGTTTCCCAAATAACAGACGCGGGCTAAGTGAAAATGCGTCGCTAGGAAATTTGTTTTTTTTTCTGTTTTTGAGGAGATGGTGGCTACATAATTCTGGGGCAAGTTTTGTATCAATTATCGAAGCCAAGTTAGCGCTGGCGTGGACTTGTTTCCACTGAATCCACGGAAATGGAAACGTTCAATGAACTACGCGTGATACCCGAATGAATTTATGTAAAACAATATGATGCAGGATTTGATCTAGTTAAAATTCGAGCGAATTGAATAATAGGGTGCAGTATAGGAGTAGTATTAGTTTCGTCGTCGTATCACGGCCTGCAGCGATAACATTTAGTTATGGAATCAATAGTTATGAGATTCATGAAGTTATGGACCTCGTAAAGATATTCGAGCTGCCGGAACACACCAACCAATATCGTAACTTATCCGCCAATAGTAAACGTCTTCGAATGCTTGATCAAGGTTTATCCTGTGTATAACTGCTAATGGACATAACACTTTTTCAGTGAGGGTAAAAAAGTTGGCCATTCGTCTCAAAACAAATATTTGATCATGTAATTAAAACTCTAAGCGGTTGATCGCGCGTCCGCCATCTTGACCACTTGTGGATCTCATAACTGCATTCCATAAGTTATGAAACCAATAAATCACCGGACCTGGGGAATAATAACCAAACCTGGGGAACTTCCCTTTATTCATAAAAAAGAATAAAACTTACTGCACAGTGATGGTTCCTGTTACTTAACCCCTCCAACGTACATAATGTATTTTTCTGTAGATTCACTTTTTTCTATTCTCAGTTCTTTATTTGGAGTCTCTTGTTTACACTTAGTTCGAATATTTTCAAGCACTACTCCTCATTTTTTTTTTAATTTCGTAAAATGTTTGATTCATTATGACACACATTTCTCAGCTGCTGTGCTTCAACTGAGGGAATTCATTTGAATTGTGTACATCTTCTCACTCCAATGTGTCACTTCACAGAGGTATTGGTTAAATATCTATGTCCATGGTCCAAAATGCTTGCGGCGTATTCGAGGTGATCTAACCAGAGCGAAGTAGCCCCTCTCTTTTACTTTATCATCCAATAACCTTCCTTATTATACGCTTAACAAATCCTAGTTTCTTTAATACTGTGCCGCATATGCTTTGTAAATGCTCAAAGAAGATCTTCTTTCTTCTTCCTCCCCCAAGGGCTGGTCAAAAATCAGAATAACGTATTGTAAAAAATGAAAAGGGGTCAAAATTACCCCTGCGGTACTTCTAGCGTTAAGATGGTCCTAGCCTGACTATATGAGTCAGGACAAATAATAAGCAACGACGTTTTATTTATTCAGTTAAAACAAAATCATGCTTTCGGGGATTAGTATGGTGTGCTTAGGATAGGAGGCCAGAAAGTACTCTTTAACTATCAACTCCATCACCTTTCCGTTTGCAAGGTTGCTCTTATTCTTCCTCCGATGACTTCTGATCACACAAATGTCCCACAACCACAACCCCGTTTCTTTTGATTCACGATCCAGATAACCGAGAAACAGCGCTTCCGGAGCAAGCCAATTAGGCTTAACAAAGCAAGCACGGAGGACCTGTCATCGCGGGGTGAGAGCGGGAGAAGATGGATAATGTTCCCTTGACAACCCGAGCGATGCTTCGATGGCCCATAATGAAGGAGAAGAAGAAGGAAGAGACGTCGCTCTCGAACTTCCTTCCGGCCATGCGATGACTTCTGACATTTGATCCCGGAGGAAATCTTACACGAAAGATCATAACTTCCGCGAGTTGGCTACATTGTTCTCTATGTTCAAGACAATGACGTTTTTGTGGTGAATTTCAAGCATTGGTTAGAACTGAGATATAAGGCGTACTACTGATACAGTGATAAGATTCCTCTATTGTGGTACAGTAATTACATATATTGCTCATCAGTCATTATCGCCATTGATTAAGGTAAGACAGTTCACAAGGTTCTTTTTTTAGCAGTCAGATGTTTTACTTTCTAGATTGCATTGTTAAATCAAACCACATGAAGGCATTCAGAGACAACTAGGCAGACCAATGAGGGATAGCGTAAACCGTAATGTTATTGGCCAGTAGGTGTTCTGAAGAGCATAGTACCTAAGGCTAGAGTAGCACACAACTGACAGTAATCGCGCAATATGGCATGAAATGAGATATCTGTCCCGAGAGCTTTCTTGAAATGACCAACACAGGTCATCACACTATTCAGTATAAAAAGATTTTTCTGAGCGAAAACTTTTACCGAGGATTGTGCGAAATTCCACAGAGAAAAAAAATCATCCGCCTTCACCGGGAATCGAACCCAGATCCCTCGATTTCCGGCCGAGTACTTTAGCCAGTTAAGCTACCGAGAAGTTTTTTCTCGTATGGATTTTTTTCTGTGTAGAATTTAGCACAATTGTGCATTGCGGGTGACTCCGTAAAAGTGGAACTCCGTAGCTAGTCCCGGATAGCTTAAAACTATTTTCCGAGGAGTTTCTTCTTATTTTTTAAGGAAATAAGAAGCATTAAAGCATGACTGAGGTCCTCTCTTTCACAAAACAACTTTTATATAATTTTCAGCGAAAATTTAAGGCTACAGCGTACTAATTTCTAGTGTTTAATTTATTTTTTTCGTATCAAGAAGCCTGATCAAACGGTGGCCATATCCAATCCCATTTTACATAATTTTGGTTCTATGTTCGGCAAAAACTATGAAATAAAAAATTTTTAGTTAACAACATTTTTTCCTTTATTTTTCATCTTGGATATCATTTTTTAGTAATTTTGATTCATTTAAATTGTTGAATATCGGCAAAAGTTATTGGCCATCCGGCCATTACAATGTTTGGAATACCCTACATAGACGCATTTATTCCTTATTAGACGCAATGTTACAACTACGGAGTTCGAATGCTTACATTTACTGGGATCGTAGAAGTAATGAAATTGTAAAAAAGAGTATATAAAACGTTAATAAAAGGTCACCAAAACCATTATTAAAAGGTGATTAGTTAAACTGTAAATTCATAAATAGGTACGTTTCGGAATCAGTCATTCATGAGATTTCATTGAATAACATTTTCCATTACATGAAACCAATATCCGGTAATATTTGTCAATATGCGAAAGACCGGAGCAGCAGAAAATAAGAAAAAATACAGAAAAAAGTTACGCGAAGAAGCACAGGAAAGGAATACGAATTAATTCTTTCCCTCCCTTTCCACGAACTTCTATACATATGAGACTGAGATTTTGTATTTGCACCTGAAAATGACACGGTGTCGAAACCCAGGTCGTGCTATTTAACCTCAAGTATACTTAACAAAGTCATTTTTATTTTGGTCCAAAATGGATAACTCCAACAAAGTAAAGCCTCCAATCATTTCCCTTGTGAAAAGAATAAAATTCAAATAAAATCAAACAGGAACAATGTCCTCCAGAATGGAATTGTATAAAACGAAGGGTAACTCGTTCTGTGACACATGTCGTGATCTAACCTGACCTAATTCAGTGCTTCGATCTGTAAAGTTTCAGAAGCTCTCATGAAATATATGTGTAAAAATATCACAATTTACATGTTCCAAACATCGGAAATGGAAACGTATTCCTTTGCTTCAACAGTAACAGAGTAACTTCAACAGATGCCAGTAAAAATGACGAGAAATGGAAAATTGTTAAAGAAAAGTCAGAGGTGCAATTATATTAACTTGAAACTTTTACGGACCACAGAATATTTCAAACTTCAACACGACCCAGGTTTTGACGGCTAGGCATCATCTTCAGGTGACTATACAAGTATCACATTCCCTTATTTACTACCAATAAAGGGAAAGGGGAACATCAGTGTGAGAGGACAAATTTAGGGTTTGTGAGACGTGAGATAAATGCTGTAGAAAAGTTAGAAATTTGGAAAAAATGTGGTGACTCAGATGTTCTCGTAATCTTGTAAATGAATGTTGGCATTCTCACTATTTGCCTATCCTATCAGCCATTGTATAACCTTCCCCTTCTCCCTAACTCGTCCTTCCACACAAATGTTTTCCCCCTCCCCTTTCTCTCTACTGTAAGTGAATAAGGGATATTGAGATTCTTGTATAACCACCTGAAGACGATGCTTAGCCATTGAAACCCGTGTAGTGTTGATGTATGAAATGTTCCGTGGCCTGTATGAGTTTCAAGTTAATAAATTTGTGATGGAGTACCACAAATTTAACGAAGATCAAGTTTTATTCAGAGGGGGGAATTAATGAATAGATAAATGATCTGCTAATACTTGCAGTAAAGAACTTGATAGGATAAATATAGTGCGGCATGTAAAAAGTTGTTATAGTTGCTATAATTTACGAAGGCAATAATAATCTGTCGCTATGGAGAGAGGAAACGTAAATGGCACATAATCATCAGTCACATGGTCAATAACTGCGCGAAGAATGAGGCCAATAACAATACTAATCGCCAACGTTTTACTCAAAGCCCTATATAATTTTTATGAGAAGTACTTTCTGTTTACACATAGCGGTAGTTAAAAAGGAAATTATTGAGGTTTTCAAATCTATTGTGTGGTTATAATTAAAACCTTTTTAGGTTTGTTTTTGCTCTTCAAACACGGAATATTCCTACAACTGTTCAATTTACCCCAATTTAGTACTGGTAGGTAAAGGGAATTTTTAATTAAATTGGAAAACAATTTAGACATGTTTTGCTCGGCGACGATTCAATCAAACCGATAGAAAGTAGATTTAATGGATGTGGGTCAATAATGAAACTTGCCACCTCTATCAGATAGGTTCAGTTTCCCTCCACGCTTGAGTACATCGGTCAAATTAAATCCTTAGCTAAGATATATGTTCATTAATGCTAGTTCCACGCTAAATATCTAAAACCTCGATGTGAATAATAGGCAAGAATATCGCGTATATTCCCAGGGATCATAAATAAGAGTTGGTAATATACCCATTCACTTCACGCCCGCCGTCGCCGAGATGTAGGCTACGCTTTTTGAACTGCTTGAATATAAAGTCCCAGCGACAAGATAAGATTGCAATTTTCAATAGGCCTGGTCTTTCAGCTTTTTATTTTTGAACCAAGGTATCGAGAGGACGACGTAAGAATCGTGTTGACCCGTTTACAAACACCGCTGTATTACCAACGAGTTTAGCTGGTTATCCAGCGGGAAAAATTACTTGACAAAGTTTACCCACCAATTACTGCATTCCTTCATCGGAAGAGATAACAGAGCGTTGGAAAACAGGGTGTTAAAATGTATAACTATAGTTCCTTTATAGGATCCATAAAAAATATGGGATACAGTGCGATAGTAACAATGTGTATAAAGCAACGCTGAGCAATAAATTCAGTGGTCGAAGGGCATCATTGCGAACGTCATGCTGGAATTGAAATGTCTAATCATACACTAATTCCATCCCTTGTTGTTCATCGCATGTAATCTAATACTTTTACGACGTAAGTGAATGCCCATAAGTATGCCTTCCTTTTCAAATGTTATCAGTGATTGTATTGATACAATTTTGATGGTGTTAGGATAAAAAATTGCAAGGTTTAAAGATGACTAGGAGGACAAAAAACAAAAAAAAAGAATGTGAAAACTTTCTTGTGGAGCGTGTTACTCGGAATGAATCGGAAGCATGGACCACTGGAAAAGCAGACCAGAACAGACTAAAAGCCTTCGGAACCTGGTGCTGGCGGAGGATGCAATAGATTAAATGGACAAACAAAATAAGAAATGATGAAGTTTACCGAAGAGTATGAGAGGCAAGGACCATACGGAAAGCCACACAGAAAAGAAGATCCCGATGGATTTGACACACTCTGAGAGACAATGGGATTGTGGAGAACATAATTGAAGGTAAAATAGACGGAAAAGTCTCCAGCGGAAGACTCAGGAATAAGTTCATGGATCAAATAAAGAGACAAGTACATAGAAATAGCTACCGGGGTGTATGGGACATAGCATAGGATAGGGAAGGGTGCAGTCAACTAATCTTCTGATTTTACAACCATTGATGATGATGAGGATAAGTTGAGCAATAACACATCCTTGTACTCGTGAATCACTGAAATTCCAGAATAAAAGAAAAAAATTCCCTACCAGGTTTTATACACACATACAGCATAATTATATTGTCAGTAGGTAATACTTTCAGAGTAAATTTTTGTTTTCTCAAAGGCAAGTTGAAAGAGCACCGGGGACTGAACTTGGGAGACACGGGTTGAAATTCCTCTGCGGCCACATAACACGCAGAATGTGCATTTAATAGATTAAAGAATAGATTAAGCCATACAGAACGACACCACGACGGATATTTGAATCCTTTAAATGCGCAATTATCCGCTTGGAATGGATAAGTAGAGCAACGGTAGTAAACAAGTATAAAACGCGGAATTGTCATGATACGCCATTAATTCCTCTATAAAATGTCTAACAGAAATACTTTCCATTAAAGCATTGAATTATTCATTAAATTTATTGACACATAACGCTCAATAGCCACGTCAGATGGATCTTTTAGCGCAAAGGCAGGCTTTACTTTCACGCGTCGAAACGCTATCTGCACTCATCTTTTATCTATAATTTTTTACACCGTCGCCATTTTCACATTGACAATTTTTGAATACCAAAAAACTTACTAATTGACTTAGATAAACACTTTAATTTCAGGATTTGCATATCAAATAAGTTCATGTAACTCTACTAATAATCCTCAATAAGTTTTGGAAATTTGATGCCTTTTTATGGATTAACCCATGCTGCGTGATTTAACTGGTAGCTAAATTAGTAACTTTCATATGACTCTGACAAATAAACTCGTTAATATCGTTGTTTTTCAAGACGCTAAACCGAGTAATTCCTGATTTCAATCCTTAAAATTTTCAAACAAACTTTTGTTTTTACTGAGTGGTATATTTCTTCTTATGGCCAGTTGCAGGAACGACACGTAAGTATTCGATGAAGTAATGGGACCCACAAACCATAGTAACCAATCAACAGCTGTTTCTGAGACATTCGATATATTTATTGGTTTTACGATTTATGGCATGGAGTAATGAGTTCCATATGTTGCCAATATGGCGGATGCGCGATGAATCGCTGGGAAACTTAATTAGATAATAAAAGGGATGTTTTGAGACGAATGACTAGTTTTCTTACCCTTACTGATAAATTATTATGAGCATTCGCAATCATGATGGATAAACTTTCATGCATTTCATCCGACGGTAGAATATTAGATCAAACATTTGAAGCAATTTACTATTGGTGGGTAAGTTGTAAACCTGGTTGCTGTGTTTCTGCATGGCGAATTTTATATGAAGTATATAACTTAATTAATTTCATAACTATTGATTCCATAACTAAATGTTCTCAACAATCGGCCATTAGAGCAGCGTTTTTCAAACCAAGGAATTAAAAAGGAGGCCTGAAATTACTTTTCTAAGAAAAAACAATCGTATTCAACACAAAAATAGTCTGATACAGTTTATCATTTGGCTGGCAAGATTTTCTAAAATGAAGCAATACACTAGAAGGGAATACAGAAGGCAAGGCTCCTTGAGGAAGATCATAATGGAAATGCAGAGGCAAAATCAAGAGAGAAGTAAAAAGGAAACAATAGTAATGCGAGCACGTAAAACCTATACACTCCAGGCAATGATGATAACGTTATCTTTCATCGAAAGAGGGTTTCCGAATGATTTCATAAGCATAAGAAATAATAGATTGCAGCAAAATTTATTTACAAGGAATGATTACGCCAAACCTAGAAGATCAAATTTACGATCATTTTTGAGACACCAAATCATTTTGCCAATCACTTATGCAAGACAGAAATACGTGCCCCTTAGCGTTCGTTTCGGAACTATACTTTCATCATTATACGAGGATACAAATTAGCACCTGAAGACCTTACTTTTATTTTTACGATCGGGTGGCCTGGCATAAAACATCACAGAAGATTTGCTGTTTAAAGCGTTTGGACACCTCCAGCCATTTCAAATTTAATGACACTTTTATGGAGGCATCAGCCCCTGAGGCACGTTCAAACTAAACCCAGCTGGCGAAAATACGAAAATGTTGAGTTGATACGAGTATAGCAAACGTAGACTGCAAATTGACTAATTAAAAAAACTTGACGTTTTTAAATTCCTGAAATCCTTGGTTTTCTGGAATTTGATACCCCGGAAAATTCTTAATTATAATGCTAATTTATATGGAACTGGGAAAGTCAAGTTAAACTATACTGAAATGAAATAAATTTCATGTTTTCGTAAATGCAGTACATAAATCCATTCGTGTTATTTCTTTTATATAGAGCTTTTTTGTTAAAAGTCACACTCATCGGTAAATGTGACAAATTACGGATGTGATGTCTTTTTTTCGAACCTTTTACCCGTTTTCTAGAAAATCAATGGGTATCAAAGATTATATTTGGGCCAAAAGTCCTGATAGAGGTGCTCTTAAGATTATTGTCATTCGATGTCTACAGAATTATAATTATAACTCTAATAAACATACTTTATAAAAATTCAATTTAGATTTTTGTTCCTTGTTTAGGTATGCTATGCTATGAGTACACAATACTAACATGTATACTGCGTTTACTTGCTTTACCAAAAAAAATAAAAGTGACATTGTGGTAATGCGGTTAACATCTTACAGTAAATCAATAAACAATAATTACTCTTCATGCAGAGATCAAAATAAGTTAGGACGGTCGATATGGTACTGGATAGGAAAATATGAGTGTAATGACAATTTGTTCGCAATAAGGAAAAGAAGATTCAGTTGGGTAGGAAAGGGTTAAGACAAGCACACGTCTCTCGGTTGAGGCGCCCAAAGTCAAACCTTTCTTAACCACATTATTTCATTTAACTTAGAATTGAAAGGTCTTGCAAATTGGGTGAAAAATATAAGAAAAAGCGATTCTTCGATAAAGCAATCAAGTCCCTTTTTTGTAAAATTGATAAAAGGGAATGTTTAAATAAATTTACCATTGAACGATGGTGCCGATTTCTAAAGCTGAAATGAAGAAATTCAAAATAAAGTGGATGCAGTCGGGATAAAAAAATTTTAAAAACTTACCCTCAAATTATCTTCTAATTAAAAATGTCACAAAATCTATTCAACAGTAAAATAGCTTTATTTGCAGAAATCAAAGCTGTTATCGAAATGACCTACTTACGAAAAAGAGGGCATTGTCTTCTGCTTTGGTTCGTACAGGGGCGTATTAACCTCCTTAACATGATTGTGAGACCAAAACCTGTCGTATCCAGCGTCCAACACTGTTTGGAAACAGAATTATTCCAGGAAGACGGATCAAAATAACTATTAAGAAAAAAGAACCGTGGCTCATGAGGCGAAATAACCCCTCTCATCATTCCCCCATCCTCCGGCTTCCGCCCCGAGAGCAATTAAGAAGCCGCCGAAAACTGGTCGTCCTCTCCTTATAGTAAAAAAAAACGAGCGTATATGGGCGAAAGACCAGAGCTCACTCATCGGAGCCGAAAAAAACTTAACGCAGGACACAAAGCAAGGAACGAGGATGAAATTGGTGAACGAGGGCAAACGGGTTGGGTGAGGGGAGACGTATGCACGGAGAAGAAGCTGTTAGGTAGAATAAAAACTGTAACATCTAAACCAAGGCAGGGAAAATGACTCGAAATATCCACTCCGCTGGACCCCACACATCCCGACATCAATTGATTCCGATCATGTCAAAACATTTACTTGCGGCTAAATGTTGCAAGAAAAGAAAGCAGTAAACTTTACACCTTCAGGCGTCACTTCGTGTAAGTGTTTTATATCCGAATCCATATTGGAAACAATCCTTGTACCTTCCCACAATTATTTATCAACAGTTAAACGAACTACGCGTTTCGCAGCTTGCTGCATCTTCAGGTACAATTGTTTATAATTTATTGTTGCGATAGTAACCACCGCTAAGAAGCGGGAGGTTTGGAGAACAAACTAATTTTTCGGTGGAAAGGCAGGGAAACATAGGTTAGGGGCTTGTGAGAAGGGTAATTTTTTCGGAAAGGATTGGGGAGGGGGGCGGAAAGAATAACTCGTTGCAAAGGTTGCTCGACACTCTGATAATTTCCATTTGCTCCAATGCATCCATGTTTAAACCTTTTGGTAAAAAATCTAAAATTTCGAGGATAAAATCACTTACGTGATTATTATCCAGTAGATGCTTGGCAAATTGTGAGTAGGTATCCATATTTACGTAACTTCGTGATTGCTCTTTGATGCGTGTTTTGAAATTTCGTCCTGTTTGGATATCCTAGCTGAGTAGCCTCAGGAACGAATATATTCGAAGCAGAGGAGTCCAAGGATAGATAGTACCACAAGTTTGGAAGCACTACTCGGGTGCCATGTTTGGAAAATTCTTCACGCCTAGAACTCCGCCACCTAGAACATCAGTGGGTACGTTCAACCTTGGACCCTTTGTGGAAATTGTTTTGATGCCGTAAGAAAAAATATCAGCTGTGAACTCACATAAAAGATTTAGTCCAAATTTTAACCGACGGCCAGAAAGCAATCCACGCATTTAACCATTTGATTAATCCCTCAAATTAAAACATCCGACGAATTTCTGGTGTCCACAAATATTAAAATGAATAGGAAAAATAAATATATATCTATTGATTACGCCGGATTTGTCTCCACTCATTCTCCCTTACCCACAAAATTCTTCTAACAACGATCACTCTTAGTCTAGAATTAAGTCAGGTTAGCTCACGCCATGTGTCACAGAATGAGATACCCTTCATTTGGCACATCTCCATTCGGCAGAACATTCCCCCCGTTTGATTTTATTATAATTTTATCCTTTTTCCTTTCTTGCGCTTCTTCGCGTAACCATTTTGTATTTTTTCCTTATTTTCTTCTGTTACAGTCATTTGCTTCTTGGCAAATATTACCGGATATTTTTAACATGTAATGGCAAAAGTTATTCAACAAAATGTAATGAATCATGATTCCGAATGACTGATTCCGCAACATATCTATTAAAACATTTTCAGTTTAATTATTCAAAACCTTAATGCTTTCTACGAAAAAAATACAGAGGATCGAGTGGCTTGATGAACTAATCTAAACATAACAAGCTCCTCACCATGGAGTTTCTATGGATAAGAAAATCATAAATTACACACTATTTATTGAAATTGAAAGGACTACTAGCTTTCCATCCCAAGAGCCTTGCGCGGCATTGGGGAAATCTTTCATTGAATTCCGCATCCCCTACATGAGTGCTAAGTTGAGACCATTTAAAATGCTGAGTTAAGCTAGCACCACAAACCTCAACGCTAGGAAACATTTCTCGCGTGCCAAGTTTGGCAAGAACGTCAAATTTTGAAATGCGCCCGTCAAATGGGACGTCAAACTTTGGATCTCTTGGCGCCTTTCATAGGTATATTCATGCGCCAATTTTATTGCAAAATTGAAATAAGAATAATTTTGTTATATTCATCCATTTTTTCTCATAAATTCCCTTAATTTCGGCACTCAAAGGTTAAGAGCTCGATATTGGCCCATGATAATAGTTTTTTCATTTGTAGTTGAATTGTTGAGTAATGCGTCGATAAGGTTTAAGCTAAACCAAACAGCATTGGCAATTGTACCAGAACAGATTCTTTTTCAAATTCAAAAATTTTCTTCACTATCCAAGACGCAGAACAATAAGCATTACACAAGTAATTTTTGGGTTCCAAACTCTGAAATATCCTACGAATGCACTTGAAGAACTCCTACTCGACTATGGTATCAGTGAAAACAATTATCCTTATTAATAAATGAACAAATTTAAATATAAAATGCTCCTCACCTCTTTGGAGAAGAAAACCATAACTTGCAACCTGTAAATTGAAATTGACTGTGTTCTTGCTCTTCAAATTTTTCCTTTTTCTAGCTAAAAAAATGTTTCTGATTGCCGCTTACAAAAGGGAAGTTAGTTCATAAATAAACATAATTCTTACAACCTTTCATTTCACTAAGTATACAAAATATGATCTGCTTAATATATCTACTAAGTAGAATAAGTTTAGGTATCTGTCAGACATATAACCTGCTGGTCTTCAGTTAATAAAAAAAATTGAATGGAACTATGATTATAATGCAAATTGTTGATAATAAATAAAAACCATCTTACTTTTTCAGCCAAATTTTGTCTCACATGAGGACATATATTTGTTTCAATGATAATAAAGTTTAAATTCCCCAATTACCGGTATTTTTGTTCTTACGGAACGCTACTCCACAACAATTAATGTTGATTATTCATTGATTCATCCAAACTCCATTCCCCAAATAATCCTTCCCAAATCAAGTCGTCCGCCAACCATTACTGCCAACGATCTTAGGTGTCGAGCTCCTTTTCAAATAGAATAGCCTACCACTCTATCGACCAACCCTAAATGGCATTAATGGCCACAGTTATCAATCGCCTACACTAATACCCAACATACCAACGAGAGCCTGCGGCAGCCAACTAGATAACGTGCTGACCTCACTTGTAAAGAAAACACAGCGGAACACAAATAGAGGAACGAGGATGAAATTGGTGAACGAGGGCAGGAGGGGATGGAGGAAGATAAAGGAGGAAGGAGATAGAAGGTAGCAGCTTTTTAGGCGGGGGCAGGGAGTAAGAACCCCGTGACATTTACAGCGAGGTGAGGAGAACGAGACTCGAAAAATCTCCCGCGGATGGACTCCCCAACATCTGCGCGGAGTCGTCGCTGTTGCCCAAGAGCAAACTTCCATCTCGATGCAAAGGAGGAGAGGGAGGAAAGGGGAGAAGATTGAGCGGTGAAGCCCCCTCCCCCAATGCCACACCCCCCCTACGCTTCTGCTGAATCCTCCTCCCGGCTGAGAGAGGCGTATTGTTGGGGACGACGGGAGGGGAAACGGCTCGCCTCGCCCTTCCTGCTTCCAGCCCTGGTGAAAGTGAGAGTAGGTTTCAAGAGGGGGCGGGTGGATGGTTGGCTTGGAGGCACTTCTGAAGAACGGGAGGATCAGGACAAGATCTCCACTCCGAAAGAAGGTAATGTAAGCAAGGGATGAGACCGGAGAAGCCATCGCTGATATGAGAATGCCATAGAATAATAAATTATTTGAATGTCATTTTCCCAATTTCCGTGTTAATTATAGAAAAACATAAGTCCTACTTAGAGAGAAAATTACTTATATCAATGGAAAAAATAAAGTCCTACTTAGAGGGAAAATGAATAACTGAAAAATCTGAAGAGCAGGACTTAACACAGTTTGCGAAACAATGACCGGACATTCAACATATTCTGCTAGAGCCTAACTATTATGGTAGAAATGATCACAGGCATAAAATCAAGAAAATAGACCGCAGAACCAATAGATTAAAAATGTCATTTCTTACACGTACAATAAGGGATCATAATGTTGGCGGTTTCCGGCGTGACTATGCGGAATTTACTGATCATTGTGAATGCAAAAGTAATTCTTTGTTTCTCCACATAATTTTCATTAATTGAATTAATTAAATTAAATGTATGTAGCATAATTACTTTTTTTTCACAGGGATCATAATGGTTGCGACAGATCGGTTCTGGGAAAGTTTGTCCCTGACTGGGTAAAGTAGGTTTTGCACTAGTCCTAAATGTCTGAATATAATTATTTGCTATATGAAATATCCGGAAAGATGTAGTTCCTGCATGACTTAGTACCTTGTATTACTACTCATTTGTCGCATAAATGATACTAACAGGTAGTTGTAAGTAGTATACTGCATAGTAGCATGCTCGTTTACGAATTGGAATAATATTGGAAAGTTATCCTTGTTTATGGTCTGACCACGTAATGTCATCCTGACTGCTTTTGGCCTGCGCCTGGCATCTGGGCGAGCGTGCGCGGTTATAATATCATTTGGTTCTAATTCCATTTAGTTCTAATTGCATGCGTGGTCTGGAGTCACCCCGTGCCATACACCCTGGAGGTGGCTTGTACGGTGTTTTTCGTAGATGTAGATGAATTCCCAGATGAGAATAATATTGGAAAAATAAATTGATGGGAAGATTGACTCGGGAAGGCCGAGAATGGAATATATCATGTAAATCATGAAGAATGTCAAATGAATAATGTGCAATAATACAGTAATTGGCAGGGGAGAGAATAAAGCGAAGATCTGCAGCATATCAATCATTGGATTAACGCTTAATGATGAAGATGATATGGACAAATATATCCTCCATCTGAGAATAACAACAAAACACTACTTTTATCTCTTATTTTTTAAAACTCAACTCGAAATTACATTGGGTTAAGGTTAAAATTGATGCAATATCTCGCAACTTAAAACGAAGAACCTTATACCCGAGCAACAAATACTGAAACAGTGCAATCGCCATAAAATTGTAGTAGCCCTGCAGGATGGATTAAACAGCGAATTTAGGTCACACAGTTGTGGTAGTAGTTATGTATTTTCGTGTGCGTGACTAATGCGGTCATTTTGCACCATTCTCATCCTTACGTAAACGACATAGAAGCATGAAGTCAACAGTTTCTAGCGAGATATTGTGGAACTGCATTGTTAAAATGAAGAGCACTAGATATTGTACTGCCCACTATTTTCCAATACATAAAACTTTACAAGACGTGTTTCGGCACTTAATTGGCCATCATCAGGTACACTCTGTACATCAGGTACACTTTATAACACATGTTTCGGCACTTTATTGGCCATCATCAGGTACAGAGTGTGGCCATCAGGTACAGGCCAATAACGTTCCGAAACACGTGTTGTAAATGTATTAAAAATAGTGGACAGTACAACATCTAGTCCTCTTCATTTTGACAGATAAGTAATTACATAAAAATTTGTTAGTTATTTACATGAGATAAAATGTACATACCGTTGTCTAAAACAAAGGAATTTCTCATTCATTAAATGCGTAATTTCTTTTTTTTTAACAATTACCCGGGTGAGACTGTCGGGAGAACCGCATAGGTTATTTTCTAAGGTACCGTTAAGAGTGTGTATGTCTCGAGAAGACCAGTATTAATCACACTCCGTCAGCAAGTGTCGCACACTCAAGAGGGGAATCGCGATCATTTGGTCACATCAAGAGCCCCGTGTGAGGCCGAGGTTCATTAGATAAAGGTTAATGTACATTTTGTTGAAATCCTCACTCTCACGGAACCAAATCATCGCCGCTTAAAGCTCTGTTATGGCTTGCGGTTACGGCGCGAAATTCGAAATTTGAGCGAAAAGTGAACGTGAATACGAGTATTTTTTTACACGGCATGGTACCATGATATTTGTTAGTTACCGCTATAATGATGTGAAACGTACATTTTGCGATTTAGAGAAAACATGTTCATATCCAATTACTTCGGACTGTACATCAAATGCCTTAAGGCTGAGTGTTAAAATAGCATGTAACTGCCAATAAGTCAAATCGGTTACATAAGTTTTTTTTTAATAAAACTCGATTCAACTCTGTGGAATTCCATGTTAGTCAGTATAAATAACTTTTACACTCCACTGGTCATTTTACAGATCAATTTATTGCACAATCCGGATTCCGATCTCTGGCATTATCATCATCAGGTTTTCACTGACAAACGAAACACAGGTCTGTGAGCACCTAATGATGATGCCAGGCATCGAAATATGAATTTAGCAATAAATTAATCAGTGAACTGACCCGTTGAGAGTAAAATATATTTTCACTAATGAATTTTTATTCATTTTATCTATTCCTATGTATCACTAATGAGTAAATTTATACGTAGATTCAGCTAATCAGTACGTAAACAAAAAAATGCTCCAGCCACTTTAATAGGATTCCTCATTCGTTTTGACTGACGTACTCAAGAGCGAATCTCCTCGAAAGAAAAGAGGAAAGGATGGCATTGAGGTTTTTACCGATGAGTTATTCACGTTGCATAACTTTTGATTCGATCGAACGCATATTTTTTCGTCGGCGTTTCCTCCGAGCCATAGCACTTGGGAGGCGAAGGAGATTTTGGGGAATGATGCGATGGGAAAAAGTGGGCAAACTTTTATCGCCTCAAACCGTGGAATCATGGCTGCGAGGATGAATGGATCATCCCACTCGTCCCACTTCCACTCCGCAGCATCATCAGCTGAGAAAAGAGAGAAAAAAAAAGAAAAAAAGGGCGCCGAAAATGATGACTGTGCCAAAAAACGCAAACGAGATGGAGGATGTTGTTCCATCCTTTCTCGCGTTTTTGAAAGGCGGAAAATTTGTAGTGGAGATTACACAACTCGGCACATTACACTCCTTTTACTGCACGCAGCTCCGCGCTGATATTTACATGTTCCGAATGGCTTTAAAATATAAATTAGGAACGCTCGAGTGTTTCACCATCGGAGCAATCACGGTAATCACGATGCAAAACATGAGGCATACCCCACTCCGTTCACCGTGATAGAGCCGCGAAGAATGAGAATGCTAAAAATATATGCGAGCAATTTAACGAAGGATGAGACCACGAGAGATTTGAATTCGTCTGCGTCAGTTTTCTTGACTGATCTCTTTCGAATTTCGAAAGGCTTAAGAATTGACTTTGTCAACGCCGAGAGATTACCTCGGCCCCGGTGGTGGCGGGGTAAAGTCCTCGCCTGCCAAACCGAGGGTCGCGGGTTCGAGTCCCACCTGGGTGGGTTTTTCACCACCCAGGGCATGGATGTGTGTCAAGTTCTGTTGGTCCGGTCCCTGGAAAACCTGATGACAGGCTCAGCAGCCTATCGGAATTCCGGGGACATACGGGCCAACAGAATCGTCCGGCAGCAAAAAAGAAATATCAGTGATGCTGAATGAGATGGACTGAATTAGGGCGTAGGCGAAGACCAAGAAAAAAATAGTGTTTAAAACAAAATATATACATGTAAATCACTCATGGAAAATGTACCCTCGTATACGAAGATTATGTCCCGCTGTAAATGTTGGTGGGTTATTTGAAACCATTTGAGTAACTAAGTGAATACCTCCTTAGATTCGGACCGATATTGGGGTACGAGGACAGAGACGACAGTGTCAGAGTGAAGTAAACAACTGTGACGGGACCCTCAGCCCTTTTGTCCCATCTCTTCTATTATTGAAGTATTCTAGCGGCTAAGGAAAGTTATGTTGAATGTCAGAGAATCTCCTCCCGGTGTTCTGCACTTTCAGGGGTTTATCTCGCTCAAGTGTATCCTTTTTCACCTCAGCGTATTATCTACCCTTCTTCATCCTATTCATGGAACCTATTCTCTTTCTTCCTCTTCCCGCTTGCCCAACATCCTTCCCTCTATCACATTCTTCTGCAGCCCCTCGTCCCATATTAAATCCTACAGCCACCTACTCTGCCAATCTCGAATTTCATTCAGAAGTTTCCTTTCCTCGCCCACCATCTCAAGCATTTACAAGCATTATTTTCCCAAACATCACACATTTCAGACGCGAGGGTCACCAAATTTCGCTTCTCCAATTACCATGATTATTAGGGAATTGAAAGAAAGGATGGAAATCGGGAGCCAGCGTATGCAAACTCATTACGTACTGCGTCTAAGGGTTCCGTGTTTACGTTCCTTTCCGCGGACTTACACCTGAACTTATAGAGCTACCCACATAACACTGAAGTGGAAGAGGAGTACTACAGAAAAATCAGCAGCCCAGGAGCGTGGATTAGAACCCGATCCCTCAGGGTGACAATCCAATCTAAATGTTTTCAGTTAACAGTTTCAAATTCCCATCCTCTTTGGACAGGGAAGCTGTTTCTCTCTGATTGGCGGAAAAGGTGGACTGACAGGGTTATATTTATCTCCTCTAGGGTCAAAAATATCAAGCCTTCCGCCCGTCCTGCTTACAAAAGTTCCTTCCTGTCCGTATTCGAACCTGAACCACAGCGGGCCATTCCCCCTATCCGCCATACCAGATGCCAACGATGTTTTCGGGTTGTTGCTTCACAACCAAATCCTAATCGGACAAGAAAGCTTTTCGGATGGTGGAAGTGGTGGAAATACAGGGTTATATTTTATCTTTACAAAGGTCGCAAATGTCAAAGTCCTCCGCTCGCGTCGCTAGTACCAGTTCCTTCAAATATAAAGCCAACTGGCGTAGTCCGTAGGCGTAGTCCGTGGCGGAGTGGTACCCGAAGTAAAACAAAATACGTGCAAAAAAACCATTTCGCCCCGTTTGCTCCGCCTTGGGTCACATCTTCCCGGCTCGGGACGCGCGTGGGCGTTGGACGAAGCCCAAAAGGAATAGCATCGGGGAAACACGCGCGCTCACGAGAGATCGACGGAATCGAGAAGGGAAACGAAGACTATACTCGATGACGAGTTTGGATCGAAGAGCACGTGACAAGAATCCGCGGCGCGAAAGTGGTGGAAGTCTAAGAGAGAGAGAGAAAATAGACTGAGAACATACCGCGACTCACGTGCCGGTTTATGGTTTTGTGGAAGTGTCACTAACGCGGATGATGTGGCACATGATGGCAATTTAAATTTCAAATAGGTGCGTACACTACAGTGCGCGTAAGTTTTTTATCCCAGATAAACGTCACCGTGGCACGCGCTGTTACGTCAGAAGTGTTAGATTTACGAGTGGGGCGCCTCGAAGGTAAATTTCTATAGCAACTCCCTTCATCCCGCTGATTCTCATGATTGATACAGCAAGTTAGGAACGAAAAATCCAACCAAAGTTAACGAATAAGGTATATTATCGCTCATCACCCAGAATATACAGTTGGTAATATGAGCCTGTAATGAAGGAAGCACTTTATTATCACCAACAGGGTAAACTCTCGGCGTACTCGACGAGGATCGCGGGTTCGATTTCCGTCTGGGTGGAATCTTCACCACTCAGGGCATGGGTGTTTGCGTTCACTTGTTCTTGTTATTCAACCGATTTAAATTGGCGTATTGTGCTGTAATCGGGATCGTAACAATAAATAATTTAATTGATTTGAAGCATGCTCCAATTTTGAAGTAAGGTATGGACAATATCAGCGAACAAAAAGAGACTGGAAGCAATGGAGATGCGGTGTCCCTTATGAACAATAAAGATTCCCGGATTATTCCCGACTTTTTGGGTGCGTGCGGATTATATTACAACGCCTTTGTGAAAACTTGAGTACAGCTGTCGCAATACTCAAGCATGTTTTCCAAACAAAATTGACGAAGAGGCACAAGAAGGCAAGTAGTAGGCAAGAAGAGGCACGAGAAGGCAAGGCTACATCTACATCTACGTCATACCCTGCAAGCCACCCAAAGGGTGTGTGGCAGGGGGTGCTTCCACACCAGGCAAGCATGAATGATATGGTAGAACACCGACATTACATTAAAACCCGCGTACCACACATGCAAAGCGCCAATTTAAAATCTAATACCCAAGAAACATTCTATCTTCAATCGTTCCAACATGCAAGGGATACAAAGACTACTACTACATATTCAAAATATCATGCATAAATAAGAACATCGTTATTTACATCATGCATAAATAAGAGAGTAGAGAATATAATGAGAAAGATTTACTGCCTGCCTATTGTCAATACTCGAACTATTCATGACGACGATCACAGCTGTTATGGTCCCGAATGGTACGCGGAAAAAATGACATTTTATACCTATCGGTTCTACAATCTAGCTCTCTAATTTTATTGGCGCGATCTAATCTGCCGTAGTACGAAGGGGATAATAGTATGTTTTTTACGTCGTCAGTAAAATGATTTTCCTGAAATTTATTTAGGAGGTTAAGCCTATAATTTAATCTACGCTGTGATAGCGATTCCCATCCTAATTCTTCTAACAGTCCAGACACACTAGCCAACTTATCGCAGCATCGTTTCACAAACCTGGCTCCTCTTCGCTGTACGCGATCTAACTCTGATATCAACCCCGTTTCGTATGGATCCCATACACTAACAGCATATTCCAGATGAGGCTAGTATAGGCAAGAGAAGTATGGAACACAGAAGAAAATCATGAAGGGTGTCAAAGTAAACAATAATGAAGGAATGAAGTGGTTGGCAGAGAGGAGAATGAAGTGGAGAGCTGTCGCAAACCAATCTTCGCATTTTGACTATTGGTGATAATCATGGCCAAGACTCACAATGAAATTATGGCAGCGTATCAAGGTAGCCCAATAGTGACATTTGTAGTAATATTATAAAGATGTTGGATAAGATATGGGTATTTTTGAAACACGGCTGGTTGGTTTTTGGTACAGCCAGCGGCACCTGAAGCCATTTGCGCCTCAGAGGAGAGGAGGGAAGGTTGGTAAAGGAAGGATTATATTGAGAGTTAAAGGTAGGTGGAGATATACTGAGCATGGGCATTAATAGTAGTGTTGAAAATTTCAGGTGATCGGCTACCTAACTTGCTCAAGCTAACCCTTAATCCTCTATCTCGCAGAGACACCTAGAGGTAAAGAGTGAAGTTTATTTATGTCTCTGGTTTGGTTTTTATTTACGTCTATATACCTTGTGACATCAATTGTACAGCTTGTCAATGAAAATATCTCTCATTCGTAACTTTAAGTCCCTGATTCTTCCACAAGTGAGGTAACATGTGAAACGACTGCAAAAGGTGGACGAAAAAATTGGTGTATAGAGGGTTGAGTATGTGTACTTCGAGGTTTAGAGGCATGCAAGAAAACTACCCCGTTGTAGAAGTTGAATGGACATTTTCAAAGAACCACGGAACTAGCCGCGCAGTTATTTCAACAGAGTCACCCGCTGGTGATCACACAATTTTGTGAAATTTACAGCGGAAAAATCATTCACCTGGACTGGGAATCGAACTCAGATCCCTCGATTTCGCGCCGGGTGCTCTAACCAATTAAGCTACCCAGGCGTTCTCTTCAACAGTGAATCTCATGGAGGCTTTGAGGAGCAAGTTGTCCTTAGTTATCGTGCATATGATGCCAGAGGCAACCGTATGCGAGCTCTAAGCGCCACAGTCCACGGGGTAAAGCCCAACTTTTAGCACAAAGGTGTTTACTTTGGACATTTTCAAAGCGAAATCGAGGGATCTGGGTTCTATTCCTAGTCCAGCCGAATGATTTTTTCACTGTAAATTTCACACAATTGGGTGAAAATGTGTTCCAAACCATTGTTACCGCTACAGGTTCAACAGATTAGGGTACGACTCAGGAAAATAAGAGACCAATTGATCAGCACGACGAAAAAGTTTAGTAAGCGCTCAACAAGCATAAAAACCAAGATAACCTCGAGAGGTTCATTTTCTCCCAAGTGGTTCGGTAAGTTGCGCATTCAGTAAGAATAAAATAAGGAACGGTAACGTGGGTGTCACAAGCATCGCATCTCGGTGGGCCTTTCTGTTCCGTAAACATGTACGAATGAATAAGGACGCAGTAACCCTACCTTTACTAGCGTGACGGCGACCTCTCAAGTGGCCGGTTGAGACAACGCGTAACCAGGAAGTAAGGTTTAGTTTCCCTCGTCCGTCTTTCGGTTTCTGGGGGCCACCTAAAACGACTCGCGAAACTTCTCAAAACAGCTAAAGCGAAGGAAATAAAAACACGCACGAGTTCCACTCTATACGTTCCACCTGATAAAAAAACGAGCGTCCCCTCGACCGTCGTCTCTCTCTCTCTCGGGGGCGATTTGTCCTTTTTACGAAGTCCTTATGGGTCTTAATAGACCACGAGACATTTTCTCGGGGAGTATTTCAATCGCCGCACCACTTTTTTTTACGCCATACTGATTCTGCAACGATTTCCCTTAGTTCGACAAAGTCACCGAGACATCAGATGCTTCCGGCAGAGGAGATCTTTCTCGTCCATCTCCCCGCTGAATTACTTCTCCATTCTCATGCCAAAACGGGCGGCTGCTTAGATGACGTGAAGATGATTGATTCATAAACTGCCCGCCGCGGGAAAAAATTCTCACAAGAGTTATGTAAGCGTGCGCGCAGACATAAGGAAACCGGCTACCGTCTAGCAGAGTGTGTCTCACAAGGCACGCCATATAGGCTAGGGCATGACATAATGGTTCAAGTAAAGCGACTCCACCGGCCGATCAGGGAAAGGCTAAATTTATACCGACACTGAAAATCGTGCCAATACTAACTTAAACGACTGCGAAGACTTACAAATTGAGATATATCAAGGAAGTCCTCAAATCATTAGTTTAAGGTAAGCAATTGGAACACTTCTAATATATTGTCATATAAAATTCTCATGTCGTTTTCACGTCCAACCAACGCCATATTTATATATGCATGGTAAAAATCTCGTGCATAAATTTTCCCTTGGATCTTGCCACTCATAAATCTTCTTTCACAGGAATGGATGCCAAAGAGTTGTAAAAAAAGGAATGAATAGAGTGATCCGGAGGAAAGACATTAGTCGGCGGAAGTATAAAAAATTCCTTAAGAAATACTTTCTTAATGTTTCATAGTTCAAACATGTCTACCATCTGAGATCTGCCACACGGATGTTGTTTTAATGGGTAGTCCTTGATTATGGGTATCATGCGAGGCAGGGTTAAAAATCTCAAAGTTAACTGATTTATCTCTGCTACAAGAAAGTGATAAAATATTATGAGAACGGTTACTAAGGAATAACATTACTGAGGTCTTACATCTTGTAAATAATCATCCGAATGATTGCAAATCACATGTCATGTGAGCAAGCCATTTTAAGAAGGAAACTAATTTTGTTCGAAATAATGCCAAAAAAATGTTTGAGTTTTATCAAAACAGCCGCACTGATTGTGGATACCTCAAAATAATTATCTAATTTTTTAAATCCCTTTAGAGTTGATCAGTCGTTAAGAGACAATTTCCATCATTTCATATTTTTTTCAGCAAATTGTGGCAAAAATATCTATTTCTACACAGTTTAAACAATACGTGAAAGAAACCGTAATTTTTATAAACTTAAAGAAATGTTTAATGACTCCACCTTGTCACAGAAAAAAATGTCATCACTGTATGGTTCTCGGAAAATGATTTCAAGAGCTAATTGGCATGTGACATGAGCAAATATTTACAGAAAAGGGAAATTCCGCTACAAAAAATTCTGACTGACTTGGGTCGTGACTCAAAAAAATTTACAAAAAGAAATAAATCTACCAAGGCAGATGTTAAGGATGAATCAAATTCGGCATCATAAACTCACTGACACGTACAGCGATAGCGTAAGACAGAAAAAGTTTATTATTTAATACACATAACATGTTCTTCTTTCATTCATCTAATAAATAGAATTAAAACAGCGAAAATGAATATTTTGAGATAAAATATTTTCAAAAGCTTCTTCCCGAGATCCACTCGAGATTCAGGCTAAAATTCCAGAGGACGGCAAATTTAAGATTTTTCTCACTTGTCTCGTGAGTTCCACGAGATTTCTCACGCGAGAATTGACGTAAATTATTATTACGAAACTTTATCCGAAATTATCGATGACATGAGTAACCCGTGATTTACAAGCTGAGAACACGCAAAGCACTCTCGTTTTCCTTTCATAAACAAGAAGTGAACGCCGTCGCTGGGGAGAGAGAGAGAGAGAGAAGGCAACCTCAACAGACCGGTGGCAGATGAGCATCGTGAAAGGAGCGTTTGGGGTCTCAGCTATCCAGCAGGAACTGACCCCGAAGCAGGGCGTCACGGCGCACCTTTCGGCTCGAAAACGAGAGTGAGAGGATGGAAGAGAACGGGAGATTTCAACGCGCGAGGTTAACGACGACCCGTAAGGGTCAAAGAAAAAGATTGGTCCTTTTGAGGAACGGGAATTAATTCAACTCTTCCCCACGCCACCAGGAAAAATAAGCTTCCCTAATCATGCATTTCACAATCCATATGCCCATCTCCGGGATCATTCGGATGCGGTCACCCGAAAATACGACAGCGAAACAGTAGAGCCGCATATCTACGACAGAGCGGTACGAATTTGACAACGGTTTAATTGAGAAAATTCATTTCATCAACTTTTCAAGAAATTTTTATTTCCAACTGTGTGCATCTGACAAGAGGGAAAAATGTTAAGCTCGTTACTGCCGAGCAAGATTTTATGATCATACCAAACATGTCCTGTCCTTAAATGACCTACTCACGACGCTTACAAACCTCCATGATGCGGATTTGGTATCAAAATGCCAATATAAATTCTCAATAAAAACCCAAGATAATTAGTCAAGTCAACCTGATATATCTGTCGCATAACTTTCTCAATAAGGAACCCTGTAAAACTGCAGCTATTAATGGGTATAAATATTTTAAGACTTCGCATACGTCTTTTGCTTTCATCCAGTCAATTCTCCAAATATTTTGCATTTCGGTAATACCAATAACGCCATTCCATTTCGGAGTAGTGACAGTCTAAAATTTTGAGTTCTCTGAAACAGGCCAGTAAACTTAAGCACGCTATTATATTTTCCTCTACACCGATAGCAGTCAAAAACAACGACGACAGCAGAAGCCACAATGGGTGGCGGAAGCTGTATAAGGTTGGCTCATTAAGAAACGAAATTGGCACCATAGTAATGCTTTCACATTCACTCTCAAAACACGGAGCACCATATGTATTGATATACATTAAATACATATTGAAATATTTTGGTTCTTGTATTTATGATAATTCTTACAGAATTAGAAGACTCGGTGAGCCATCTCTTCGACCCAACGCCCCAAAGTGGAAGTTTTCCATTTCCAACGGTTCCGTTTTTTTATTTCATTTACTTCTCCAACACGTCATGAAAATTTTAACAGCCTAGATTTCAAACATATAAATTGCCTATATAACTATTTATTAAATGCAATAAATATACATTATACGAGCTTGGAACTAATTGCGACGCAAGAGGAGGGCACAATTTTATTTTACTACCAAGTATATAAAGATCAAACCAATATTGGTGGTTGACTTCCAGAGACCTTTCGTCCGATTTTTTTCGCGCGGCCATAATTCAGCGGTAGACAATTATGGCACAAGTCTTTAAGACTGCGGACCATTAAATTGACATAAAATAAAATTACAAAGATCGAGGCACAGCACACAGTACGAGACTTAAACCCCACGGATTTCTAAACTATTTCAGATATTATATATCGCTGAAATCAACATAAAAATGAAATCGTTTTCATTCTTTTGAAATAAAAATCAATATAAGTTTAAACAAATCCATTATTATGTAATAGAAAACAGTTAACGAACTATTCCAACACAGTATTACAAACAAGCGGACAGTCAATATGTAACATGATATACATTTAAATTAAAGAATGTTTTGACGCACAGAAGCTACTCGATATAAAAAAAAACATAAAATGAATATTTTACGTATTTTTTTTCTTTCAGAACAAATCAAATGTGTTGACTTAAGTTTAAGAATGGATAATATATTGATGAAAATATGATTAAATTAAAAGCGAGCAGACTGTAATTGTAGAAAAATATTTTATGATGATTTAAACATTGAGTTGAATATCTTCAATGTGTGTCATTAAACCAAGCTCGACTTGAGAGAATACATACTATGCTTAACTAAATATTCAGGCAGAATTACATGTATATCTGGGCCTTTTCCTTAATTTCCCATCATGAATTCTTGCTTACGTTACATTTAAACGATATCAGGGGAGAAAATTGCTATTTTTACCATTATTAAATTTAACAGCAGTTTTATCAAGTTACGGAATTTCTGGTCCCACAAATTGTTCATGTTTCGACAGAAGAATCACCTACAATGGGTAAGCTTGAGTTCCATCACATTCCGCTTTCGAGAACATTCATTTTTGAAGATTAGATAACTTTGAAGCGATTTTCGGTCCTTCGACATCGACGTAAATCAACCTAAAAGGAAACCCGAATCGTTTGGAGGGGTATGTGAGAGAAATGGCTGGCTAGCAAGAGAGGCCGAAAATGCGGACAAGTAGGAAGGGTTCCTTCACTCGTCTAGAGTTCAATTCCTTGGTTTCCAACCGAACACCTGCACGTACAGGAAAGTGGCGGAGTTGAACTATTTTTGACGGCTGAATGAGCGACCGCAAAAGCGACTATCGTGGCCCGTATGACATTACGAGGAGCATATCGACCGCCGCAGACGTTGACATCTCCAAACTAGGAAGTCGATTTCCATCCGATCAGCTGCCGGCGTTTCTAGGCGCTCTGATACGACTGGCAATATTTTTCTGGGCCCATTTATAGGCAAGGAGGGCACACAAGCTGTATATCTAGGAAAATATCATCGGATGAATACATATTTAACAATTATTCGATTTTCGCATCTAGAATTGATGTTTAATTCCTCGTTCGTATTATTTATTCAGCAAAGTCTTCACCCCATTTCACTTATATTACATAACATCATTCTGGGCTCCGAACCACAGTATGGTCCTAAAATGCAATTGGTTATAAGTATTCATCCGGGGACAGAATAAACATACGACAGGAGACTAAATTTATGAATAACCCTCACAGCGTTCAACGAAGTTTTAGGAAACGAAGAATTGCAAATATTCGAAGGAAGAAGATACAAATTAATCGGACATATTTTACGACACATCAGCCTCTTAAAATAATGCAAGCGATTTCTCCGAAGACAGGGGGATTGCATTGATCAGGAAAATGATGAGGGATGTCGAAATGAAAAGCCGAAAGAAATTAGCGTTATCTTATAGGATCTTGTAGAGTAGATCTGCAGAAAACATATCTTCAGACAGATGACTGCTGATGATAAACCTTCAGTGCAACCCTCCCCCCCCCTCATCTCAACCCTATTACTGTACAACGGCAGCGTAAAAAACACAAGTTTATAATTGGTTTTTTACCTGACCCAAGCGATTGATGTCACACGTTTTATCCTCTTCTTCATATTCTCAAAGCATTGTTTCCTGTAACTGCCTCAACTCCATAAGCCTCGAGAGTTTTTAGGAAATCATTGCCCCATACACTTTTCAATCTACAATACAATTTTCATACAATATCATAATAATATCATACAATTTTCAACTAGTTCACTGTTTACAACTAGTTATCTCCTCATTAACTCTTTATAGAAGCTTTATGTTCTCCTACATTCCAAAATTTTCCGGTGTTTCAATTAAGTTATCCAATTATCTGTACCGCTTCTAAGTTGTATTCTAACCAGTTTCCATAAAGCCAAACTATCGTATCCGTATTGTGATGTATAAACTCCATGGCAACTATTCCGCAATGTATTTTACTTACGTCTATGTTCATGAGCTTAAACCACATTCAAATAGGTCGAGTTTTTTATGCGCATTCCTCGAGTAATTACAGTTCCCTCTCTTTTCCGAGAAAAACGATGAAGCCGAGAGCCCACGCATTTCGAGTCGATGGAGCAAAATTTTCAGGGGGGGTCGCTTCACCCATAGAGGAGTCAGCGCGTATATAAAACGCAGACCTCATCAATCCTTTAAGGGTATCCTCCTGCGGGACTGAAGCGTGGACGGCAACCGCTTCGGCGGGTTGAAAAAAAAATCACCGATTCCTTGACGCAGGAAAGAGATTGAGTGAGATGAGAGGATAGAGAGAGGGGGGTTGTAGTAGTTATACACACACACACAAAGGCAGATAGCCGGGAAGAGATGGAGCGTGAGAGGTGCGATATTTGAGAGGCTCTTCGACTCCGCTCAGAATGAGGTCGCGAGCCGGCAGCGCCTGGGGAATTATGGGAAGGCCGACCCGCGTCGTTTCTCTCTCCTTCTCACAGGAAAAAGACCAACGGAGGAGGGAAAAAGAGTTAGATAGAAGGAGGCCTTACCGGCTGAGCAACCTGTGCGGGCAGCATAAACGAGCGCGCGCGTCTCTCTCGCATGTGCGGCCCCCGACGTTCATTTCTTTTTTTTACTTCGAAAAAGTCAAAGAGAGGGGGAGGAGGGAGAGAGCAGCGAGGAGGGTTGGCCCCGAAACTCATAACCATTTTCAACCGGCGAGAAAAACCACTTCCAGTTCCAGTATATAGAATGAAATAAAATAATAAAAGCGAAAAATACTACGTGCCAGACCGAAGTTCCCTTTCGGACTACTGACTCCCCCCCCAACCCTTCCGAGCGAGCCTTAAGAAGAAGTTTTCACTCCCCCGTCGTCTCTCTGCCTTTTCTCTCTCGCCACCAGTGCAGCAAGCTAAAGCACCCCTCCTCCGTCCCCTCCCCCCACCCGCGGCTTGCCAGCTAGCCGCCCACCCACCAACCCCTCCAGCCTACACGTGGCCCCCAACCCGGAAGAGAACCCACGGTCGCTTGGGAGTCCACTTTCCCTTGTTGCGCAACACACCAGCGGCCCCTCATCTACCGGGTCGCCCTGCATCTCCTACCTCCTCCTCCACCCACAATCCTCCTTCCTCTCCCCACCCCCCTCATCCCAAAGGCTGGCTCGTCGGTGGGGTTGCCTGGGCAAAGCCAGCAAAGAAGCGGGGGAGCGAATTTTAAACGGACATAGGATGGCAGGCGGCATTGCTTCTCCATCGATTATTTTATTTTTCGACCGCACCGAAAATTTTCAGGAGCATGTACTTGTGAATGAAATTACCGACCTTTTTGGATCGAACCTCGCCGATCATTGTCATTAATACATCCTAATTATACCCAGAATTAGAGATTTTCTTCGGCGATGGAAACGAGGTTGGTCCTCAAAGTTGGAGGGAAGATGCAGGGACAGGTTTAGTTGTTACGGACGTAATAAAGAGGAAAATGGACCCCGAAATAGGGATATTGGGAGGATATTCACATAATCATAGGAGGCGATAAGAATAGATGACAGGGGATATGTGTAGGAATCTTAGGAAAACATAGGCGAAGACCAATCTGCTGAATAGCGTTGCATGGTAGAGAATCATGAACGCGGAGGCTAGAAAATGAAAGTAGAATGAGATAAAGGTTTGAAAAAGAGTGGAGAGAATGATATGAAAAGAGGATGACGAATATTCTCGGTCTTGAACATGAGTGGGAATGTCTTATTTTCCTTATAATTGCCGCGAGTAAATATTAAAAAGTAATTTGTTTCACCATTGTTACTGCTTGAACTTAAACCAACTCACTACTCTGCTTAATCTCATAGTATGCCATGGAACTCTTTGTGAACACTAAAGCATTTTTTTCTCAGATTGGGGACCGACACTTAAGCTAATATAGACGCATTCGTGTCTTCTCCTAATCTGAGAGATAGACCCGGATAGACAATGTTTTATGAACGAACAATTTCATAGCTGCGATAGGTCTAAGAACATTTCTGATGGCAAGTACTTATGTACATAAGACGATTCGGATTTGCTAGTTCCCCATCGAGTGTACAAATCGTAGAGTATCTTCCATGTGCGCAACGAATTTATAAAATGAAATTGAGCATCCTACCGCATTAGAGACATTGGCTGAGTAGGACATGAGTTTTATTACCCATATACCTAGGGACAAGGACAAAAAAGTATTCAAATACTAAGAGGAAACAATCGTGTCTCAATGCAAAAAGTGATGCCGCTTTACGGGAGAAAGCTAGAAAAGATGGGCGCTTCTTGTCTTGGATTGTATTGGAACTCAGAAAAAACTTACCATGCACCTCGAGTCCTCATACGCATGGAGGGAAATTTCAATAGTCATTGAGAAGAGTTGTCATTGCTGCACATTTCCTCTCCAGGCCATATTAAGGTACCTCTACATACTATCCTGCGAGTCGCCGCATGGGCGTGTGGCAGGGGGTGCTAGGACTCCAGCCGTGTAAAGATGCACGATTTCGGGAGTTGAAATGGTGACGTGTATTATAGGAGTGTATTTGGTGGAGATCAGTTTTATTGTGGCCCCTTATTGTGCGCGGAAAGAACGAGTTTTTGTACCTACCTGTTCGGCAATGTATCTTTATATTTTATTACTTCTTCCAGACCTACAGATGTAGTGAGGCGTCATGATAGTATTCTCTATGTCGCTCTGAAACACATCATTTCTGAATTTCTCTAGCTAGCTAAGCCTACCGAGTAGCCTCCGAGTCTCTTATGGGTAATCGAACCGTAAAACCGTAAGGTAACCGAAAAAGGGTCTAATGCATGTAAATAAACAAGGCACGAGGTCAGGTTTCCCCGAAATAAGTCGTATAAATGCAAATGCATGCAAAACATAATTGAACTCATCTCTCCTTAAGCTATACCTTTTTCCAACTTGTCATTGACAAATTGATCCATTGTAATTCATAAAGAGCTGCGATGAAAGTGAAATTTATTTTTGCTCGCCCTCCCCCAATTATCCCGAGTTAATGTCTCCTTCCGGCGTAACCACGCTAGTAGAAGTGATGCTGTGATGGTAACAATGAAGCTACGAGGGTAAGTCAATAAATCAGTCGCGAAAGTCAGCATTTCATCGTCGGAATTAGTCATAAACATTTCATTGGGGACGCTTGGAATAGTCCCAGGACTTTGCCGCCAGTGATTTTCACCTGTTCGGGCCCCTAAAAACTCATTTTGGTGGTCGACGTTTTGGAAATGATGATGCCGTAGTCCAAGAGGTTACTCGTTGGAATGCGACTGAAAACAAAATATTTCTTTGCTGCCGGTTATCAAGAACTTGTAAAGAGATGTGATAAGTGTCTGAATGTACGGGGTGAATATGTAGTAAAGTGAAATACATTTCAGAAAGTTCCTTTGATTGTCATTGCCTCTATCCAGTTTTACTAGTTATTTATTGACTTAATCTCTAATTCACAGTGACGTAAGAAACATAAAGAAAGCATAACCAAAGAACTCACACCAATCTGAATGCTACCGAAAAAAGTGATGGTTTTCTGCTATAACGTTGTGGAATAACTGCATGATTAAAGATTGAAACTTTCCAAGATGAAACAAGAAACATTAAAAACTGAAATTACAACGTGTTTCAATCTTTAATCCGAATTTTACCTTAAGGGGATGAGAATGAACACCTAAATACTTACTCCTAAAATAGTTTTACAATTAATTTGCAGTTAATCTTTCACAAGCCTAAATGTACTCAAAACCTATGCAATACATGCATAAACATTGAACGAGTAGCTGAACTTTGTTTTATTAGGGAGTGAATGTCGACCAAAGTTCGAAGTGGAAGCAGCACATCAACAAAATATCAAGGGAACGTAAATATTGGCATACTAAGTTTTATTTTCTTCGATACAAATGTTCCCTGCCGTTATTAAGACAATTTAGTACGCTATAGTTCAATCTAAGTTAAGATACATGTTAATCTGTTGGTGGGGTGAGTATAATAATTCCCTCAATCCGATGCTAATACTCCAAAAAGGTAAAAAGATGGTTATTTAGAGTTGATAATCAAGATTTGTTTTTTGTAAATTTAAGAAGTGTGAGATTAACTATGTGATAACATGTAAGATATGGTTAGTTTAAATTATAAAGAATTGTCATTTATCAACTATGTAATATCTATGTATGCAATTGTTTTCATTTTATTTACTCATCAAACAACATCTAATTGAGATTTTTGAGGAATCCAAGTTTCAGGTAATGCTTAAAGTGGATACCAAATTTATCCATATAACTGTGTAATGTAATTTTTTACGATGAGCCATTTCAAATGGATAAATAAAAAAATATGGAAAAAGGTTAGAGATGACTACCCGCGGTTATGGAAATTGACAGGACGCTCCAAAGACGGAACATTTATTTGGTTGGATACCGATGAAGATTGACCGAATAATAAGCGCATTAAGTTAATCGACACTCGGCGACACTAATCAGCGGAAAATTAGATATCACAGAGGTTGAATCAAGCGCGGATGAGCGGGCAACGGTACCCAAGGATTTCCAGAGGGACATCTGGCGAAAGACTCAGCCACTTTATTCCTTATGTCGGTGCACACCACACCACATTCCCATGCCAAACTGCGTCACAACCAAAACCAACAGGTCCAAATACTCTTCGAAGACTCAACTGAATTCTCGAATACTATCGGTACTTCAAGCGCACAATATATCAAATAGAAATCTATTTAGTAACATTTTAACATACTATAATTATTTATATCATAGTTCAACCATTCATATTGCTACACCAAAAGGATGATTCGTTACTCAGGGAGACGAACGATAGTTTTCATAATTTGTATCAATATCGTGGGTGGGTGGGATTAAATAAGTAAGGCTGTTCGCAGAATTGAAGAAGAGTCAAGAGAAATTCGAAATCGGCATTATCCTATTGTAAACGAAAGACTCAAAAGAAACCTTAGTTACAAGAGAATAGTGAATACATTTCCTAAACGCAAATTCTTCAGTTACATAAACCTACGAGTCTACAGTAAAACTAGTAAGGCCATCCACTGATACAGCAGCAAAACAATTTGTGTGCAACTCATTTTCAACTTTGGAGTCATCCAATACATATTGTTCACCCATTTTGTTTCAACTTCTTGATAATAATCGAAAATGTCTGCAAACATTTTCCTCATCTTTCCTCTCCTTACTTGTTTTGCTCTTTAAAAGTAAATTCCACCAAGTTTAGCTGCCATTATACCCGTGGCCCACTTATTTTAAGTTCAAACAGGAACTGCAGCATTGGATTTCAAATAAGATTTTACCCATGTTTTTCATTCTGACGTGATGCTTCGGGAAGAAGAGGTCCAATAAATTTCGATGTATATTCAGACACCAAGTTATCGGTCTTGGATTATCCACTTCGGCGGTTGTAATTGGTAATGATGTTCATTTTAGACTGGGGCGAATAGAGATTGATGGCGCCATTTGGTATGAGGTAATTGGGGCAGGGGTGGGTTGAGGGAGAAAGCGGAAAAGGGTGGGAAGCTGGACGTGTCGTTGGCATTTGCCCAACCTCAAGTCTCGAAGGGGTCAGCATTTTAAACACCCACTGGAATTTACTTTACCTGAAGTGTTGTCCAGCCCATGGCCAGAGGATTGCGAATGTATTTTAAGCTTGCATATATTTATGTCCGCATTTTACTCAACAATGCATCTAATCCCGACGCTCGGAGTTACCTTAACCGACATAATATTTCAGGTTTCAAGGCCAATCCAGACACAATCATTACCCCATTAATAATTTCCATCACAAGTAATGTATTTTAATGATACCGAAATGAGAGACAAGCGATCCATAATTGATTATGCTGATTACATTGGATCACTGAATGCAATGCATAGAAAGATTAATGACTAAAAAAGTTTTCAAAAATACAAAAAAAGTTCACAATGTGTCTTTAAAAAAAGGAAAACTTTTTCGGGAAGACTTAAGTGAGATCCCTGAGGTATTTTGAAAATACACACCAACATTCCAACTTTAAAGATCAAATTAACGGCTTATGAGTAAATTAATGACTCATTAGAAGACTAATGTTGCTCTTTTCAGGTATTTCCGTCGCGTGTTTGGTTTTTTCGACAACAGTTTCTCCCCTCTTCCTGGGGGCGTCTTCAGGTCCGTTGGACATTTTTGTAATTGTTATTATTTTCATGGAGAATTTTGAGCAGAAGGCATTAGAGTCCTATCACAAGAAACCATCACTTTGGATCCGATATGTTGATGACACATTCGTCGTATGGCCACACGGGAAAGAAGAACTCGTGCTTTTTCTGGAACACCTTAATCAGCAGAATCCCGCCATAAAATTCACGATGGAGATTGAAGAGAACGGCTGCCTACCATTCTTAGATGTTTTGGTGAGTAAGAAACCAGATGGAAGCCTTGGTCATGCAGTATATAGAAAGAAAACCCACACAGATCGGTATTTGGATGCAAAATCGCACCATCATCCCGCCCATAAGAACTCTCTAATCAACACCTTAGTTCATCGTGCCTACAGTATTTCAGACACCGAATCTCTTCCCTCAGAGAAGCAACATTTAATCTCAGCGCTAGAGAAGAATGGATACCCTAGGCATATAGTCCTTTTAAGGACCGCAAGGAAAGAAAAGGAATTGGCGGAAGCAAATGATCTAATGATAAACAGAACCGAAGAAAGACCTAAAGAAAAGCCAGCTGCATATGCCACAATTCCATACATCGCAGGGACGGCACAAAAGATTAGTAGGCTCCTTCGGAAGTATGGTATAGTGACGAGATTCTCAAACTCAAAGAAAATTGGAGATATCATCCCAAAACCCAAGGACAAAATTCCCGCTGCAATGTATGAGGGAGTCTATGAAATCAAATGTATATGTGGTAAATCCTACATCGGCCAAACGGGGAGAGCAATTCAGTGCCGAATTAAAGAGCACCAGAGGGCCACCGAAAAGAAGAGATTCAGCCTCTCCGCAGTTGCAGAGCATGCGTGGTTCGAGCCAGGACATCAGATTGCCTTTGACCAAGTGAGAGTACTCTCAAGGGAAAATCGTTATTTTCCCAGGTTGATCAGAGAAGCGGTAGAGCTGGTGAAATATCCATCGAATTTCAATCGGGAGGATGGATACCCACTTGCCTCAACCTGGGAGAGAGTGGTGAAACCACAACGAGGAGCGGGCAATCGAGACACCCTATGGTCCTAGATGTACTAGCAACGCAATACATAACAACGAAAATAAATAATAACAATTACAAAAATGTCCAACGGACCTGAAGACGCCCCCAGGAAGAGGGGAGAAACTGTTGTCGAAAAAACCAAACACGCGACGGAAATACCTGAAAAGAGCAACATTAATAATTATAAGAGTCGCGGAAGCCTTCAAAGAAATTTCATTAGAAGACTTTTCACTAAAGACACTGTCACTGGCGTTACTCGGTGGAACCCCTTAATAATGAATGAAAAACAAGTACTTAGTTACGATTCCAACAGGACCTAGGTTTCGGCATATCCTGCCATCATTAGGCATGATATGCCGAAACAAAGGTTGTGTTGCTTTATATAAAGTGTGGAATCTTAACCAAGTATTTGCTTTTCATTCATGACTGTTAATTTGGCACGGATCCTTAAGAATAAGAGCCAATCAATGTCATATATAATTTTAGAGAGTTCTCGATTACCAAATTGAGAATCTCCATATAGCTTTTTCGAGCAATTTCGTGTAATCACGTCATGATGCTGTATTAAAATGAAAAACTTTTTCAAGAAGCTATACATTAACTTTTTTTTAAATTCATCAGATTGAAACACAAAATTTACTCCCACGGGGAAATCAACATTAAGCTGTGAAAGTTATAACAAATCTTCCGGCCATTTCCTGGCCAAAATCCTGCCAATACCTCACTTCTACGGAACATTGAAACCACCTTTCCCTCTCTTCCACGGCAACTATGTATCCAAGTTCTGGTCGGTCATAAACAGGAATGCCTACATCATCGCTTCTCAACGTATCATTTCATTTCCCCCGCGGGAACATCAAAACCCAGGCTGAATAAACAAATAATAAGAGATTTTTTCTTTTAGAGAATACGGCGAATCAGGTTCGCCACCCGGAGATGAGAAGTATACCTGAAGCGAAAAAATATAGTGAGAGGAAGTCTAAAATTAACATGTTGTTTGATTTATCACTAAATTTGGACAACACAAAAACGCACCGCGCGCATCGTAAAGAGATTCGCGCCGGATTTCAAAATATTCGCACCTCTCCAGACACTAAAAAAAAAGTGCCGAAATTCATTGGCACTTGTGAAAGAAGCACCTGTCCTTCCAAATTATCGCTTCGCAAAAAAACAGTGGTACCAGTGCCGAAAATGTTTTTATTAGGACGAATAATCACAGCTAAATTCCGCCGTCTATCAAATTTTTGGATTAAGATGATTGAATGAGATAAGAAAAACTTGGTATATTATAACTCAAATAACAATTGCACTTTTTCACAGGATATTTAAATGAGTACAATGCGTTTCAGTTCAAAGAGCCATCATCTGATACTAGACCTGTCTCGCACCTGTGCGTCGTACTCATTAAAATATACTGTGGAAAAGTTTAAGTGTTAGTTTTGTAATAATATGACGAACTTCCACGATATCTCGCCTGAATCTGTTGAAATCATTCGGTCAAACTTGGACTTGTGAAAAAATGCTGATAAATTATGATGTATATTATTTTAATGACTGAAAAACTGCTTTCGAAGAACTGAAGAAAGACTTGAAGGGCCATCATCGAATTTATCACGGTAACCATTAGTTGGACTGGTTAAGTATATATATATATATATATATATATATATATATATATATACATAGTATATGATGTAAGATGTGCAAAGAATTCCATTGCATTACAAAAAAAAAGAACAGAAAAATACTTAACTGGAAAAATAATCACTCAAAACTCCTAAATATTTCGAAATTTTGATTTTAAATTCGAATACTTCTAACCCGTGACTCATATTGAACTGTGGAAGCAATTTACTCCAAAACGGGAAATATATTTTACAAAGCATACAAATATATAAAATTTATGCAAAAAATATCATAAATAAAGACAATTTTCAGGTCTTTAAATAAAATGGCACATTTTCTGAATCTTTAGCAATTCTGCGCATCAATTGCCAGCTGTGAAGAGTGAAAAGCCATTTCCAGAACTAGCTGAACACATAAATCGGATCGGCTTGCTCATCTTATCCGTGAACGAAATGACCCTCGCATAGCAGCCAACAACCCTGAAGTATTCGCTACAAACCACCGAAAGGGCATTCAAATGAATGAAGTCTTCTTCATTACCTCTGAACCCTCGAAACTAATGGAAAATATTCCAACTACGATAAAAACGCTTCCGAGTAGAGATTACTTAATGGATATTCTCAATGAGGATCCATAAATTAGCCTGCAGCGCGAGCCACTTCCAAAATTCGGAATAACCGTCCACAAAATGTTTGATTTTACATCTTTTGCAGAACAAAACGTATTTCATTAGTTTTTTTGGATTTCAGAGGCTTTTTCCATTCATTTATTGGTAAACAGCGTAACCTGGCGTCAGCAAAAAATAATAAACTTCAACTCCTGGTAAGTTGTTCTGATGACCGACTAATCCATTTCATTGAGAAAATTTGGATCTGGATAACTTTTTAATAATTCATATTTTCTATTGCAGGGAAAAAAATTTGCTATAAGGAAACTCCTCTTAACGACCACTCCTACCAAGCGACCATTCCTCTTAAAGGCCATTTTTTAGCGGAACCGACGGTGGTCGCTTAATTCAAGTCTCACAGTAAGAACTCATTACATTAATATGCATTGAAATTCCCGGGCGCAACTAAATTATGAGGAATTAAACGCTTGCAGGTTTTAACAAAGCCGTCGCTTTTCGAGTTTTTCCCATTTATTTCAAATCGGCAGCCCGTTTATTGGCATGATACTCCTAGAAACTGAATCCCTGTCGAACGACCACCCTTATTTAACGACCATTTTTCAGCGGATCTGTCGGTGGTCGCTTAATACAGGTTTCACGGTACCAGCAGAACAATTAACAAAATCATATCTTGAGAAAAGAGTGCAGCCATTTGCTCGGGGAGCAATTCAGTAATTAATAATTGCAAGCTATTGAAATGTAAGCGCAATAAATTGATTGCGCGGCTATTGTCTAGAAAAGATAATTAATTAGCGACTGAAATAAATTATGGCCGGCCTCGCTTTCATTTTTCACCAGCGGTAGTAATTAATTACCGAACATACGTTGTTTACTTGCATCTGCAGGTCATAAATTTGTTCAGGAAAAGTGAGTTTAAGCTGGGGAACATAATTATGGTTGATTTCTTTTTCCTCCCGACAATACACGAGTGAAGTATTCTCTTTCACCTCGCAAATGTACCCGTTCATTTATTTTCACTTTCGAGTTAGTCAATGTCACAGCCTACGAAAAAGATCACGAGAGTAAAATGAATATTTTAACCGCTTGGTGGCTACAATAAAAAGTTAGAAACACTAATTTTTATGCAATAATATTTATTAATGCCTAGGAAAAAACATTACCTTGATCGCGGGGCAAAGCGGGAGAGGGAACCACATCCGTTCCACTATTGAAGTGAGCAGAAATCCTCCGGTGTTTCACATGTGCAGAGCCCTATCTGACTTAAGAATTATTTTCTCGATCTCATCATACACCCTACTCCTCTTCATCACGAATTTCCTTTCACCCCCTTCCCTGCTTACCCAACATCCTCCACCTTGTCACAGCCAAAATTCTCAAAGCAGAATGTGTTTTATCTTTCTGGAACGGTGGATGCTCAGACGAAAAACTTTCTGCGAGTGCGGGCGTTTTCGTAAAACATTAATCATGGAGGTTTTATAGGTGAATACGTAGGCAATACTCACATGATAAATTCTTTGTTTTTTATTGAGCTTAGTAAATAGCGTTCTAATATTTTTTCAGTGCATACGATATCTCTCTGCAGCCCTCATTTTCATTCTGCGACAACGTCGTGCCGTCGCTCGATGTTCTGCTTTGGGGGCCTAAAGGATATACTACAGCGAGATAGGCCCCTGAAAGTGTAGAAAACCGGGAGGAGATTCTCTGACATTCAGGAAACCTACCTTAACCGGTGGAATACTTTAAGAAGATGAATACTGATTAAGATCAAAATGATATTTACTCGGTGAAATTCTTGAAAACTTGAAATCTCTAACACCAGGATAGGGATAATATTAGTTATTTGAGATATGAGGTAATGCGGGATATTTAACTGCAGAACCGGTAGATTTAAAATGAAAATTTACCTAGTACAAAAAGGAACCATAATAGTTGCGATAAATCTGTTCTAGGATACATGGACTAGGTAAAATAGGTTCCTTCAGTAGAGCTAATTATCTTAATATGATAATCAAACACTAAACTCGCATGTAATCTCCGGCATGATATACTCTAGCATGATTTAGTACCTTGTAGTGCTATTTATCCGTCGCATTAATAACAGTAACCAGCAGCTTTATCTTAACAAGTGTACTGCATGTTAGCATGTTCGTCTACGTAACACTCTCCTAGTTTCTGGTCTGACTGCGCACTGTTGTCCTGACTGCTTTTGGCCTGCGCCTGGCATCCGGGGGAACGTGCGCGGTTCTGATTTAAACTGGGATGAAGTCTGCATGTCTGGTGTGGAATCATCCCGTGCCACACACTCAATAGGAGGGCTTGCACGGCATTTCGTAAATGTAGATATGTTTCTCATTGGTGCACGAGAGAAAATTGACCAAAGTAAGGAGGGATAATCTGCTCCCAGATTATTCAAAATTGAAAACACTTGTATAAAAGAATCTCTGTGAATTCTATTACAATCCTGAACAAGGAAACGGACTCATCGTCCGAAGCAGACTCTCACCAGCCCTGATGAGTTAAAAGGACAATAAATTACTTCTCCAGATTGGTCCCTCTTTCACACACTCATCCACCATTCCCATCGCCAACCTAATGATGACTTTTAAAATTGAAATTGGAGGGTGAAATAAAAAGTAAACTCGTTTAGGGGTCTCGAAATGGACCACGCGTGCCAATGTGGCAACCGACCCCCCTATGGGCACGACTACAAGACGAGATGCCGGCGGTACGGTGTGACGGGTTCGAACGAGGAAGGGGAGAAACGCGCTTCATCCTCACACCTTACCAGCAGCGCTTATTCTCCCGAAGGCCGGTTTGTAAATAAATCAACGCTCACTCCGAGCACTTAACCTGAAATTAACGAAAAGAATTATAGGGCATCGGTGAAAAAATTATCCCAGTCGTTCCGAGCCCATTCCTTCCTAGCTCTTCTGTAAAACCATCACATATTAAGGTGGTTGGAGCGCGGATCTTGAGTCACTGATGGCATATTTTAATAACTTCTCAAGTAAGAAGAAAAAATATTCTTGAACGACACTGCACAAAAGTGGATCTAATTAGACGATGTACATAGCCCAAAATGTAGCGACATAAAGAAAGCAAGAATTATATTTTTAGGTAGTTGGAGCGATTTAGTTCCCAAGTCAATTAGAGACCATATTCGAATCGTACGTTTTTATTTCACCATCGGTAGGACACATTAATTTGATATTGCATTATTATTGGAGCAATAATATAGTTTATTAACATTACTATTATATTAATGGAGCAATAATATAGTTTTGTACGAAAGAAATTGTAAGCAATTAAATGAAAATATCTATATTTCTTAAACTTGGCTCATTTTGTTTTCGCGCGGTAAGTTTGAAACTACTTCGAAACAGAAGGCATTTAGTGATACCGAAGAATTTCCTGCAGAGACAATATGATTCATTTTCAAAAATAGTTGATAAAACATACAAACTACATGCTGTGAATTTTTTGACGGGATTTTAGTGTAAGAAATTCCTCATTAAAAAAAAAACTCTCTCTGGAGTGTATACACGTACCATTTGTAGAAGGGATGGTGTTTTTTGGCAAATATCCCGGAGAGTAGTGCAGTAAAGGGTTGAATCTTCGGTGTCATTGGAGGGTTGAGATATTTTTCTTTAAAATGAGACCAAATTCATTGATTTCTAGGTGAAATGATATTTCGCTCATACTACCTAAAACTTTTTGTCTCAGGTAAAGCATCGCTATAAGTTAGGATTACGGCGCGGAATTCGAAATTTGAGCAAAAATCGAATGTAAATACTTTTTTTCGACTTGATTACTTGATATTAATAAGGAACCATCATAATTAATATAATGCGCAAGTTTTCACGTTCAGGACATAATCTGTACAAATTCCATCGGATTATTTTGAAAAATGTGCCATTATGCCACCTATTAAAAAAGTATTAAATATTCGAGATACCAAATCAATAGCAGACTAATACTTTTTGGTTTTTATCGATAAATATTACTAAGAAGTACACGTATGAAAAGCTTCACCCAAATTTAAACGTAAATAAAAATTTCCTCTACATCAACATACTATCCTGAGGGCCGCCACATGGGCGTGTGGCAGGGGGTGTTAGGATACCAGCCGTGTTAAGATGTAAGGGATAAGGTTTTGGGAGGTGGAATGGTAACGTGTATTCTGGAAGTGTTTAGTGGAACTCAGTTTTTATTGTGGTCGCTTATTGTGTGCGGAAAGGACGAGTTTTTGTACCTATCTGTTCGGGAGTGTATCTCTCTTATTTTCTCGGTTCTGTCAGACCTAGAGATGAAGTGAGACGTCATGACAATATTCTCTGTGTCTCTCTGAAATACAACTGTCCTAAGTTTCTCAAGCAAGCAAAGCGTAGTGTGTAGACTCCAAATCTCTTGGAGCTCCCACCTTAATTCTTCCAAAAGTTGTGAAACACCGTTGGCTCGTACCAGTTTTTATCAAAGCGTGCAGCATTTATTTATATTTCATTAATTTTTTGAATAAATCTTTATGGCCAGGGTTATATAATGCTCACGGTGAATTCGAGGTGTGGTCTAACCAGAACGAAGTAGCATCTCTCCTTTACTTTTCATCCGAGGACCTTCCTATTATACGCTTGATAAACCCTAGTTTCTTTAATGTTGTGCCCTGGCACCTTAGGGAAGGTTGTTCAAGTGTCCCATCGGGTTAGGGGTTGAATTTCTGTTGACGTTTCGAAGAACAACTTGCTCTATATTATCATATCTTCTGAATTCTCTTTTTTTACCTTCATCTTTGTGCCCGGTGTCTGCTGATTGATTAATGTGTTGCCGTGCATTCCCATCTCCCCTATTATTCCCAATTCATTTGATCGGTTTTCAGATATAACTCCAGCGTAATCCAATATCTTGTTTTAACTTATTGGTATCAAAGCTGATTTCAATTTCCTAAGTTGAACAATCCTCAAAGCCACGCGTGCGGCAAAGTATTTTTTCTTTTAACTAAACCAGTGGAATACGAGAAACCTTCCTCCAAAAGATAGGCTGGGAGAAAATCAAATCTTTAATCAATTCTCTCTCTCATTAGACTTGAAACGCAATTATTGGTCATCCTCTCATTAAGTTTTCCTATAATCATTCGCGCAAGAGCAATCAGCAAATTTTCATTCTAATTTAATTGTGACCAAATCTTTTGACATTTTTACCCGTAATTTAACGCGGCTTTTACGCTATGTAGTAATATTACCACCACCATTTATGGGCGTTGAATCTGTTTATTGATAGCGGTCGCTATCTTCATGAGGCGACGATATTAGCCACACGCCTTTCGAATTTAACTAAGTCAGCAGATAAACTGGGTCAGTTCAGGCGTAACTTCATGTAAATTAATCATGATTTCTGAATTATTTTTACAATAGAATGTAAAGAACACTTTGTATTTTTCAACAATTGATTTTCAATTATTGAAAGGTACCTAAGAATGACGGCTTAGCGTCGAAACTAGTAGTGCGATTGAAAATACATTGTAGAAAAATACAGTGTTCTTTACATTCAAGTATCAAAATAATTCAGACATAAGTTATCAGACGCTAAATCGTTGCGAGAGAAGAACCAAATTTGACGCCCAGTTAAGCACTGTAACTCCCATGATAATTCCACGTTAATTTGGCCTTAATTTTTATCTGTAAGGGACGTTAGTTTTAAGAGATGCCAGGCGGGACTGACGGAAAAATAACTTCATCTCCTCACACCTTAGCCCCGCTCTTTTCCTCTCTGGACGCTGGAGGAGCGGCGTTTGGACCCGTGGGGGTGGGGGAGGCGAGGGAGAAAGGACGGGAAAACGTCTTCAAAACGGCGGCGCCGGGCTGTGCGTGGGAACCTACCGAGACTTATGGCCGGGGAAAGGCGCATAGGAAGGTAGGGTGAAGTGATGGGGCTTTATGCGCGGGGTTCAGAGATGGCTTTAGAGGAAAAAAAAGGACGATTGCGATCCGGTTGCTCGAGGGATGGTAAAAACGAAAGGTGTTTCCCCCATAGCCTTCTTCCCGGGGTCGACGAAAGGTGGGGGTAGAGGGTGGTTTGAGGGCGGGGGGAGGAAATTAAAAGACGTCTTGCAATCTCTGTCTCGGATCCGACGTTCGGAGCCTTATTGGCCTCTATACCTCTCTTTCTCTCGCTCAAGTCGCCGATCTCCTTCCCATCCGAGACTGCCGACGAGCACTTCCTCATTGCACAAGTGCCGCGAGATGTTCCATCAATGCATCAAAAGGTCGACTCTTCCCTAAGAGAACCGATTCCTATAAGGCTTCTTCTCGAGTCACTAGATTCCCTTCCAGCACCCCTATCTAGGTTCCCTGATACGCCAACTCGGGAAAGGCTGGCGCTTTTGCTACCGGCATCTCTTCTAAAACGACAAAAGCTGAAATCACTAAATTAAAACCAACGCAGTTAAAGCGTTACTTGGTGAAATCGTTTCATTAAAAAAAACAGCGGGCAGAAGACCTGGTGGGTTCCACAGAACAATTTATTGAAATACTTAACGACCGGTTTTAGTTAAGTTAGGAAACGCATGTGTACTTAAGGATTGAATTTATCGACAAAACCGGCTGCACGGTGATCAGATGAATAGGTCAGCATAACCAGCAAATAATACAGAGTACTTGGTTGAATCGTTCGATATTATAAAAAGTAGAAGCATTTTAACTAGAACAGCATAGCCAGCCAAAAATATACACAAAAATGGGTGAAATTCATTTTAAGCAAAAAATTCATTCGCGGGAAGAGAGAATCGATATTCACAGCTAAAGAGTATCCTAATTGGTAGAAGCACCCGTCGCCAAACAGCGGGATCTGGGTTATAATCCCAGTCCAGACCAGTGACCCTTTTTTAATAAATGAAGTAGACATCGTAGAGAGTTAAAACAATTGGTAAATTTTATCTATTAGGCTCTCAAGAAACTAATGTTTCATTAACCAACAGTCATATCCAGAATCCTCGGCTACAAAAGAGAGTCAATTGAAAACGGGTCCTAAGCATTTCAAACACAAACGGGAGTCAATACCTCCGGAGAGGTTATAGGACACCTCGGCGCAGGGTCGTCTCGGCCGAGACGGCTGCGCCGAGGTGTCCCATTCCCCTCAGGAGATACACGGATATGCGAAAAGCAACGCGAAATAATTATTTCCAACGGGGGACTCTCATTAAAATTTCAATTCAGTCCATTCATCAAAAGTGACATCCGTGAATGTTATTCTTTCCGACATAGAATGCTCGTTAATTCGTCAGAACGGCACTCACCTGAAGACTTTTGGTTCGCTAGATTTGTTAAGGCTTTCGGCGCGAGTTCGAGGGATCTGCGCTCGCTTCGCAGTCCCGGGAAATGACTTTTTAATGGTGAGAGATGGCACAGTTAATTCGAATCCGTGCAAAAACTCATCACTTCGTCTTCTCTTTATGGGATCGGCTACGTAGCTGGCTTCTGAAACCACTTTGATCGACCAACTGCCGATGGTTGGCCAATAGCGAAGACTACTAAACACTTCCACCTTAAGACGATTCTTGGAATACAGTTCGGCTGCGTATGTTCTCAGTAGTGAAACCACTTGCCTTGCTATTCCGCTATTTTTTCTTCAAAATAAAATAAGTTTCAATTTTATCTCATGGTATCATTTCGTATTCTATCTTAAAATAAGCAACCTTTTTCTGTTTTAAGTCATTTCATTTCAATAGGTGATATTTTCTTTCTGTCACTCTTTGAAGCAACCAACCTTTGAAGTAACAAGTTCGGGTGCCATATAGTGCTACCGGGCCAGCCATGGTTTCGCAAAATTGAGTTTATTCTATTTCTTTGTTTCATTTTTTAGTGCTTAAAGGGAAGTGTACCACTGATGTGAAAACACAAATTTGCCTTATGATAACTTAGGTAGCTACGGCTAATCGTGAATAAAGAGAAGAAAAACGTAATGAAAATGTAACCATGTAATGCGATTATTTTTCGCTGCACAAGAGAAAATTGCAATTAACTAATAAGAGTATCAAAGAAATACCAAACGATTTACGCGCATTATATCCATGCATAAAATTCGGCAAAATTCGTTATCGTAAGCAAAGCACGTTCACGGGGTAACTTACAAGGAAAATATTCCGTGAAAGAAATGGGACCTCGCACGCACAGGTTACAAAAGGACCCATTTGAGTTGTTTTATATTTTGCTTTTATAATCCCATCCACTCAATGCAAATAGGTTTCGTCCACTGGTTTATATTTTCCAGCGTCATTTACAGAGAGGATCGCTGTCGAAGAGACTGGTTTACGTGTCACAAATTTAAAACTCGCGTCACATAAAAGGCATGTCGTAAACTTGGTGGAAAAGATTTTACGCCGGAAGAAACCAGCGCCTTCCACCGCTGTTCCCATTACTGTGTTTCTCATGGTTCGAGCATGAAATGTTACTTATCAAAAGTGGATTTTTAACACTGCCTTGAAAGATGGCACAGGAGGTTAGTTTAAGGAATGAGCATACGATAAGGCTGCTTATTAACTGCTCAGTTACGATAAAATGATAAGTCCAACGTACAAAATTTACAGACGATCATACAAAAGCGATTCATTTCCTGAAAACGTAAGCAAATGAGGTATATGATAAGGATTTATAGGTGTGTAGAGTACAGATGCCGCCATCTTTGGTCCGCTGTTGCCTGCGGCATACGCATGGGAAACAAGTATACAGACCTCTCATTTTTTAAAATGATTTTTTCGTTCTTTTTATTTCAAAGCATAAGTGTTACATTACCGTGAGTCGTACTTCATCGCATTTACCTAGTTTCTTCGGTATTTTCAGTTACACTCAGATCATACCCAACTAATGGCAACATATAAAATAGGCTTCCATGAATGTGACCATTTAAATTTTCAGGGTTTAATGAGCAAGAATAAAAGTGGAGCCTAAAAATCAGTCATTGATCAATTTTTCTGAATTTTCCACAGTTTCTCGGGTATTTGTTAGACCAAAACAACTGCGTCGATGACAAAAATCGGAAATGAGAGAACATCACAAAGCTAAAGGGTCTGTATTGACCAGGGAAGAAGCCCATTGGTAGCGTGAAAGCTAGTCAACATTTTATAGAAAATCAGACGAACGCATTTATGAATATGCGGAGCAGAGAAAAGTAGTAGAGCATCAGAAATTTAAATTTATCGGACAAATTGACTTGGGTTGACTCCGCAAGCATACATTCCGCCCCTTTCAACGCAGTCAAATATGAGAGACTAAAATTTTTTCAGACTTAAAGTTTTTCCATTTTTTCCGATGTTCCACGTAAGTATTCAAAGGAATTATGAGCACTTGAACGTCTTTACAGTTCAAAATTTGCAGCTAAACTACCGTTATCCTTACTCTTCTAGGGTAAATAATTGGTTTTTAATTTATTTTTGTGCATCTCGCGAGCTAATATGACAGTCCAACTATAGTATGCCAGAAACAAATGCCATAAAATGACATTTTTCAGAGTTACTGCCGGTTTTCCCCAGATTATTAATGAAACATGCAAAACAGCAATATCCCCGGATGGTAATTTTCCCAGTTTTCCAGGAGAGCGGACCTCAAGGAAGAACGGAACATACTCTTCACCTTTCAATAACAATCATTTTCAATAAACTTCTATTAAAACCATACCAATTTATGGGCACACGCTAAATTGGGGGAGAAAAAATTTAGAAGCTTTCTTAATATTACAGTTTTGTTGTTTCTCATCAACCATTCGCTCAAAGCATCCAGAATTAAAATTAAGGAGCAAACCAGAGTAAAAATTTGATGTTTATAGTCAATTCAAGGAACAAAGTCGGATTGGCTACACAAACAAGGCCTCAGCTATTGCGTTGGCATCAATGATAAAAGGTTGCTAAGCCGTTTCGGCATAATATGTAATCCTTTTAGTGTGTAAGGGTTACGCTTATGAATCATAAATATATGCTTTCCAGGGGCGAACGGCTCACGGCGAGTTCCAATCTAATTATGGCAAAAAATGCCGCTTGAAAGGGCTCTAGTTGTCCCATATGGCTTATCTGCCTTATAGCGACCTCTCTGCCATCATTATGACCTTTCTATTGAGCTATTCTAGGGTAGGCATCTCTTACAGATGGATGCGATCAAATTACAAATCAAAATTTAATTGTAATATTTTCGTTATATTCTGTCATTCGCCCACAAAAATACTTTTGGGAAAACAATCCCATGTTGAAAGGGTTGCAAGCAATAGAACAATGCTGATCACTATGGATCATATCCTCAGAACCACGCCAATATTAACCCTTTGAGGGTCAACCGATTTTCTAGGTACTATACTAAAATTGCCGTGGCATTTTTGCTTTAAGCTTCATAAGTAATCTGCATTTAGGTGCCATCTGTGAATAATCAGTGAAATACAAGCATCTAAGAGTGACATTGCAGGAGGAGCGCTATCGCGCTCCTGGCACTTTTCGCGAGAGACAGGAGGAGCGCGTTGGCGCTCCCCGGCACTCTAAGGGTTAAGTCCCCATTACATATAGAAGAACGTTCACTATTCTCGTTTAAAATAGATCAGCATCATACATTTAACATAAAAAAATCATCATTGTATTTATACAGAGGACAACCAAGACAACTCCAATTACTAAACTACGACTGGAAAGTTGGAGGATGTTTGTAGAGTTGATGAGGGAGATGACTTAAAAAAAAAAATTAGGAGGTTTGATCATGGCTCGGTGAGTCAGCAGAAATGAGACCTTTTATCATTTCATTCCGTGCCATTGAGAAAGCGCTGCTTTCTCCGATGACATGGCTAAGCTACTGAAAAGAAAAAGTAAATCACTAGAGAAGCGCATTTATCGACGTTTATAGTTCAAAGATAATTCATCTCGGACTTATGAGCCAACTAAAGTGTCATTCCCAAGAAGCTTTTGTCAAGCTTCGCTTTTCTCGCAATAATGGTTGTGGAACAGTAGTGGTTTGATTTTGACGCGAAAAAATACGACGAGATATAACGCTTTTACTGACCTTTAAAATATTTTGAGACTGATTGATTGATATTGATATTTGAAGGTTGATTACAAAAAAAGAATGTGGAAATATAGTCCTGCTAGAGGCATACTTTAAATTGATGGAGCGAATACTCTTTCCCAAAAAATACCAGAAGTACAAAAAGGATGAAAATGCGATCCCATACAAGTGGGATAATACCTTAATATACGTGCTAACTATCGCTCCTCTGACTAGCTTCTCCTTTTTAATTCTCAGCTCACTCATTTGAGTCAGGATTAAATTTTAGCACTCAACCATTCGTGATACATTTTTCAGGTGCCTAACGATAATATAACCATCGTTAAGTTGACTCGAAACAAAAATTAGGGTTTATTATTTAAAAAATAACTCGCGTGAAACTTTTATTGCGAGTTGGGGATACAAATGAGTTGAAATGAATAAATGAAAGCGCCACCATCGCCGTCACCTTCCATTATTTACGCATTTGTATCAGGTCCTTGTCCTTTTTTTGCGTAAACTTATTATTGATGAAATCCACATTCATGAGACAAGTTTTACATGCCTCGCTATCGCATGAGCGGGAAAAATTCATGAATTAAGAACTTATTTTGCTGACCGTCTGAACGAGAATCTTTCAGTCATAATGACACCTACAGCCGCTGTAACTTTATGTAACTTTTTACACTGAATTCAAAAATATACGACAGAGCACTATGCGAACGACAGATGGCATAACAGGAAAGTTTGGATTTAATTCTAAAAAGGGTAGAGTAAAATAGTGCGTTTTATTTGTCAGGCATATAATTTATTATACCCCGCTCCTATTCTAAAGCACTCGTCCGATGATGAGTGTTTTGAAAAAATCGAGTCGATGTTTAATCGATTATTTTAGTACTCGATGTTTTAGATGTCTCGGCCAAAAGCATCCGAGTAGTCCAATATATCGATGTCGATGTGACACCCCAACTACAGCGTGTAATCGGTACGAAAAGAGGAAATGGCGAAGAGTTTTCTATAGCGTCTACGAGTTATAGTATAGTATTTACACAAATATTAGAATCGCCTGATGTATCAACGGAACACATAGTATGAAAAACCTGACCGGCTCACGATAATGCACCAAAAAATACCAGCGTATCAATCCACTAATTATTATGCATGATCCATAATCTAACTACTACAGGCTGTTTACCGACAAATGTTTCCTCAAAATAATTCTGCTTCCGCCCTACAATGAAATAATATGAAAACATGCTAAGATATACGATGCATATAATATTCACCTCTTTACCATATTTCAGCTGGTGAAAATTTCGCACTTCATTGGCGTTTGCTTCTCAAGTGGACAAAGTATTCTCTGCGGGGAATCAATTAAGACGAGATTCACTGAGATACACACTTCACTGCAAGTAAAAAAGCTTTAAACCTCGATGACTACCGCCCAGACATTCAGCCGAACATACGAGCGATTGAGCGAATGACCTCGGGGAAAAATATCCATCTCCTTCGGTTTTCACGGCCGCGTTTTCCCCACTCAAAGAAAAACTCTCACTTTCTCCAAAAAAATAAATAAATAAACTCATTTAACTCGCCACGAGACGTCCCTTCCCTTCCTACAGCTCATTCTCTTCCATACATTTACTTGCCTTAACCCTTTGAGCAGTATGAACGTTCTTTTACGTCCTCGTGCCTCCTTGCCATGCAGGTTATGATCGTATATGCACGTCTTTCAAATTTGCGCAGGAGCAGTAAAGGCTTACGTTCACGCCTCCCATTAATATGCATTGTAAAACGTTTTTCCATCTACCCTGGTGGCTGGTGAGCCCAATTATCACTATAAAGAGTCTCTGAAGAGTCCTGCCACTTATTCCATTATTCTGCTAGCTACGTTCAGCCTTGAGTACTTGCATATCATTTGTAAATGGTTCCATCGACGGAATATATTGCATTCAAAGCTGGTTTTAGTCCTGTTCAAAGCTAATATTTTTGTTTTTATACCACAATATTTAGGATCTTGCTCAGTTAAATTGTTTTATTCATTTTATTTTGCTTGTGGAGAGTATGATCTTCTTGTTTTCATTGATTGCTTATCTAACAAACTTGAGTTCAAGGTGAAAAAATTGTAATCGGAAGTAATTTACTTATTTCCAAAAAACGCACTTCTAGGGCCAATGCAAACGAAAAAGTACTCATTGGTCAGAGGGTTAAGGTAGCAGCAGTGGTAATCGCGGCACTTACGGCACATTTTTATAATTTGTTCAAGAGATTCTAAAAAAATACTAGGACCAAATTTTTTTCAAAGAAAATCCGTTAATGCATTGGAACTCACAATGCATGCAGAAACGGAATCACGAGAATTACATTTTATATTTTTTTACCTTAAAGCATTTACGACTTGATATCACGGGTTATCGGAGCGTTGTTCGAAATTTAGGGGAAAACAATATTTGAATGATTTTACCGAATATTTTTTACCGATCCTTTTTTTAATTGACTGAACGTGACCCCTACAAATTTGTAGGCAAGCATTATAATAAATTGAAAAGTATGATTTCGCGTTCAGAAGAAAATCGGAACACGTGTAATCGAATTATGTTTCGATATATTTATCTCATGAGCCATGAGGTACCATCTCTATGAGTCAAAAAAGCACTGAATTGACAAAATCCAAATCGGTAAAATACTATTTTTTCACACTCATCTATTGATTTCAGTCAGATAACCGCCCAACTGTAGACTTTTGGGTTATACAAATCATTTCATCGATCCTTTTTTAAGCATTTTATGACATTTTTGTTTCGAAATATTTTTCCGTCGGGTGTTTTATAAAAGAATGCAATACATGTTTAATTATTTTCTAATGAGAGCCATTTTTCCGTATCACTCGTTGAAAAAAAAGTTACAAAGTTACAAAGCCTCTCACGAAATTTTCCATATCGAAAACAATCTCTCTGCTATTGTTCCTACCTACCATCTGCTCTTAAATTATCATCTCATCTGGAATTAAAATAAATGGCAAACAAATTCATTGCATTCAATTTGCAGACAACATAGCTCTAGTAGCTTACTCAGAGAAGGAATTAAGTCGAATGCTCAAGATTCTAAATAACTTAATATATTCTAATAATTATTAAAACTGAAACTTAAAATAAACACCAAGAAAACAAAAATCATGGTGGTAGAAAGAAAGGGAAGAGAAAAGATAACGAATGTATGTTTAGACGGAGTGAGACTGGAGGAAGTGACAGAGTTCTGCTACTTGGGTAGCATATTAGAGAATCATAACAACTGCTCCTCAGAGGTCAAAAGAAGAATAACGTTAGCCTTTCAATTAAAGAAAATTCTCCTAGTAAATAACAGCATTAGTATTGAGACTAGGAAGAAATTCCTGAAAAGCTTTGTATGGAGTGTGCTAACATTTGGATGCGAGAAATGGACACTAAGGCAGGGTGAAATGACCAAACTTGAAGCTGCAGAAATGTGGTTTTGAAGGAGGATTACAAAAACTAGTTGACCGACAGGAAAACTAATGAGCAAGTACTAAATGAAGTCCATACAGAAAGAGAAATATTGGAAACAATTAAAACAAGAAAACCAAAGCTCATCCAACACTTACTCAGGCACGACAACTTCATACAAAATATTATAGAAGGAAAAATTCTAGGCAAAAGACAGAGAGGACGACCGAGAACTTCACACCTAAAAGAATTGGCGATGGAAATGGGATGCACCTCGTACAATGAAATGAAGAGGAAGGCTGAAAAAAGGGATTGTTGGAAGTCGTGGCTGCGACAACAAAGATAACCTTTAGAAGAGAAGAAGACCATCTGCTTATACATGTCAAAGTACACATTTCTTCCGTCAATTCAACCCTGGATGTCACCTTTGGGTAAAGATCTATTGTAGGTAAAGTAAAGAAAGGTGATCAGCAGTTTGAAAAAAATACTGAAATTAAAACATTTTATGCTCCTATGAATACCCCGAAAAAAAGTTCTCGAGAAAAACATAGTGCCTATTTAAAAAAACACGAAAAACGTTATGCATCGAAAAAGTGTGTAAAAATATAAATTTCACACCGAGAAAAAAAGCAACATATTCAACAGAAAACGACCTGCGAAATTATAGATAATTTTAGAAGGTTGGGATAAAAAACTGAGTTTTAACGTTAATTTTGTTGAAAAATGATACGGACAAATGGCTCTCACTGGGAAATAGTAAAAAATTTATTGCATTCTTTCATAAACACCCATCTGAAAAATATTTTGAACCAAAAATTTCATTAAAAAGGTTTTTTAATACCTAAGTGAATATAAAAAAATTTCTCGAGAAAAAAATTGAACCTGATTGCAAATTAAAATCAGGGAATAATATCCCTCGCGAAAAATTGTGCAAGAATATTAGATTTGATACAGAGAAAAATAACCACATATTCATTAGAAAACGCTCTGCGGCGTTCTATATGCATATAGGAGGTTAGAATGAAAAACACCTAAAGGAAAATTATTTCGAACCAAAAATATCATTAAAAAGGTTTTTTAATGCTTTAAAAAATATCGACGAATAGAATTTAAAACCTCATCTCCTGAGGCTTCGCAATTTTCCAATTCCCTCCACGATGAACAAAACCGTAGGCTACATATAAAATAGCACCACCACCATCGATACCGCCATGAAAAACAATATCTACATCTACATAATACCCTGCGAGCTGCCGCATGGGCGTGTGGCAGGGGGTGTTAGGTCACCAGCCGTGTAAAGATGTAAGATTTTGGAGATGAAATGGTGACATGTATTATAGGAGTGTATTTAGTGGAGATCAGTTTTTATTCTAAGTCGCTCGTTGGGCGCGGAAAGAACGATTTTTTGTACCTATCAGTTCGGCATCTCTCTTATTTTGTCGCATTTGTCAAACCTAGAGATGTAGTGAGGAGTTATGATAAAATTCTCTGTGTGGCTCAGAATAATATCAGTTCTGAATTTCTCAAGCAATCTAAGCGTAGTGTGTAGCCTCCGAGTCTTTAAGGGCTCCCACCTTAATCTAAATTTACTGCTAACGCTAGAACTTAGGTCATTAATATGAATAATCAATAAAAAAGGGCAGATCACACTTCCTTGAGGAACACCGGATGTGACTTCGACCATATCGCAACAACTATTTCAATAATTTTCATTCTCGAATTCCAACTATCTCAGAAAAATCAGGATGAGCCTCGGAACGTGGATTATATTCGTGAATGTCGTATCGAGTGTATTAACGTTAAAGGCTTTTTCAGTGATTCGGTTGTTGACTATAAAACTCTCCAGCAGTGAGGAGAAAGTTTTACTTTCAGAGAAGATGGAATTTCGTACGAAAAGGACGTTTATTCCCCCACAAGCAGTGAGCGAATGTATGGAAGTGGCTCCCGGGGAAAGATGGGTCTCGAGGAAGTCGAAGAGAATAGGCAGGGAGGAAGTAATTGGTCTTTTTCGCCCTCCTCGGCGAGGGAGGCCGTCGGCCGATGTAGGAGTAGGATGGCGCTGGGGGGTTCGAAGTCCGGCGGAAGTGGGTGGGAAGTTGAAGGAGGGTGGGGGTGGTAAAAGACAGGGGGAATGACGGTGGGGTTAATGTGACAAGGCGAGATGCTGTGGAGGGAATGATGTCTCACACGCTCCGAGCTGGAGAGAGAAGAGAAAGGATCAATTAAGGACAAGCTGGCCACGACGGATCTTACGTGGCTGTGTGGGGAGGATGGCGTAACGGAGGAAATCAAAGAAAGAAAGCCCCAGATGCGATCGTGATTCTCATCACGTGGGAGGCAATCATCTGGTCTATGTGACATCTGAATCACAAAGTAAGGTCGGGAAATGGAAAGCACAAACTACAAAGTGATATCGGCATAGATATTGCGTGAAATTACAACGTACTATCTTAATAAATCAGCTTGGGAAGGAGTTGGTGAAAGAATTGATTATATGAGACTGGTTATGTCAGGTGAAACATTTTGAGACTTACTTAACATTGTGAAATGAAATGCTGGAAATTTAGTAATTCCACATAAAGTTTATTAACGACCTAGGTTTCGACTTATGAAGTCATCATCAGATCTAATGACGAGTCGACTGCAGCGCCACTTACATTGATCTACCGCATTTTGATATCGATTACAGCAATAATTGACTATTTTTTTAATGAATCCTACCGGTTAAGGTAGATTTTGTTGAATGTTAGAGTATCTCCTCCCGGTTTGCTACACTTTCAGGGGCCTATCTCACTCTAGTATCTTCACCTTTTTGCCTCAGAATACGATCTAACCATCTCCATCCTGTCCGTTAAACCTATCCCTTGCTTCCCCTTCCCGGCTTGCCCAACATCCTTCCCTCGATCACTATCTTCAGCAACCCATCGCCCCTTATTACATCCTCCAGCCACCTACTCTACCCACCTCGAATTCCATTCAGAAGTTTCCATTCCTCGCCCACCATCTCAAGAACTTCCTCGTTAGTCGTCCTTACCGTCCACCTCACCTTCTCCATCAGCCTCCACACCCACATCTCAAATGCCTGCAGCCTGTTCTTGTCTTCTTTTCTGAGGGTCTACGTTTCTGCCCCATACAACGCTACGCTCCATATCAAGCTCTTCACCAGCCTCTTCTTCGCACCCAATGTCCCTGGAATCATCTCCCTTAGGCAGGTTTACACATAGATTTCACTTCCATGACAGGAACCTTGCTAGTCGCTTGCAAGCGACACTTCGATGTGTAAGCACTCACTTCCATGGCGGTAGAGGTCGATAGTGGTGGTAATCGATTGGTTGCTACTTGCAAGGAAGATAGACTGGTTTCTATTTTGCCTACAAGTGATTTTGCCATATAATCGCATCGCATCCGGCGAAATCTTGGTCACATGACAGCAAACGGAGATTTAAAATGTAAACAACGAATAGCATAGTAGAAGGAAGACTCATTGTTGCTTATTTAAATATTTATTTGAACTTGAAAATATTTTAAATGCCAAAGAACTCCTTATGTAAGTTTTATGACTTATCTCTTATTAGATTATCATTATTATTGTCACAATTGACGCACTTGATTCGACGTAATAATGCACAATTATTGTAATTTATACAAATTTATAAAACCAACGAATGCCTACGGAACTCAAACAGCGATATACGAAAGCCATTATTGCCAAATTTGGGCGATTTCCGTAACTACAACATTCATTGTTTACTACCGTCATCCATTTGTTTGGAAAAAGTCGGAAGTAATGCGTAAGCAGAACGTTGCCCTGCTGGTGGCGATATGATTCGAGATATCGCTACCCTCGCTACTTACACAGAAGTCAACTTCCATGAGTAAACCCGCCTTTAACTATCAAATAGCAAATTATTGACAGATATCCATGATTGCATCTAGGAGTTAATTCAGAGTTTTCATCCCTGGCCTATAGAGCCGACTTTATAATAGATGACTCAAATGTCTCTCGGTCAGTCAGCCCTGCTCGCGTACGTCGTCCAAAAAACGCTACATGCAGCACTTAATTCATTAAGTTCGAAGAACTGCGAAAGAACCCGGCGAAAAAAAATCAACTCCCACACCAAACGAACAACGTTTTTTTGCGACTGGACTACTTAACTCCGGGGAATCATCATGACTGTGCGAATGAGTGACACCTCCGCAGCTGAGTGGCAGCAATTCGTGGCATTTGTGCCGGGCTTAGTGATGGGGCCCTCCCCTTAACGAGACACAGACCATTGGATGGATGGAAGAGGGACGTAAAAGGGAAAGGGAGGGAGAATTCGCTGGAGACGTAGAAAGTAACTCACAAGGATATAAATTATTAGACCTTCGGAATGCAATTTAAGTTTTTTTTAACAGAGTAATATGGAGATGGAGCCGCGACGAATAGATTACCGTTTGCCCGTTTGTGGTGGAAAAACACTGCTATTCATGAAAAGTGGTGTGAAAACACTGGTATTCGTGCATTGTTGTGGGAAAACCCTGGAGTTCATGGATTACAGACTACCTCGGCAATCAGTAAGTTTTATTCGGTCCACGAGACTTCATTTTCTTTTAAATATAACGCATTGTATTTTCACTCACTTCATGCGCGTTTGTAATCCAGCGCTATCCACACAATTATGTCTCTGCAATGCGGCATTGTTAAGGGTTTCTGGGAGATATGCCAACCTTTTGTAAAAGGCAGATGCTATCCAATGAAATGCTGTTTCAACTACTGCGATAATATATCGTTTTAATTTAGTTTTGATGTACGTTTACAACGTGGAGTTGATTAAAAGATTTGGATTGAATTGGAAAATTGGGGAGGCGACCGACAACTAAGGTCATTGGCGTCATAGGAGAAGGTAAGGGAGGAAGGGTGGAGAGAAACCCGGCGTCAGCATTAGCCTGCTCTTAACGGAAGGCGCCCAGGGGATCACGATTTGGCGTCTCATCCCACGGACGGAGTACTATACTTAGAAGTACCCTCCTCATAACTCTCAAGTAGGGATGGAAAACATCCTCCTCTGCAGGGAATTGAACCATGGTCGTCCGTATGGTTAGCCAGTACTCTAGCCGCCACACAAACCCGATCCCCCTTCATTAAAAATATTTATTCAGTTTAAATATTTACTTAAAATATTTAAGTGTTTACTATCCTTCTTACGTCAACTATCGCAGACCGCTGAAAACCAATACATACCATGCATAATGAATACCAACATTTTTTTCTGGATTAGAAAACCAAGGTTAATCGGGAAATTGTGTAGGATATCAGCCATTGTGAAAGAGCGAAAAGCCAAGGCTCTGCCGGTGGAGAAAATCGACAATTCATCTTTTTATTTCGGTAAGCTTTGCTCTTCCGATTACAGCGATATCTAACGGAATAGGAAACAGATGGTCAACGAGGTGCTTAACATTCAGTATGCTTCGCTGTCATTTCACGGGTACCCTAATAGTACCAAACGTAGCTCACACTTGGAAAAACCCGCAGATAACAATATGGGCGTTCAATAAGCATACCTCTGGGCGTTCAATAAGCATACTGGTCACAGAGAACTGGGCGACTCTCTTAGTGTAGAGAGGCAGAAACAACTAACAGTATTTGGTATATTCTAGATGAGGCCTAGAAATTATAAATAGACACAAATCCTAAAACAAATAGATCACAAAAGCTAGCGGTTGTAGCCTTTTACCCACTATTTGAAGGCAGCAATTCTCAACATACAGTCATCCATATGCTAAGCAAATCCAAGCGAATAATATGGTAAGTTCCCTCTGTGAGCAGAACTATTCGCAGTGGTGAGCGAATGCGAGGATTTCATATAGGATGAAAAAAACAGTAGCCTTCACGGAAATTTGGGCGAAATTCCGTAGTGTCTAATAACTTTTTTTATCAATTTAAATTATCTGATTCAACATCAGTAAATTTTTGATTAACTATCGTCTTCATTCTTGCGATTACAGTTGGGTGGAGAAATCAACGGAAATAATGTAAATTTCACATGTTTCCAGACTACTGAAACGTCATCATTGACTAAGCGTCTCGTAGTCCACTTAAAACTTTTCCCCTCGCACTGTCCAGTATCCCAAACGTTACTTCGCCCCACGCTCTTGGAATTCTCTGCCAACAGTTTTCACGCTTAAAAGATGTCATGCACGCGGGAAAGGGAATTAATCTTGCGTCATACCCAGTGCCAGAAAAAGTACCCGACGAAAGTCAGTCAGGCGAAAAAAATTCCCCGATTACAGCAATGACACAATGTTTTAATAGCTGATCCATTATGGCTGACTATCGCGACTAGACGGTAGGAACTATTGGGCATAACGAGCAGAGAGAAATTTAGTGAGTCAGTAGAATATTAGAGATGACGGGAACAAAGCACTGGTGGAAGCTTAAATATTTTATTAATAAAATCTGAATAGTAGTTAAGGATTAGGATTCTGAAAACCTGCAACTCAAAATATTCGTAAGAGAATACGTGAGCCTAGCAGAAAGGTACTAATTATGAATCCAAGTTCGTCGAAACAACCGAAGAATTGCTATCAGAACATGAAGCAAATGGAATAAAAAAATAATTTGTCCAAGACAGTTTTTAAAGCCAGGCGAGATGACGCTTATCTGAGCTCCTGAAGGTAGTAAATGAAACACATCGTGTAGGAGATGAGTTCAGAGGAGTGTAGTAGTATCCATATTGCGAAGGATACTTTGTACTTTCCTGCATTCCTTAATATTACAGTAAAGTGCAAAGTATTCTTTGCAATAATGATACTATCATTTCATTCCACTACCAAGTGACGTCTGATGCAAAAAAGTTTATTTGAGGGTAGTAGTATTTGATATAAGATTCATGACAGAAATTACTTTTCAATTCTGAAACAAATTGAACGGATCAGACAATTCTAACAATTATTTTTCTTATAGCATTTTAATTCTAATGGAACCCATTCAATTCTAATAGATTCTAGCTGATTCTGATGGAATCCCTTTCAAGCTAGCCGCTTCGTCCCAATTGATGAAGAACATACATAATTTAAAAAAAAAGATATAGTTACATGTGACGTCCATATTCTAAAAAATTAACAGGATCAAAATTTAGTCCACAAAAACCATGAAAGTAAAAAAAATTATGAAAATATTTCTGGCTATGAATTCCACGGCATCAAAACGCTACTTCATCGTAAAAATGGTGTTAGACTTAAAAGGACGGTTTTTCTTCAAGTAATGCAACGCGAATTCGAGTGGCACTCGACTGATTAAATCACAGATGAAATTAGTGCCTCTGGAAGAGTTGGTTTTGAAATTAATTTCAACTTGGAAGTGTGACCACTTTTATTCACGCCCTCTTCTATCCAAAGTTCGTCAAAGTAGACTCACCCGGGCCGAAAATGTGTTCTTTCGCAGGTGTCAGGAAATAGCAATAGAGTAAAGATTAAACCACATTGGTTAGGATAGAGTTGTCTTGGTCGTTAGTGGACGTGGGTGGGATAATTTGCAGGCGATGCGCTTTCTTACTATTGTTTTCTTCAGCTCTATTGTTTTGCTCCGATGTTTTAAATGATGTATACAAATAGAAGTTTCTATTACCGTTCCCGCATTTAATTCGAACGAAGGGGAAGGTTTAGAATTCCTTAATTGATGTTTATTAATCTGTGTGCTTATGCTCAACTAATTAGACAGATTTTGCTAATCATTTTCTCAGGACGTAAGAGTTAAAAACCGCAGCTCCTTGAGCACGGGTTGCGATATGGCTTGGTTGAATGTACGTCGATGTATAGAACGGCGTCAAGAGTAGAGAAGAATGCCTCAGGAAGAGGTGATTTGGGCATGTATTCCAACTTGGGAGTGTGACCACTATTATCCACATAGCTCTTCTATCAGCAATGCGTCAAAATAGACTCTTCCAGGCCAAAAATGTTTTTTCTGCACGTGTCAGGAACTTTCAACCGAGCCATACCTTCAAGATATTCAACCCGACCAATTTACCATTTTTATCAACCTCAACCTGATCCATGCCATCAAGTTATTCGACGCTAATCTTATACATTTTTACGCCATTATAAAGGAAAAATTTAACTGATTAATGAATGAATAAAACATCATTTTCAAAAATCAGCATTTAATGAATTAAACTCTTTTTTCACCTGGTGGTATTCCATGTTTAACAATATTTTTATTCACTAAAGTTTTACAATACTACGTAAATAAACAAAACAGACTCGACCCGGGTTTCAACGAATGATGGTCATCATCAGGTGATACTTCGTAAAAAAAATCCCTCAATATAACTATACACTTCTCACGGCTGGCGAGGCAGAGAGGGAGGCTGTGATATGGAGGGACGATTTTACGAAGTATCACCTGATGATGACGATCATTCGTCAAAACCCGGGTTGAGTCTGTCTTATTTATTCACGTGGTATGGTAAAAATTTTGTGAGTAAAACATTGGTTAGCATTTAATGAATTTTCAAAAAACATTCACCAAAGCGAAGCGCCAGTCAACAGGGGGGACATGGAAGTCTCCAGCGAGCGCAGTAAACGGTAGCGCAATCGCTTCACGCTACTTGCAGTACGGTATTAGAAGCGCGCTCATGGCCGAGACGTTATAAAGTCGGGAATTTAAAAAGTTACTGAATCGGGGACTATTATAATCGCTCGATCGATTCCTCGATGCGGAGATCAACAGCTTGACAATGGCTAACACGAAAAACAAAAGGGGAACCTTTTAGAAAGGAATCCTCCCGGGTGATTGCGGGTAATGAACTATGAAAAATGCTTTCTTGCGTTGCAAAAAAAGCGAACGTTTTGAGAGCGCCTTTCAGAAGTGATAGCGACCGGCAATAACTTATCGCTGCAGCCGAGAAAACACACCGATTCTCACCGAAGGGGTATAAATCAGTCACATTAAATGGGAGATAGAGAGAGAGTGGTGTTAGTCGGCATGGGCAACATGAGCTGAGAACATTTTGCAATAAATTTACCAAAAAGCAGGAGACCTCGAGCAAATCTGGTTAGTAAAAGGTTATGAATACTTTCAATTATTTTCACTAACATCCACGCCTACCTGCGAGTGGTCATGAAAGCATGCCGCAGGGTGTTGGTGTATTATCTATTAATTAAGAACATGTTCATTCGTAAAGTTTTGAATGTCATAGTAAATATCTAAATTTATTGTGCCTTGTTACTAACTTTAGACTGCGTCCAAATTAGGCAATAGTGCAAGAAATGCAGCAGATTTTAATCATACCCGCGGCCGCTCAGGGAGGGAAATCGTGTGGATGAAGAATCCATGATAGTGGCCTTTGTTTATATCATACTACAGTTTTTAAAAATTGCTTACACTTCATTTCTTTCCACACCAAATCAGCACATTTCTACGGCGCTATTACCTCGAGCGGACTCTAGGCGTAATTCTGTCATAATGGGTCGTTCAATCCTAAGATTGGTTGGCCGCAGCCCTCTACCCTTCCCTACCTAATGCTAGTTCCCTTACCTCCTGGTATCTCATCCAAGTACTCTCCTCTTTACTTAGTCCATAAACTCATTCCTGGGTTTTCCTGTGGGAAATTTTCCCTCTATTTAACCATCAATTATGTTCCTCACAAACCCATTGTGTCTCAGGTCGTGTCCATTTCATCTGGTTCTTCTCTATATAGTGTCCCATATGATCCTCTCCTCCTCTACTCTTATGTATACTTCATCATTTCTTATTTCGTAATTCTGTATTAATCTCAATTTCACGATGAGAAAGGACTACACGTCCTAATTCATCGGAAAATGGCGTTAGACTTCACAAAGCGGTTTTTCTGAAAGTAACGTTAGGCGCTTTCAGGTGATACTCAACTGGTTTAATCATAATAGAAGAAATTAATGGTTCATATTTTCGGAGGTGAAGGCAACGATCTACTGTGACTCAATTCTTTCGGTTTAAATACATGAGCAACTGAGATGTGATGCTGCACAGGGTTGAATCGATAAGCCTGGCAGTCAATTTATCAAGTTTTTATGAGTCGTAGCTGGGGGTATATATTATATATATCTGGTAGCTGATAAAATAATCAATGGTGACGATAAGTAAAGAAAGAGAAGGGGGCGGATAAGTCCGCGTGCTTTCGGGTAAATGAAAAAGGGTAGAAACCCTCCCAAATATAAGTAACTATAACTAAAACTAAAGATTCTAACGGGATGTGACTGCTCTGTTAACCGAGCGCCGGGTTGACGGGAGGGAGGTAGGCTGAGTGAAGGAGAGGGACGGGGTAGAGTACAGTGAATAGCACCAACTTGAGATCACCGCTAGATGGTGCTTAGATATTAGTGCTGAGATAAATATCGAAGCACACTTGACCAATGTTATGCATGCAAAAATTATATGGTGCTCGAACTACATGTATTCCATTCAAAACATCACCAGAAGTCGTCAAAATCACTCAGAAATGCAATGCAGCTCTTCACTATATTCACTTTCCAGCTAGCCGCATTGTCCCCAATAGATGAAGAGCAAGCATCATTTTTAACATACACATATTTTATATTTGAGTATGCTCGAAAATTTTCTGTCATAAACACTACTCCAAAATTAGGAATACATTTTATGCATCTTCACCAGTCCTCATTTTACTATCCCTAGAGTTAGCTTCCTGCATATCACATGCATTTGGTATCCTCGTACTGGTCTCGTTCATTTTTACCCCCATCAATGAGGCTCCATTGTTTCAGAATATGCACTTCAAATTTTTCCTTTTTTAATTTAGATTCCTCTGAGTCCAATTTAATCAGCGCCGAAAATGTTTCATCTATGTTTTCGCCACGTTAGCTAAATTCAGCTCATTGATATCCAATGACTAACGAAGAGGAGAAAAACGCAAGAACTGACCGTTTTACATCAACGGAATTCCGTGCCAGCCACCTCCAGGATGTGAGGCACGGGGTAATTTCAAACCATGCAGGCAATTTCAATAGTTTCAGCCTTAACTTCATAAAACTTTTCAATACTGCTCAGGAATTAACAGAACTATGTACGTTTTACGTAGAATACTTTTTTATTATTACGTAGAATGTTTTGCAAGCTTTTCGTAGAATAGAGCATTATGGGAAAAGGTTTACAAAGTTAAGGCTGAAACTATTGAATTTGTTAAGTACGCCAGTACCGCAACTATAACCAAACTATACTGGAGACTCACCATGAAACAACCTGTGGCTAACTCTCCCAAACATTTCCACCTCCCCCTCACCCGCCACCTTTGAATAAATATGACTGAGAGCCCTATGTTATATACCTGATGATGTCGACTATTCGACGAAACCGGTCGTTCAATGCACAACCTACAAAAACTTACCAAGTTTGGTAATTCCTGAGCACGCAAGCAATAATTGTCCCAGTTCAAAATTTGAACCTCGCCCCCTTCCTCGGCCGAGGACCAGAAAGCAAAGACGAGAGTAATGCACGGACAAATCAAAAACCGAGATGGTGCTACGTTGACAAACATGCTAGCTAGCAGTACAGGGATGAACATATTACAAGTGATTACCATTATTTAAATATTTAATGGATGGATACTAGAAGATATTCGTCCGTATGTACAAAAAGTAATATCATGCGAGACATTTAGAGCGAGATGGAGAAATATTGCTACGGGTACGTTATTAAACACAAGTAATAAACCTATGAGACACAATGGGTTAGTGAAGAACATATTGGAAGGCAAAATTGATGGAAACGTCCTCAGAGGAAGACCCAGGAATAAGTTCATGGACCAAATAAAGAGCAAAGTACATAGTAAGAGATACCAGGATGTAAATTAACTAGCATTAGATAGGGAAGGGTGGAGGGCTGCAGTCAACCAATCTTAGGGTTGAACGACCAATGAATGAATGAAACATAGTCGACAAAGCAACATTGAGTCTCATCTTCACACCTCGACGGTTGTGCCCAAATGTCAAATTATACATAAAATCAAAGACTCGTACAATTATTGTACATTCCATGCAGGCAATGATGTTTGAAAAACATAAATATGAGGGCTAAATGTATCTAAGCAATACTACATATTCTTACCACAAACATCATCGCTGGACCATTCTAGCTATGATCCATAGCTATAATGGTTCATAATCGTGCGCGGAATAATTTGATTTTTAACCAGTAGATCAATGAATCTATCCATCTTATTTGATTTATTTGATCCAACCTACTTCATAAACACGAATGATTTAATATGATGTTATGAAGGCAACCGCGATTTTGCTGTGATTTAGAATCTTTCGGGTTCCTCCCGCGTTTCGGGATATTAGTGGACAACCGTTTCGATGGCATTGGATTCGACTTCATCAGGTCCTAATGTTCAGCCGCTACAAATAGGGCTCTACTCGAAAAAGATCCTCGGCCAAAAAAAATTCACGAAGAAGTGTACGAGGTAAAATGCAGCAGCGAGAAATCGTATATCGGCCAAACTTCGAGATCCCTCAATTGTAGGATAGAAGAACACCACAGAGGGACCAAAAATTAGTGATTCCACCGCTCTGCTGTAGCTGAACACATCTGGTCAACACTCAACCACAAAATAAACTCTGAGGAAAGTAAAACCATCGCCAAGGAAAATTAGTACTACCCTCGGATGATACGGGAGGTGATCGAAATCGTCAAGAATCCGAATACGTTTAACAGTCCACGCTACGCTATCCACTCTCCTCAACTTTCAAACGGATTTTCAACAATCCAAGAACGTCCAACTCCTCAGCCAACCAGAGCGCTCCAGACAGGACCATAACGGATATTTAACGGCTCACGTCATAATGCCGCGAAATTCAACAAACAGAATCGCATTGTCGCTAAGCTACACGCTATTTTACCGCAGCGTACGGGGTTTGAAGAAACAGAATCGGGCCCCAGAGCCCTACATATAGCGGCCAACCAATCTCTTGAACATTTGGACCTTATGATATCAACTGGAATGCCGGAGAAACGGTTGTCCACCAATAAGCTGCAAATTGGGAAGAATTTAATTGATTCTACATTTTCAATATGTTATATACATCTTCGGATAAGAACACGCGAGGAGAGACGCGTAAAGAGAGTTCAAGAAGGACGGTAGGTGGGAATAGCGAGAGAGACATGGAAAGAGGAATGGGTAGACTTCACGGGAAAGGATGAGTGGGAGATAGGGGAAATTAGGGGAGGCAGGAAGTCGCGAGTGTACAGCCCCCAAGGGCAGGGTGGGATGGGGAAGGTATGGTGTAGAGCAGTGGCAGGGAGTGACGGTTAAGGGGGGGAGTAATAAGAGGGAATCAGTGGACCTAAGTGACGATTATGGGTGGACCTAAGTCATGGACTGGTATGTTCACTAAATCCTCAAGAATAACGAGGGTGTTAACGTCTAGTCCATTACAGAGTCCTCTAGATTTCCATATTGTAACCAGAGGGAGTAGAGTAGAGAATGCAATCTATACGACTCTGGTCCAAGATCGGCTGTCAACTTTGGTTTGAGACTCGGGAGGCCACACGTTAGGCAAAGATATACTTGAAAAATTATAATCAGGCGATTTACAGTACGAACAGGAGGATGCTGTTTTTCAATCCAATCTTTCTTATATTGACCTCAGTTATTCCATAATTTTTAGTTTTTAATAAGGGTTTAGGTCAAATTTAAAATGCTATACTTCTTTGCCGACGTTTCTGAATATACTACATTCCACCATTAGAGCTTGTATTCAAATATTTACAAAAATTAGCCCCTGTGGGCACATGTTTTTGTGGATAAGAGCTGTAGATGGTATGTGAATAGAATTCATTTTCAATGAGTGAGACGTCGGCGACGGAAAACTAGCATTTTAAATTTGACCTACTGACAACACTTTATATCAGGCACTAGTCGCAAGTTTTATATTCACACATCCATATTTATACTTTATGATCTAGATGTGAGTTGATTTCCCACTCAAAAAATCATACCTGGTACATTCAAGTGGAATATTACAAAAAAATTGAGCGCAACGTTATTAAATCAAAACGCACCACCTGAATAGATAAACGGGACGGAATATCGGATTTCATTGCTCCATCGATCGGAAATTTTTTAAACATTAAGTGGACTAATTCCTTTTTACACAATACAAAAACCACTAGGGTCATAAATGACATCCGGCACATTTCCAGCATGTTTTCACAGAGCTTTAAAGGGTTTAGCGTCCGGAGGGAGCATTAAAGGTAATAAAAATATGTTAATAGGACTATTTCGCGCTGGCAGTGATTCTGCATGAACACAAATCTGCATAAACACCAAAGAAATGCAGCGAGCAGTAACTGATAACCACATAAAAAACAACGGATTTCCGCTACACCTACCATCGATGTGGAAAGTGATGACGCGAAATCATTGGGCACTCGCTAAGAATTAGAGCGCAATTTCCACCCGCAATTATTTTCATCTTTGACCAAAAAAGAATAAAAAAATTGATTCAATTGAAAACATCGTTACCCAACCCTTACTTAGCTCACAGCAATTCGACAGAGGCACCTCGAGATGATAACTTACAACACAAAAAGCTTGCATAATGACGGAAATGGCAGTACAGCAGTGGTAGTTCCTTCTAGTGTGAAGGCAGCGTGGCCATTTACAAACTCATTGGACCGATATAAATTAGTTCATACCCCGTTTAGCAATTCCAAAAACAGACAATCCAGACATAAAATGTACAATTCAGTTCAGAAATATGGAGCTGTATGATATTCCTAAGACATATTTATATTATGGAGAGTTATATTATGCAAATGTGAGTGTATCTAACATAACCACCATTTCAGAATTAAAAAGACATTGTACGAACCTGCTGTTAGAAAATCAATGATAACATAATGAAGTGGATTTTCATTCTCCTGAATACATGTCTAAGTGATAAAAAATGTATAATTTCTTTTATATACAATGGAGTGTAATAATGAAGTGCACTAGATTAACATTTTTAATTTCACCAATAATTACACTGATGTAAGGGAATGATGGAAATTAACTCCACCAATGCTCTAATTATTTTATTTTTTCCTACACAAGCACCTCCTGACTAGCCAGTGGCTCGGTAGGACTTCTTCTGTATTTATTTAAGTACTGTGTTTTTATTAACTTGCGCTATTGTATCGATGCCTGTATCTGTATCAATTTGAATACTAAGAAGAATAAATAACGCGTAAATTGAAAAAAAATTAATATTACTTCATTCTATTAATTTGGTGAGAAGATAATGTTAATGGCTAAGTACTCCTCTGGCTTTCATCATCATTAAGCACAGCCTAAACGCAGAATAGATACTTATAAAAACACAGACAGAAAACATAAGTTAATGGTATTTTAATTAGGGAATACAACGGTAAAAGTGCTTCTGCGGAGAGACAGTTAAATAACACATAACCAGCCAGTTACCTACCTTACCTTGATATTGAGACTAATTTATAAAACCTTTGGTGTAATGAAACCTTGAATATTTCGATGTTATGACATGATGTGGACAATCCCTCATTTTGCTGCAACCATAACTCAAATAAGGGAATTGGTGTAAACATAGGGTTACAATGGGGATGGGAAACGTAAAAGTCATTAAAATGCGCAATCGGCCATATTGAATGGGTCAGTAGTTCTGTTGATAGGTCAATAACACGTAACTGTTCCGGAATGGTCACGGAATTGTAATGCTTTATTTAAAAAGTTGAAGCGGAAATAGTTTCCAGAAAAACGGAGCATAATTAATTAAATGTAAGGAAGAATCGGTCGTGCAAGTTACGTTGAGTGGATCACTTTAAGCAAAGAAAACAGGCTTCACTTTCGTGCGTCATTTCGCCATCTAACCTTCAATGTCCGCTAAACCCAAATAGTTGTAGGAACTTGTTACAGCGCTGTTCTCAAAGAAGATAGGACCACAAACCAGGAAGCAGTATGTGAAAACAATCGTGTGGAGCGTGGCACATGAATCGGAGGCATGGACGTTTGGAAAAGCAGAACAGAAAAGACTAAAATCCTACGAAATTTCGTGCGGGAGGAGGATGCTAAAGATAAAATGGTCGGAAAAATAAGAAATTATGAAATGTAGAAAATAGTAGAAGAGGAAAGGACCATATGGAACTACGTACACATAAGAAGAACCCAATGGATTGGACACACACTGAGGCACAATAGAGTATGAATGCATATGCAGTGCAGCTTCAAACCACCTTTCGAATCATGCGGGATAAGAGCTGCACTCAAGCGTCTCGCGGACCATTTGTTTGAGTTCAATGCAGCTGACACCAAATATTTATACAGCCTACACATCGTTTAAAATAACGGCGATGCCAAGTATGTACCGCAGGAGGGATAGCAATAATTGTATTTAAACAAAGTCGATGGACAATTATTATCCTCTATATACATTGAAGTAGCCCTACATACCTGATTTGTAGTCCTATCCTCTTTTAGCACAGCAGTTGTCATTTTCCCATGAACGCATTCTTAGCTTAAGCTATTCTCAAGTGGAGAATAGCCCAATCTATGAAGGCGTTCATGGGAAAAGAATACTGCTGTGCTCAAAGAAGATAGGACTACAAACTAGGAGAGACTTATGAAAACATTCGTGTGGAGCGTGGCACTCAATGGCTAGGAGGCACGGACCATTGGAAAAGCTGACCAAGAAAGACTAGAAGCCTTCGAAACCTGGTACCGGAGGAGGATGATTAAGATAAAATGGACGGATGAAATACGAAAGATGAAGTGTACAGAAGATTAGAAGAAAAAAGGACCATATGGAACTCCATACAGAAAAGAAGAACCAGATGGATTGAACACACCCTGAGGCACAATGGGTGTGTGAAGAATGTATCTGAAGGTAAAATAGAGGGAAAAGTCCCCAGAGGAAGACACAGGGATACGTTCATGGATCAAATAAAGAGTAAAGAAGATAGGAAGAGATACCAGGAGGTAAGGGAATCAGCATTAGAGAGCGAAGGGTGGAAGGCTGCAGTCAACCAATCTTAGGATTGAACGACCAATGATGATGATGAACCGAGCCCTCATGAAGGGATGCAGATTCCAGTGAAAGATTTCCCAGCGCAAGGCTCTCGGGATGGAAAGCTAGTGATCCTCTCTATTTCAATAAATAGTGTGGAATGTACGATTTTCTTATATAAAGAAACTCCATGGGGAGGAGCATGTTATGTTTAGATTTGTTCATTAATGTTTTGATTTGTTCCCACTCGATAATACCTACCCGATCCTCCGTATTTTTCCCATCTTTTGGAATATTACTCTTAGAAATACATTAAGGTTTTGAACAGTTAAACTGAAAATTATTTCACCGATACGTTGCGGAATTAATCATTCGGCATCATCATTCGTGGCATTTTATTCGATAACTTTTGCCATTGCATGTTACAAATATCCGGTAACATTTACCAAGAAGCGAATGACCGAAGGAGAAGAAAATATGAAAAAAATTACAGAAAAAGGTTACGCGAAGAAGCAAAAAAGAGGAAAAAGAAGATAATTAAAATAAAGTCAAACGGGGAATGTTTTCCAGAATAAGACCCCAGGAATAAGTTCATGGAACAAATAAAGAGTAAAGTATGTACATATGAAGAGATACCAGGAGGTTAGGGAACTAGAATTAGATAGGGAATTTTGGAGGGCTGCAGTCAACCAATCTTAGGATTGAACAGTCAATGATGATACATTTCAGCGGCCTCAATACATATTTAAGGCTATTTTACTACTGTCGCTGACACACAAAGAGGGTCAAGGGTCACATAAGAGGGTCAAGAGACACATAAGGGTCAACTGATTAGTTAACACTCCTCATCTCGGGAACCAAACCGGATGGAATGTTATCTTATGGCCTTCCTATGAAACGCATTTTGTCTCCTGCAGAAGATAACCATTTTTTGTAGCATACAAAAATGTATTATACAAAGTGATACATGTAAAAGATAAAAAAATCACACTTGAACTCATGGTGAATACCTCTCTCCGAAAAAATCAACGTGAATAGAATCATCCATCATCAATTACTGCCATGAGTTTTCTTTCTCCACTATTTCGAAAGTGGAGGAAAACAATTCAATTGCTCTTTTACTTTTCTCCTAATACTTTCCTCATGGCCAAAGATATTCCACTAAATGCTGGTTTATGGGCATTCTTGCTGATAAATACCTCAACATGGTGAGTAATCTCCCATTTAACCCTCTATACAACGATTTTTTTCGTCTACCACGTGCAGTCATTTCACATGTTACCCCACTCGTGGGAGAATCAGGAACTAAAAGTTAAGAATATGAGATATTTTTGTTTCAAAACTGTGCAATTTATGTCACAAAGGCATATAGACGTAAAGAAATCTAATTAGAGAGAAAAGAAAAACTCTGGTTCATATTACCTGTAAGTCTCTCAGCGTGATAGAGGGTTAAAATATTTTTGATACTCTAGTCTACGAACTATTAACTCTTCTGTTCACTGTTAAATATTTTTGTATCTATTACCTATCCTCATACTTTACAAAATTCTTATTCTCTTCATCCCTCTCCCACGCGAAGCCAAATTTACTCGATCAGAGCCCTCAACATGTCACACCCAATCAAACGCTTGTCCGCTACCCACCCACTTCTGGCTTTCTCCTCATAAATCCCACAACCGTACCTCCATAGCTAACCACATCTTACATTGCCTCATTTATTTTCCTCTCGGATCAAGTTTACTCACCCCTTTCTCCACTGCAATCAAAATTCAGAAAACTCAAGTTAAACCCCATTTTTCTCTCGCAGGGACCAAATTTATGAAAAGTAAAAAGCTAAAAATTGGGTATTCTATGACAGCAGTGTACTTTGGATGAACGTTCGCAAAGTTTTTACGGATTTTCTAATATTGTGACACAGTGTGTCGAAATATTTTTCTCACTGCCATTTCTCAAAATAATGGAATATATATTCAGATCGCAATGGAAATAGCTTCTCATATTGAGCGGCGTCATCTATCTTAGTTGAGAATGCATGCTATTCTGCCCTGCGAAGCCGAAGGACAGTAACCGATTATAATTACAGATATCTAGGTTAGAGTTGATTTTTCTATTTTTAACCTTAAGGAGTTCAAAACCTCAATAAAAATAACCATGTCTCTAGCGGTTTTCCACCCTGACAATCTAAGTATCGAGTAAAGTTGTAATATTTTCGAAGATGGACTAGGTGAACAATCGAAGACGAAAACTTAAGCAAACAATAACTCAGAACCAACAATGATGCAGTAGCTGTCTTTTTGTTTAGCAGGGGTGAATTGACGAGCGGAATATTTGGATTTGGAATCTAAACATTATTTCTTTGAGTACTAGTTTTCCTCAGCCGGAAATTGCAATTTTTTCTTCTCAATGCCCACTGTTATGCACACATTTCCTCTTTCAACTTCGCAATCCATGTCCTCGTGTTCTTACCACTTAACCAATTCCCATCTAGTAGACCAGTCATTTACTATCATAATAATTATTCAACCGAGCGCTCCACATTTAGCTGATAGAACTGGCCATGAGGAAAATTTTAAAGCCAAACATTCTATTAATAAGCTTTATCCTCTTTGCTACGAAGGTAATCATTCCCTACACCGCGCTAAATGTACGTAAGCTATTTTATGGCATTACATTGGCACTAAGAAAGAATCGACCATGACAATACATAAGACGAAGACTGAATTCCTAGTATGCGGAAGAGAGAATCTGAACCCTAAGAGGACCGACATTAGAGGCAGTGGATTCCTTCACCTATCTTGGAAGTACCATCACGTGGGACGGAAGGAGTTCAACAGACATCAAGCGGAGAATAGCCCAAGCTAAGAAGGCATTCGTGGGAAAAATATAACTGCTGCGCTCAAAGAAGATAGGACTTCAAACCAGGAAACAGTATGTGAAAACATTCGTGTGGAGCGTAGCACACTATGGATCGGAAGAATGGACAATTGGAAAAGCTGACATGAAGAGACTATAAGCCTTCGAAACCTGGTGCTGAAGGAAGATGTTGAAGGTAAAACGGACGGACAAAATAAGAAATGATAGAGTGGACAGAAGAGCAGAAGAGGAAAGGGCCACATGGAAAACCATAGAGAAAAGAAGAGCCAGATGGATTGGACACATCCTGAGACAAAATGGATTTGTGAACATAATTGAAGGCAAAATATAAGGAAAAGTCTCCAGAGGAAGACCTAGGAATAAGCTCATGGACCAAATAAAGAGGAAAGTACATAGGAAGAGCTACCAAGAGGTAAGAGAACCAGAATTATCCTGGGAAGGGTGGAGGGCTGCAGTCAACCAATCTTAGGATTGAACAACCAATGAGAGAGAATAAAATATCCTAGATGTGCAGTAGATACAATACATTGTCCGATGTCAATTTTTCTGCTGCACGCTGGCGATTACCTCGCAACTCCGGCCTTATTGACATTTACTCAGGAAAAAAATCCACATTAGATACCGTTTTATTGTGGTATTTAGCCTTCAGAGGAATCCAATTAATTATGTTTGGTAAATTTTAATACCAAACCTTCCGAACGGTGTGCTTAATCAAGCGCATTAAATTTGGTTCCTCATGGAAATATTGATAAAACAAATCAGATACTGGAGCTACGTTGACGGGAAATCGAGTTGGAGGGAGGCGTAACATATCATGGACCCCCCATGTCTACGCCGCCCGTCTGAAAAGTGTATCAAGGCGTTGGCTCACGCGCTTGTTTATTTGACCTTCCCGTCACACGCCGACGTGCTGATCGTGGCGGCGACTCCCACGCAGTGGGTCCACTTTCTCGTGTTCCTTGGTCGGCGCACGAAAACGAATGGGCTTTCATCGTCGCTGAAATTCGAAGTCCAGACGACCGCCGTCTGGTTAACAGGCAGACGGGATTTTTCCAAAGGTGCTCCGACATCAGTCGAAAGAGGAAACGTGAATGCACGTGTGCCGGCTGGTCCATTAATGAAAACAATACCAGTTTCACGTCCACTTTTAAACCTGAGGGCACGAAAGGAAAGCGAGCCACAGACTGCTTCACGGGAGGGACTGATAAGGTGAACGAATTGGAAGGTCAAAGGGAACTGAAGGAAAGTAAGTCCCACCCTAGCGACTGTAATATAAATCTTTATTATTATCTCCTTACATTCAGAAGCTAATACGATCACATTGTAAAATTTAAGGGGTTCTTATAAGAGCTTAGATAGTTCATTCGATATATTACTTCACATAAAATTGAATGCAGTTGATCCAATGACCTGTACAATAATGTAAAACTGAAATTCACGCCGCTCCGACTTCCGAAACCCAAATACGGATTCGAAAAAAAATTGGCACACACGTACCATAGTACCTAAAAGAATATAAAGGAAAAGCTCCAGGCCCCTTGTGCCCATAAGTGGGCCTTTTCAAAAAACCTTTTGCCTCCATGAGAAAAATCATTGGATTCTGTGCAGAACTTTTTTCATGCTTTTTAAAATTATTTTCAATCAGGATATAAGCATGGAATATTAATTACCAAATTATTGAAAGAATTAAGTTTTCAACAATTGCGTTCGATTTCCTTATCCACATTGATTTTGCCTCAAATAAGTATTTTTGGCTCAAAATTCTTCAATATCTGCACTATTTGAACGATATGAATGTTTATTTACTTGGTAACAGTAGGAGAGCTTTGAAATAGTAACTTACGGTTGCATACTACCGACTTACAGCGAGAGTTTTGTAAAGATATTTTTCACTCCCACCGGCCTTCAATCGTTTCATGCGTGGTTATTGATAGCTACACAGTAAATGGATTTTGCATGTAAATTTGGAATGGTCCATTAATTTCCGACATTGCGACATTGATTTCTTCCTCTTCCCGTTGATTTTCAAGGGACATCAATTTTTAGTTAAGAAATATATTGGTCTTTCTATTGTTGCTAAATTATCGGTCTCTTACTTCACTACTTTTACATACATTAAGGAAAAAAAGAAACAATTTTCACTAAAAAAAAGGCACGGTTGTGTGCTTCAGGGCGACAGTTTAAAAATTAGAAAATTCTATGGTTCATTTCAATGAACACCATCTTCAAGTAAAGAAATATATTTCTTCTTTCTAACAATAGAAGTAACTGGCCACGTATTGCACTACATTTCAAGATGTTTTTGCCAAAAAAAGAAACCATTTTTCATGGAACATGGTACGATTTAGTGCGACAGAAAGACATTTTTAAAAAACATAGAAAATACTGAGAATCACATATCTCCCCATAAATATAGTTGTGCCTAGTTTGGTTGTTTCCTCAATATAAAAAGTTGAATTTATTACTCTCCAAAACATTATATTAACAAAATCACGACAAAAAAATCTTCGGTTACAAAGCTGTTCATAGTTCACCGCTATAAAAAAAATTAAACAAGCGACATCCACAAATATTCACATTTGTTTTAGATATTTACGAACAGGCTCCATGGTTACGTTTTTTGCGTCATTTTTATCTGTACATTCTCTCCTAGCGTGCTACTTGCTTTTATTTTAAAATCAATTCTGAATGTGGACTTGGCTATAACTTTAAAAAAATCTCGCTCGAGATAGATCGCTAAACATTAACTTAAAAATGTATACACGAAGCCAGCACCCGGAAAAAAATCTTAGAGGTCACTGAGTTGCTTCAATTCACACAATCAAAATCAATCTTAATTCAATAATGAAGCTTCATTTTCCTTAATGAGATAGGATAGTTAGTGCTTTTTTTGACCGTAAAAACCTTGTGTGAAGGGGTGGCAGTGTAGAATAAGGCCAATGTATACAAGCATGGCTATCGCAATTCACGGCCAAGCAAGGCGAATTTAAAGGGAGAAAAAACTATTATGAAAAGATTTATGGAGAAAAATTAAGACCACGAAAACATAAAGATGTAGGAGAAGTTCATGTCACTCTGATTGAATCAGATTTCATTGTTGAGAGCATGAAGCAGTTTTAGCTAATGAAATTACCATTATTTTTAAATTTTCCCACGGAGCAATGATTATTGTACACACGCTTTCCTCAAAAATAATAAAACAATGTTAATAAACTTATTATTTCTATTTTACAATTTTATCACATACTAATGATTATTGGACACACATTATACTGAAAATTATTAAATGAATATTGCGCAAAATGATTAATAAAACCTAATCGTCTTGAGAAATAAAAAATGTTTCATTTATCGCTTAATAAATAATACTTTGTAATTTACATTCATATACATTCTACGTCAACTGCCTTCAAGATGACGTATAAGCGATGAAACCAGTTGACTTGATTAGCAATTGATTACAAAATTTTATTCTGTGGATTTACACGAAGTTAAGCCTGAAACGATGAAACTCGACGCTTTCCATTTTTGACCAACAGTACCACGTGACTTCCAAGAACCTTAATAATTATGTAATTAATGTTAGGATGACGGATTTTTACTAGGGATATGCTAGTAAAGCGGTGATGTAAACATTACTTCCCAGACAATTTATTCCTGCATACTTGCATTGACTTCTTATTTATTTGGAATAGAATACCTTGACAACCAACTATTCGTGGCGTCTTCCTTCACCAGCCCAATTAGCACAGGGATAACGAAATCGCGCCATTGCTACACGTAAAAATACACAAATTTTAGAAAAAGTTTTTCTAAATTAAAGGCAAAGATCTGCGAATGACTTAGGGCTGCGAGACATGACTTTTAAAAAGGCAGAGGAAAAAAAAGAAGAAGCAAGTTCCGTGGAGAGAGAGAGAGGGGGGGGGTTGAGGAAGGAAAAAAGGCAAGATGGCGCTGGGGAGGAAGTCGACGAATGGTCGGATGAGAAGAGAAAGAGGGAGGGAGAAAGACGGGAAGTGTTGGAGGAAGGGGGAGGTAGTGAGGAAAGAGGAGGACGGAGCAAATTCTGCGAGCAGAGCCGAGGTGGGAATTAGACGAGGGGGACAGGGGAATCTGGAGGGGGTGAAATGTTTTTCTCGAGTGCGTGGGACTTGATCGTTTCGCAGCATCCGGTCTCCATTCCTCCTCCGAGGAGAGAGAGAGAGAGAGAATCCAGGAAGAAGAAAGTACATACATGCATTGCAGGAAAGCAGGGATGAGAAGCCGGGTAGGTAAAACAATACGAAGGGGTACGAGTGAGCGAGAATATTATTCTATATTTTTTTCACCACTTTCCCAAATCCAGAATTAGTCCTGAATCACACATTCATTTTCAACGTGAAAGTCCAGAGTTATTTGAGCTATTGCTTTTCAATGATATGGACAGCATGAGGAAGACTCATGATGGAAAAGGCGCCTGAATCAAATTATGAAGAACAAGCTTACAAACAAACAAGTCAAGCCCGCGTTAGTATTTAACTCTCAAATAAAAGTTCGCTTCCTTTTCCCTTTTCATTGCTTCTTCGCTTTTGAATAACCTGATTACAAGATGCTTAATTGAAACAGTTGCCCAATTTACATCTTCCGTCAATCATAATTCAGCAAGTATTTTTTATCTACACCACAAACATTATTTTCTTGATAGCTTTTATGCCACATCTTCACTTAAACAACAAAACTCTCTTTCAGTCGTTCGGTCTCCACTCTTCCAAACTTCTTACCCCGCGTAACAACAATAACGGGCTGATAAATGGTGTTTATATAACAACTTACACAACATAACAACGGGTTTACTTTCAGTTTAAACAACAACAGCTTAGAACGGCTGTAAAAATAACTTTACACGCGGATTGAACATTAAGTGTCCTTCAAGCACAGAATAGTATAGAGGCTATCTCCATTGGTCAACAGGTAGCTCTGGCGCTTGAGCTACTCTTGCTTGATTTCTAATTCTCGACGATAACTTTTACGCCACAGGTGTTGCTAGATCTCGGTCACCTGCAACTTTGAATGTGAAATTCCAAAAATCGTCCACCATACGGATAAAAACGAACACATCTCTAAAAGAAAATTACTATAAATATTAACTCATTCGCAACATCACAAGTCTGTGCTCAGCCAACGCTGGAATGCTATTATGTGGAAGTCAAAATGAATTTCAAACAAGGAATTTATCGTAAGTTTCAACATTGTTATTTATTTAAAATTTGTATTAATTTAATATAACACATTTCATTGTTAAATTTTGAGTTTAAGTTTCATTTGCCAGCTAATTTATTAATGCATCAAATTGCCCCAGGCGGGGGTAGGTTAATACATTGTGTACATCATTGAAAAAATACGAATGTGTAATCGATAGTTGAATAATGGCCCAGAAAATAATCATCAATGTATTAAGAATGCTTCAACATTACATTCACGCATGAATTTCATAAAGTACATATAGTCTAAAAATTATAGAAATAAAAAACCTAAAACAGTATCAACTAGCCCCGCTTTCTCCTACTGGTTATGCAATAAAGTTAACCCAGCAGGAGTTCCGCAGATTACGACACTGTTTGGAAAATTCTCGAAAAGCCATCGGCGCGAATATTTTGATACTCCACGTACTTAAATTTGAATAGTTAGCTGGTGCTCTCAGTGAAGCACGAGCACCGATCGGGTGTGGTGCTGTCCGTAGAGTACGCGGATGATTGTAATCCGCGCGATCTAATACGTGAATATTTTTTATGACTAATTTTTTTATGTTACCCACATATTTTGTCTTTTGATGAAATATTTTGAATAAAGTAGGTTTACACATAATCCTATTATTTATAAGCCAATTATTAGATCAGTGATTAAAATGTGAGCTTGATTTTTGATCTAAGTGCCTTTTCTATCCGAGAAAAAAATAGAAGCTTTTATGTTAATTTTGAAGAATTTGTAAGACTGTTTATTGTTTTTTTATAAAAGATTATTTATTTTTTTTATTAATTATAAAAAAGCATCTATGTTGTCGCATTAAAAACTAAGAAAACAAATTTTGATCGATATATTTCGTAGGCTTGTTCTCATTTTTATCTGAACTACTTTTTTCCACGCGATCACTAGTGCACTTTATTGAATTTAACCACAATTCTGGTTATTCGCAATAATTTTTCTCTACCCAGGGTATTTTGCTCACTTTTCAAACCTACGACACAGTCTAAATAAACAGTCACCTCACTCCCATAAGCCCCATGGGAAATCGCTTTCCGCAGCCACGTCCCCCTCCAGCAGACTTTGACTTTAGCACGGCAAGAAGCGTGGCAACTACGCTTAAGGGTAATATCAAAAATTACCCCGCGTTTATTATTCGAGGAGAAATAAATTCTGCTTTTTCCAAACAACGAGTGTTTATCCGATATATTTAAGATTCATCTTTATTAAAACTCAGAATAAGCTTCGTAAGGATGAAGTTAATGGTGATTTCACTAAATAAACATTTTTGTGAGATTAAAGTCGAATATTTCTTTTATTTTTACTGAGGAACATTAATAACCTATGTACATTTATGTTGATTAGATGTTAATCTAAACAATTTATTAAATTATTTTATAAACAGTATGCATTATCATTCAAAATTTGTTAAAAAAAATTTAAACAAGTTATCATAAACATATCCATTAGACTTAAGAATACCTTTCTCGTGAAAAATTGTGGAATCTAGGATGAGCAATCACAAGAAGTAACATTGATAATGCTCTTGTAAAAAATCAAAACATTAAAAAGTCTAACATTTATTCCACTTCACCGGATCGTGATGCAGAAAGTCCATTCTGCCGGCGCGCTCCAACCACAGCCTCCCTCGTTGTGGATCGGATGGAATGCGATAAAATCGTAAACTGTTCATCCAGGTCGAGTTTTTGCATCGCACTGCACAATAAATATTACCGCCGCCTTTTTTTTCGCTTCTTTTCAAGCAAATCCAACGCCTTTATCTCATAAAACTCGAAACAGGAGCGGTGCTGTATTAGTTAATATGTTATATTTGGATGTTACTATGCTAAAGTTACTTGGTAGTTACGTACTTCACGCATCAACAATTCCCGTTACCTAGGAGTGCCTCCGCCTTGAGTCATACCATTACTGCCATATTAGTCAAACAAGAGTGTGTGTACTTATTTATTCGTGCGTATTACAATTAAATTAAATCACTCATTCTTTAAAAATCAAAATAAATACCTATACTTCCTTAGTAAATGTCTCTTTGACTGTCTTTCTAGTCCAGGACAATACTCATTTTGACTTGCGTCCTTTCAGCCTACTGATTTCCATTTTTCAGCTAGCCGAGATGACTGTTTATTTAGACTGTGCCTACGACATACGTACGAAATTTGCAGCATACAAAGTAATCTTAGGACACGACTTACAGAGAATGACTTACATGTGGCAAAAAGCAAATCATGCGGAACAATTAGCACTGTATTCGTTTGTCATAAAGATGGCCGAAACTTACAGCAATAATAATTCGCAAGGCTCTCGTAAGGATAAGGGCTAAAAGTCTGGCGCTTCTCAAATTTCTAAAGCTTGGAGGGATGACTCCAATCTCTCTCCAAAACGGGAGAGTAAGAAATACCTGTATGTCACAACTTCCTCTTCGATGCGTCAAAAAAAAGTATGCCGACTGAATGAATCAGATGAGCGTCAAGATATAGAGGAAACGACGCACACCGTGGGAGGGTTGGCCCAAGAGATGAGTCAACGGATAAAAAGGAGTCTTTTTGCAGAGAAGTGGATCGACAAGCGCGTAACGGAAGGAAGTTGGTCAAGTGAAAGGAATTCAAGAAGTTCGTATAGAAAAAATTATTTAAAAGGAGATTTCTGTTTCTCAGATAACTTTATTACTGCTAGGAATGAATAATATTTCCTGAGGCTTCACGTAGAAAATGCGTCGAATGTCCTTGTTGAATAAAAATTGCTGTCATAATCGAATTTTTTCCGAGATTTATTCAAGGTAGAACACGTTCAATAACCTGATGCATTGACCGTATTCTGTCCGGGTTTTTGCCGCGTCGATCCATTTTTGGGGGACAACAGTTTCACCTGCCTTCCAGCTGGCTTCATCAGGTCCTAAACCTGACCTGATGAAGTCAGCTGGAAGGCAGGCGAAACTGTTGTCCCTCAAAAATGGATCGACGCGGCAAAAACCCGGACAGAATACGGTCATTAAATAACCGCGGAAGCCTCCGTACCAACCTGATGCAATACCAATCAACCAGCCATATTTAATTGTAACTTTTACGACACCACAGAGATAAAACACGCGGAATCATTCACTTGTAAATATTATAGTTACCTGCAATAGCAGTAATCAAATTATTTATTTGTACTTTAAATTCACCGTTATTTTATGAACATATAATTAATATGTCTGTTTTCATCCAAATTTTGAATTAGGTATTCATTTTGTATTAATTTAATAACAATTCAAAATGTCAAATACATTATACCTTTGTTGCTTTTACGGGTATGTATCCAGAGCATTGAATAAATTCATTCTGTTCTATTCTATCCAAAACACAAAAACACGACCCGGGTTTCAATACATTAGTATCATCATCAGGTGCAACCAAAGATCGGGCACTCTCTTATGTATAAGGGTGAAAAGGGGAGGGGAGGGGGAGGAATATTGGGGAAGAGAGGGAGGTGGCAGGTATCAGTGCATAACTGCATTAAGGTTAGGGGAGGGGGAAGGGAACAAGCTTTCGTGAATAACACATACATCAGGGTCTTGCAATCTTCTCAAAATTTCGAGTTGCTCCAGGGCATCGAGCTCACTTGGACTGTTGTTATTAATTTATTTATTTATACTCACACCCCCGAAAACAGCACAAAAAAGGCCTATTACATCGGGCGATTAACGATTAACAATAAACGACCACCAACACCCATGTCCTGAGTGGTGAAAACCATCCAGGCGGGACTCGAACCCGCGACCCTCGCACTAACAATCGAGGACTTAATCCGCCGCCACCGGGGCCGACATGTTACTATGTCAAATATTGGTTATTAATTCACTGCCATGTCCGATGCACAATAACAGTTAGGCGAAGTAGCTTCTATTCTCACAATTGTTTTCAAAAGCACTGCAATGTACCTTGGTCCAAATTTTAAAATTTCTTCGTGTTTGCCCAATGTACACACTATTGCAGTCATTACAATTGAGGGAATATACCCCACTTATCTGGTTTGAGTCTATGCGGTGGCGGTGTAGAAAAAGTTACAACTAAATATGTCTATGGAAATATGCAACTAAGTTACCAAAATTTAGTTTTATTTGTTCCCAATAAACCAATCAACGTTAGCTTAAACTTGGCCGCGTACTTTCAATACAAACTTATCATGGCTGAATCCTAACAAATTTTCCCCGCGATGTTTGAGAGAAAAGCCTATCCCGCATGTGTAGAATAATGGCTAGAAGACGAATTTCACGTGAAGTCCCTTCCAAGTGCGTTAATCAATTGAATATGAAAGTAAAATTCGAAGGACTGAGGAACTGTCCGCACAGAAATTCTAGAGGAGTAACCCGCGGAGTGATCTCACAATTGTGAGAAATTCGGGGGTAAAAATGATAATTCGCGAGTACTGGGATTAGACCCAGGCCCATGCACTATAAGTGTAAGAATACGGCACTAATTAATGTTTAACACAACTAAAAAAAGCATTCGACGCGATATCAAGGGATCAGGGTTCGAATCTCAAGTCAGGTGAATGATTTTTTTCTTAAATTCCACACATTTGTAAAATGAATGTATATTTAGTAAAATAGTTAATTACAGCACGATGATGTGCCTGAAATTTCGCGTAAATCTGGTTTGGAATCACCTACAGCCGCACTCCTTTGCAGAGTACCGCGCAGGTGTACAAACCCATTCGACGGACGGAGTTCTGCACTTGAAGAGCTCCGTATGCAACACCCACATGGGGAAGGGAATTCCTGAGAAAGTTCCCATCACTTTCCTCAAATTTTCTCACAAAAATCTCCGGCATTGGAACCCAAGTCCTCAGAATGGGGAACCAGTACTCTAGTCGTCACATACCATTTCTATACCATCGGTATGTATCGGAAGATCCTGGGACCCAAAAAAGTATTAGCCAACGAGTTTACATTCCACTAGAGATGAAACAAACAGTAGTTCAAAAATTTTGAGAAAATCTCGAAAAAGATTAAAAGAGAGTAAATGAAATTCTATTGGCACCTTAGAAGAATAGAACCAGAAAAAATAGCAAACAAGCTCCTCCAGGAGAATAGGAAGATCCAAGTCCTATGGGTGAAAGAAGTTTTTATTTTATTTTATCTTAACTACCCCGAATACAGCCTGTTTAGCCAATTTTTAACAGGTGAATAACAACAGCATACGAACACAAACGCCCATGCCCTGAGTGATGATCATTCCACCCAAGCGAAATTCGAACCCGCGACCCTCGCATCAGCAGGCGAGGGCTTTACCCCGTCGCCACCGACTTCGAAGTTCATGAGGATCTCCGAAAGTGTAGGATCATGGAAGAAGATAAAAGAGGTAGAATAATATATCGAAGGAAGATTGCATAGGTGAAACTTCTGTCCGAAGATAAACCAAGAAGAGCCAAAAGGGTATTCAGGGAAGAAGAACGAGCAAGAGAGAGAGAGCCAGAGAGCCAGAGAATGAAAGAATACTGGAAATAAATTGATAAAATTAAAAAAGTTGTGTAATCGCAGCCCATAGATAACTGAAACAAATATAAAAAAGATGGATTCAAGTTTTAAGTTTTCACTTGGTGGAAGGTCGGCATTGTAGTAAACCAAACTTAGTGTCTTCCACAGATTTCGTTTTACGAGTATAACCGGTTTCGACTGATACGTCATCATCAGGTACACACAGGTACATCAGGTATACATCAGGTACACAGTGAACCTGATGATGGCGTAACTACCGAAACCGGTTGTACTCGTAATAATAAATTTGTGGAAGATAGGTACATCAGGTATGCATCAGGTACACAGTGTACCTGATGATGGCGTAACAGCCGAAACCGGTTGTACTCGTAATAATAAATCTGTGGAAGACACAAAGTTTAGCTTACTACAATCAAAAAGATTAAATAATGAATGACTGATTCCTGAGAAAACTTCCCATGTACACGGAGTTAATAAGCAGGAAAACCTCTTAACACATCATTTATTTGATAGAATTCCTATGGAAATTGGAGTTCTACGGTATACGCTGATCACTACTTCCGGCCTCGAGACGTGAAGTCAAGATCTGTTGCGATGGAGTACCACATTCTTGTTTTATGGCAATCGCAGGCCGATGTAGATATCGCCTTCGATGGTCAATCCTAAACAGGTGCAAGCTTGCGGTGTCCAAGTAATTTGAATCTCATACATACGCATCCTCAGTTATTTCCTATTTCAGTTGTTCTATAAGGTTTCGAGGTGCTTCAACATCTAGTTCCCGAAGCAATTTTTCCTTACTTCCCCATCGCAGGAGTGAAAGAGCGTCTTGGCTCATGATAATGAAGCCCTCCGGCGATCCGATCAACTACGCCATCTCCTAGCGAATAAAATGTTGACCAGAAGCGTATGTAAACAATAGTTTTTTATCGTATTAGTTTACCATTCATTAGCAGAAGATAAATATAGGAAAATTAAAACTTAGTCAGAATTAAATGAGAAATTCAATTGTTGGCGGAATATTTCTTTCCCTGGTACTCAAATTTCTGATAAATTATTCGCAAAACCAATTTACTCCATACCGCCACTTTCGTTGTCTTTGTTTAGATATCCACTCAGAAAGTAATATCATACTAGCACCTAACATATGTTCTTTAGCAGAGTCTTTATAAATGGAAGGGGTTATTAATAGGTAGAAGAGGAAAGGACCATCTGTAAAATCATTAAGAAAAGAAGAACAAGATGGATTGGACACACCCTGAGCAAAAATGGGTTTGTCGGCCCCGGTGGCAGCGGGGTAAAGTCCTCGTCTGCTAACTCGAGGGTCGCGGGTTCGAGTCCCTGGGTAGAATATTATCTGCCCAGGACATGGGTGTTTGTGTCGCGTCCGTTGTTACTGTTATTCACCCGACGTAAATTGGCACATTGGGCTGTATTCGGGATAGTAAAAGATAAATAAAATAAAAATAAATAAAATAAAAATAAATAAAATAAAAGAACATAACTGAAGGCAAAACAGAGGGAAAAGTCTGCAGAGGAAGACCCAGGAATAAGTTCATGGACCAAATAAAGCGCAATGCATATAAAGACAGATGCCAGGAGGTAAGAGAATTAGCATTAGATAGAGAAGGGTGGAGGGCTGCAGTCAACCAATATTAGGATTGAACTACCAATAAATGAAGTACACGAAACAGCGAAGAAGTACATTGAAAAAATGCTATTACGAAAACCAATATCATGGTCCGTGAACTGAAACCAAGAAGAGTCACCATCAAATTTGGACCAAAAATGCTTGCACAAGCGGAAAATTTTAGCTGCCTGGAAAGTATGCAAAATACGAAGCAAGTAAGCCATTGTAAACAGAACTCCTCTTCTGGTGGAAGGCATTCTTCCGGGGGAGGGGTCAACTAACAGTTGTAATACAACACTGGAGGTAAGGAAGCACTTCGTTAAACATACATTCGGGGCTAGCCTACGCCTGTGAACCTGGAGAATAACAGTTGCAGAGTAAAATAGAACGGAGCGATGTAAATGCAAAACTACGGAAGAGATATGGAGATCAAATGGACAGAAAGAACCAACAATGAAGAAGTCCTTCGAATAGCTGCAGAGAAAAGGTACATAGGGAAAATTCTGAGGAGGATAGAGAAGTTTAACGGACACATTTTCACTTCTACATACTACGCTGCGAGCTGCCTCATGGGCGTGTGGCAGGAGTGTTTGGAAACCAGCCGAGTAAATATGTAAGGAATAAGGATTTGGGGGGGGGAAATGGAGACGTGAATTATGGGAATGTATTTAGTGGAGCTCAGTTTTCATTGTGGTTGCTTATTGTGCGCGGATAGAACGAATTTTAATTTAAATACAGTTGGGCTTTCTGTACCTATCTGATCGGCAATGCATCTTTCATATTTTGTCGCTTCTGCCAGACCTAGAGATGTAGAGTGGCGTAATGATTATATTCTCTATGTCGCTCTGAAACACACCAGTTCTGAATTCCTCAAGCAAGCTAAGCCTAGCGTGTAGCCTCCCGAGTCGCCATGGGCTCTCACCTTTGTGATGTGATAGGAAAACTTAGTTTAACGTTTTAAACGTTTAGACTTATGCGTAAAGCCTTATCGCACTTATCTTTGCCTAAAGAACAACCGAATACCAAGGCATTTTGCGACACAATACCCAAATAAAAGCATTAATTAAAGGAAAAATGAATAGGAAAAACTACAGAAGGATGGAAGCCAAGGATGGAAAACAAGGAGATTACGGAGGACTGCTTATCTATGAATGAAGCAATTGGCTGAGAGTACGGACAGCCGCAGCAAACCTATCATCCAGTTGATGACTGCTGATGATGAACAATGATTGCCGGAATATCTTTTGATGATGCATAGAAATTAAAGTTAAGCAATAGGTTTTTCAGCGTGCGATATGACCATTTTCCGTCGACACACTCATGTAACAGAATCTCTATAACTACTACCGGTACAAATGCATGACTCATGATTGTCTCTTAAGTTTGGAAAGAAATTTCAACTTGTGACCTTTAAGTTCACAGCTATATTATTTCATAATATTTGCTTTTTCCTTTCTAAATTTTTTACTCTTTTCCTTTCTATTATTAGATACAGATTTTTATAAGTAATTCACTGTAATGTTAATTAACTGTACTTTTGTGCGTTAACGATGTAATAGTTTCACCAAGCAATGGACACTTGTTATGTTAGGTTGAACAGTCTTTTTTTAATTTGCTTATATATTTTGTAACTGCCGCTCACCGCCATATCAAGCAATGGCAACGCTAACATAAAAATGTATCCTCTATGGTGCCCAATTCCACTCGAATTGGGTGTAATTTTATGTGCATAGTAGCTGGAGCGGAATAAGCGGAATGTGTTCTTGTTATATAGAAACCCCTCTTAACGACCGCTATCAAGCGACAACCCCTCCTTATGACCATTTTTCGGTGGAACCGTAGGTGGTCTCTGAATTCAGGTTTCACCAAAAGTGCACATCAGATAAAAATGCTTTGGAACTTCCCAGGAGCAAAGAAATTGTTAGGAAATAAACTTCATTGCTTTTGGTTTTAACAAAAACGTCGCTTTAAGAGTTTTCCATTTTTTTTAAATCAGCCGCCCGTTCATTTGCATAATACTCCTAGAAACTGATCTCCTGTCGAACGACCACCCCTCTTAACGACCATTTTTTCAGCGGAACCGTCGGCGGTCGCTCCATACAGGGTTCACTGAATTAGATTTACATGACATATAAAGCCCAACTATAATTATTTAATGTTATGTTGCTATTGGCCACAGTGATTTTTCTGTCATTCATTTTATATCTTGCTGATAAGTTAACACTAAAATAATAAAAATACTACTTAGTCGATTTAGATACGTTTAATAGTTCAATTATTTCTTTTGCCTTTCACTTGCCCCTCGCTCATGCTCATGGGTTACCGATGTCTTCACCTATCCTCAGGCCATTGAAAAGAAATTGAAATAAGATCACCTAAGGGCTACCTCTTCCGACCTTCCTTGAGGTTTGGACCGCCACGCGTCGGCGGCAGCTTCTTATCTCTCCCGCTCCCTAGCAACCGGGGCAAAAAACACTCGTACTGTTGGGGGGAGCAAAGCAAAGCGAAACCCGCGTAAAAATATCTGCATATAAATTCTCGCCACACTTGGGAGCGATCCGCCATAAATCTCAACGGGCGAGGGATCGCACAAACAAACGCCGCGCGGAATCGAAACAAACCACTGCCGCGGACTTAATAGAATACGGCGGCGCCGCGTATCTCACGGCACAGGAGGAATGAGAATAAAAAGAGAGGGGAGACTCCCGAATCGAAACTGGAGATGGAAAAAAAGTGACAGAAAAACGGGGGAGGATAGAAAAGACATTGTAAATGTATTAAGGGGTTTGAAAAAAGATGAATCATCTCGGTGTTGGGTCAAAATCAATTGCTTTTTTCTTTTTGGAGAGATGAGAATTTGTCCGAGGGAATGAGGGAAGTGAGGAGGGAATCTGAATCCGTGATGAATATTTCATGCATTGAGGTTTTGATATCGCATCCCGCTCTCGTTCACCCGGTACGGGAAGAAGGGGGGAAAACTTGCACGTGTGATAGAGGTGTCTTTGCTTGGCGATGCCGGTTGGCTTTTCACCCCCTTAGAATGTAAGACTGGTCGTTTTCGTATCGTGCGGAACGACATGTCTGAAAGAATGAATAGCCCAGGGGAGGAGAAATTCTTTATCAGCGAACGAAAATAAAACAGACGGCTATGTAAATCTGCTACTATTAAATCACGGGAATACTGTAAGTTAAAGGACAAATTGATTTCCGATTGACTGCATTCATCCGTTGCTTTGATTCTTGAGTTGAACAGAGGCCTGAGGTAAAAGGGACTTTTTAGGAGCTTTCCTGACATTAATCCTTAAAGTTGTGAGTTTATTTCGTTTGCCTTGACCCAAGGAGTGAGTTTTTTTTAATGAAATTACTTTCGATTTCAACTTTTTTACCTTGAACTCAAGTTTGTTAGATAAACAATCAATGAAAACAAGAAGATCATACACTTTACAAGCAAAATAAAATGAATACAACGATTTAACTGAGCAAGATCCTAAATATTGTGGTATAAAAACAAAAATATTAGCTTTGAACTGGACTAAAACCAGCTTTGAATGCAATACATTCCGTCAATGGAGCCAACTACATGCGATATGCGCGTGCTCAAGGCTGAACTTAGTAGAATAACGAAATAAGTGGCAGGACTCTTCATATACACTTTGTAGTTAATTGGGATCACCAGACACCAGGATCGATGGTACAATAAGTTTCAATGCATCTGAAAGAGAGGCCTGAACGTACGCCTTTACTGCTTCGGCGCAAATTTGAAAGACGCCCTGGCGTTGTTGTTCTACCTGTAACATCAGTATTCTTTTTGCTAAGGTATATATCGTAAGCTAGCAAATGAATTCCTTCACCTACCTCGGAAGTTCCATCACGGGGGACGGAAGAAGTACAGCAGACACCAAGTGGAGAACAGACCAAGCTAAGTAGGCGCTCATGGGAAAAAGACAACAGCTGTGCTCAAAGAAGATTACAAACAGGGACAACAAACCGGGAAACTGTGTAAAAACATTCGTGTGGAGCGTGGCACACTATGGATCGGAAGCATGGACCATTGGAGAAGCTGACCATTAACTAATGGAAGTCTTCGAAACCTGGTGCTGTAGGAAGATCCTCAACATAAAATGGACGGACGAAATACGAAAGATGAAGTGTACAGAAGATTAGAAGAAAAAAGGACCATATGGAACTCCATACAGAAAAGAAGAACCAGATGGATTGAACACACCCTGAGGCACAATGGGTGTGTGAAGAATGTAACTGAAGGTAAAATAGAGGGAAAAGTCCCCAGAGGAAGACCCAGGAACCAGTTTATGGACCAAATAAAGAGGAGGGTATATATGAAGAGATATCAGGAGGTAATGGAACTAGCATTACAGAGGGAAGGGTGGAGGGGTGAAGCAAGCCAATCTTATGATTGAGCAACCCAGTGAATAAGATATCGTCGGGGTGGCTAAACTACTGCCAGAAATTATTCTAAATAGGACATAAACCTCATTTTAACTAGCGAAAACATTTTGAGATGGAGATTTGAACAACCAAATCGAGAGGCATGCAGTAATGAAAAAATTGAAAAACCCATCCCAATGACAGACTAAATCCATAAATGCAACGAAGCGATGCACATGGGGATCCTCCCACTGACTAGATTTAAAGCATGCTGAGGCCTTTGATAATACGGAATTACTTAGGCTCGGTAATATTCAGAGAACCACAGCCATTTGTAATCATGCTGAATTACACAGATGAAAATCGCCCCCTTTCACAAAGGTCGTCATTAAACATGCACATTCACCATCGACTGTAAAGCTGACCGCAAGAGTAGAAACAATGTCATTGGACTTCTTACACCGAAACAAACGTTCCGCATAACTTTATGGAGATACACTTAGAGTGATTTTCATCACTAATCATTTCTTTCGAGTCAAATCCACCATTCAAGGGTATAAACAAAACGCTACCTTAACCGATGAGTCCTGGAAATAATCTCGTACGTTTTATTGATTCATGAATTAAACACTACCCTCTATTCCAAATACCTATACGTTGTCCATAATAGTTGCGCTTTCATTCCAATGGCTCTCAAACAGTTTTACGCTCAAGCAAGACCGAATGGGAGGCGTTTTCAACTCATTAAATCGCCCTCCATTTATTGTGTATTAGTATTAAAAATTTCTCTTCATCAGTGAGGCGCCTCAAAATCAAAAACGCTGACATTGCTCCATCGTAGAGCGTAGACCTAATCAACCAAATATCCTATTGACAAGGAAATCAAGGCAAAGAAAAGATTGGTCTTCCACTCATTAAACAGAAGTTACGATTGTGTTTATACTCAATCAAGGTGGGAAGACATCTTCTAAATGAATTTGGTGTCGCAACAGGTTTACCGGGAGTTGCCAATGGTTCGTGGGCTACCTGAGACGATTAGATATTACCCTTTTAATTTAGATGATTTCAGAAGATAGGCGGATGTAATTAAGCGATGTGAAAGGCTTGGGAGAGCGGTCGGATGAGTTCATGTGACTGCGACACGATCTTGTAAATCGAACTCGGTTGGAGATAGATTTTTATCGGGAAAAATCTTGGGTAATCGCGTTCGACATCGAATCAAAAAAGTGGGTTTAATCTTTTCCGCTTCGCATACCCCTTGCGCCAGGTGATTTCCCTCGACTGTACCGCAAAAAGATCCAGGGTAGAACGCGTATATGTTAGCTATAAATAACCGTCATTATATGCCATTTTAGTAACCATTAAACCTCAGGCATGAACCCAGAGTTAGAAAATCCCTCTAAGGGATCGGGTTGGTACGTTGAATTATCAACAGTATTCTCTTCTCGGGGCTAATCCCAGCTATGATAGAAATTTTTAATATGATTTTGATTCCAACTCGCGCACTTGGAGAGTACTTATAGCGCAATATTTCATCTGATGGATGGAACTTAAATTAAGCCTTTCGCCAGGGAGAGGTCTAAGCTGACGCTGAATTTCTCTCCACTCTTATCTCTCCGCCAAGGAATCTCGCACTTACCTCCATGACATGCCCATATAATCCTACCCACACCCACCTATGCTTGCCCTATCCGCAAATGATCTCGTTTGTTGGTCGCCTCCTTACTCTACTTTATTACCTGAGTTACAATAGACAGTCATTTCATTGCTCCCTACAAAGCAACGCGGAAACTAAAGAGTGTAACAGCACCGAAAAGTCAAAAAGCAGTCATCAAGAGAGAAAAATGGAATCAAACAAGTATTAAAACTATATTAATCAAACTAATTCATTTAATATACTTTAAATTATCAAAAAGTGATAATTTAAATGGATTTGCGAATAGTACACTACGATACTAGTGACTTCAATAATTAATTATTACACGGCGTGAAGTTAGCATGCTGAATAATAATGACAAAACCGGATCAAAATATGAAAAACAGAGCATGAAAAAAAACAACGGTAACTGTTTAATGCTGATTGAAAATTTAGCTTGAAGTTAGCATGCCGTGTAATAATGAGCTACTTAAGTCACGAGTATCGAATACTACTTTATAGCACTGCGTGACTTAAATTCGCACTTAAGTCACGCTTTTACGTGGCATAAATAGGCCATTATCACACTGTGCTGACGACAAATTCATTATTACACGAGGCTAAACTCAAGTCACGCTCGAGTAATTGACAACAATTGATTTCCATGAGCATAATTCATTAATATTACAGTTAAGTGCACGGTGCAAGTTGCATTCATGCATCAGAATATAAACTGAATCTTAATGAACTTCATTTATAGACAGTTACTAAGACTCATCCTGCTAACTTCTTATCCCTTGACTCATTTCTGATATTCAGATTACACAGTTTAATTATTAATTTGAGAGCAATTTAATGTTACCTTATAAGAACCCCTATATCTTACAGCATTATAACAATATAACACAGGAGACGAATTCGAATTTACATCTGTTGTATGTTGTACGCATAAGTCAATATCTGAATTTTTTTAAACTGGTCATCTTTGTTCCGGTGATGTTACTCGTAGTTTTATTAGATATTAATAAAGTTTTAACGGTGGAATTCCTGGTAATGACAACATTTTTATTCAATTCATGTGACTGGACTCGGTGAATTGGACTATAACAAATGTAGTTGAAGTTGAAACTGTGTTAACGTTATCTTCTACCACATCATAACAGCATTTGTAAGTTTGGCTTGTTTATTAAAAACAAATCCAGCACTTGTTGGAAGATTGTCGTACAATTGATAGCTCAAATTCTCTCATCTATAAAATAGGGCTCGTAAAACTCTCAAACAAACATGAGCATGAAAAGTAAACAATGGTTACTAAGTAGCGCTGATTGAAAATTTTGATATGATATACTCACTCATTACATTTTTTTTACCACTGAGGACGGCGAATTTAACTCACTCGAGCTATAAATAAATTTATTCCCGGTGAACTCCTCTCAGACATGGAATCTCAATCTCTTTCAACCGATACTATAAGTGTCTAACCACTGGAAAGTTTTTAGACAAAGCTGCATGATTTTATTCTTCGTACAAGATCGATATAATAATTTACACTTATTATTTAAATATCCATCCGATGAGAAGTATTTTATTGTGTCCGCATGATACCAATTGCACGCCAACAAGGGAATTGTACCCCAATTTTACCCTACAACCATGTGGGTTAGTACCCAGGTTAATGATAAAAAATTTCTTCATCTTATATTACGTTATGGACCTAGAATTGACGAAGACACTGGTGAAATGTTATGTTTGGAGTGTTATGTTGTATGGTTGCGAAACACGGACCTTAGGAAGAAGGGAGAAGGATAGGTTCAATGCTTTTGAGATGTGTCTTGTCGTCTTTATTTAATTGAGAGATATTAGGACTATCTAGTCCTCTCTTACATACAACTCATTTACACAAACACCCATGTCCTGGGCAGATAATTTTCTACCTAGGCGGGACTCAAACCCGCGACCCTCGGGTTAGCATGCGGGGACTTTAACCCACCGCCGCCGGGGCCGAGATGTGGGTATGGAAGAGAGTACAGAAAATGGTAAGGGTGGATGTAGTAAGAAATGAGGAGGTGATGGGAAAAGTTAGAGAGGAAAGAACACTACTGAAAACAATACAGAAGGGAAAGAGAATCTGGATCGGACATATTTTAAGATGGAAGGGGATTTTAACCCTTCGTGGACGGAATTATGAAGCATCCGCATGAAAAAAATACCGCTACCTTATTAGTTTTTTAAAAGTGATATTTACGCATTTTTCAGAAAAAAATGCAATTTACTTGATAGTAACATGTATTTTGAAATGTGACGTATTTGTATTGTATATACTTAATTTTAAAAAAATACTTCACATAATAACACTTAAACAAGGTATACTTCAACATTACCTTCATAACGTATCTCATTTAAACTTTCCCAATTTTTTCTCCAAATGTCAGCTTAAACTATTTATTTCAGAGCTCCGCCAGTCACGCCATCGTCAGTGAATAGCGTCACACATTCAATCTATTCAAATTGTTTGACAAACCGCCTAAAGAAACCCCAAATTTCCGGACACTTAATCCGAAGCGTTACAATTCTGTCTACCGCAGCAACTTAATGGAAAAGCCTCACAGAAAGCAGATATTTCAATGATTTTGAAACGTAACAAATTTGACTCGCTCGTCCACGGAGGATTAAATACAGCATTCGAGGGAACAGTGGGGGGAGAAAATAGAAGAGGAAGAAGAAGGCTGAAAATTACAGACGAAGTGAAGATAAAAAGAAGTTACAAGGAAACCAGGGAAGAGGCAGGGGACAGGACAAAATTGGAGACAGCTCCGGTGTTCGGGACCCGCCAGTAGGCAGAATACCAGTTGATGATGATGATGACATTACTTTTGGTACGTAGTTGAATCCTTGGTGATTCAGGAAGTCAGTCAGGGTTAGCGAAACGGGCGATGGAGCAATACCGATGTCGGAAAAAGTTCCACGTCCCGCACAAGTCGATGCTCTGATTTTTGTCCAATGCTCCCCATCCCTCCACCCACCTTCCTAATCCCTCCTGTTGCAAATAAACACGCATATATATTTTTAAGGCAAGAGACCTTAAGCCGAATGAGGTCGCAACGCGGTCCCCGACGTGAAATCTCCAACCGGTTCAGACAGCGGGCCAGGACCAAAAGTCCAACGGACGAGCCATAACTCATCCCTTGGGTGCTTTGTAGTGTGTAGGGATAATGGAACGGGGAGTGGGTGTGGAGAGAACATTTGAGGAGGAGGAAGAGGAAGTTAGTAAAGCCTTATCGTTCATGGGTTCCTGTTTTGTTTCGCTCTAACCCATTCGATCGCGCAATAAAAATCCAAAAACGAGTCAGCTCCAGAGGCGGGCGAGATTCGCCTTTGCTGGCCAGCTGAGGAGAGGGAAATTTTACTTTCGGCTATCTTTTGTTCCCCGGAAAAAATAAGAAGAAAACGATCTCCTTCTTCGGTATTCCGGAGAAAACCAGTTCTAAATGATTTGGTTCCACTACGAGTTCCCACGACTTTGCTAACAGCTTCTGAGATGTCTCCATTCTCACGTCACTCAACTTTTACAAAAATATTGGAATTTATTTGGGTCCACATTCACCTTTTTTAATTGAGGGTTTGTCCAAATATATTTACGATACATATATTCATTCATTGGTCGTTCAATCCTAAGATTACTTTACTGCAGCCCTCCCCCTTTCCCCATCTAACGCTAGTTCCATTGCCTCCCAGTGTCTCTTCCTATTTACTTTCCTCTTTTTATGATCCATGAACTTATTCCTGGGTCTTCCTCTGGGGTCTTTTCCCTCTATTTTGCCTTCATTTATGTTTTTGAAAAACCCATTGTATCTCAGGGTGTGTCCAATCCATATGGTTCTTTTCTGCATAGTTTTCCATATGGTCCTTTCCTCTTCTGTACACTTCATCATTTCTTATTTTATTCGTCCATTTTATCTTCAGCATTTTCCTCCAGCACCAAGTTTCGAAGGCTTTTTGTCTGTTCTGGTTAGCTCTTCCAATGGTCCAAGCTTCCGATCCATAGTGATCCAAGCCTCCGATCCAAGTTCGTCCATAGATCTTTTCACATACTGTTTCCTGGTTTGTAGTCCTATCTCAGTACAGAAGACAGAGACCAAAAAAGTTGCTCTATAATTATGCTTTGTAATGATTTTTAAACGCTCCCACCATATTTCAGTCAGTTCCTTAGGCGCAACACTTGAAATCATTGACGTGCGCTTAGTGACTTAAGACTGGATCACCATATAGATTATTCCACAGGAAGCAACTCCCTTAAGTTATTTCAAAGGCTGAGCAGCAACAAGAAAGGATTCGCGTGTGTTGTAAATAAACGGCGAGTGAATTCATTTCAGTAATGTCCTTAGCAGATTTAAGTTAACTTTTGAGGTAATAATAAAACACTTTTTCCATGATATAGTCCACTGATAAGTCCTCCATATAATTTCCTCTGTTTTAACAATGTAAGGAATCATATGTTAGAAACGAGTTAATTATTTAAAATGATAAAAATGTATGCAAAAATCCAGACTATGTTGAGTGATGACAATCCCTCTATTAAGGCCTGGTTACACGATACATTAACCAGTACCAGTTCATGTGCGAATGCATGAACCAAATAGAGCAGGTTCTATTTTCCTGTTCACGCATTCATCATTAGTATCAGTTTGTGTGGGTACACGGTGAATTTTTGGTGTTCATTCATGCGTTCATGAATTTGCTCATTAACTTTTACGGGCTAATTTATCATGTAACCAAGTGTTTAGAGATGATAATTAATAATTATTTAAATATAATATTTACGATGATTTATTCTGGATTAGGCATAAATAAATTCTCTTTTCAACGAAGGGATGGATCCTCTAACAGGTCACCATCAAAATATTTCTATCCACGATTAAGTTGTTCGAAACAATTTTCGCTCATGCAAAGATTTGCGTGAAACTTTTCATACGCGTACTCATTAGTAATACGCGCAGATAGAAGAGAAAATCCACGTTAGCAATTTGTTTCCTTGTTAATATAATGCTCTTTTAACACGTAACCTCATGGCTCTTGACATATATTTCGAAATAATTCGATGACACACGTACATATTTTCTCCTAAAACAGGCCTACCATAATATTATTTCCAATTAAATACCGAGGTATCATGCCAAATGAAAAACACGCATTCATACGATATAGTTTTTGCTAAAATTTTGAAATTCGCGCCGTAAACCCAAGTCATAACAATGCTCTAATTGAGACGATAATTTTTAAATATAATTCTTGCACCATTATATTACAACATGTGCGGTAATTTCCAACGTGTTGATTGATATTCTTAGGTGAGGTATGGCCCAAGATTTCTATTTCGACTCATGGCCGGTCGCAGGAACGGCACACATGAATTCTATCAGGATATGGGACCCATTAGCCTTGGCAACCAGTCAATAAGTGTTGCAGAAACGTTCGAGAAATTTATTGGTTTCATAACTTGTGGTATCGAGTTATTAATTCCATAAATAGGCAAGATGGCGGATGCGCCATGAACCGCTTGGAGATTTAATTACTATAGTATTACTATAATTATATCTATAGATAAAACAGTTGTTTCGAGACAAATGACTAGTTTGTATACTCATACTGACTAATTATTGTGTGCATTAGCAGTTATTCATAGACTAAACTTTCATAAATGTTATCCGGCGGTAGAAGATTAGATAAAACCTTCGACGCTATTAATTATTGGTAAATAGGTTATGTAACTAGTATGTGTGTTCCCGCAACCCGAATATTTTTAAGAGATCTAGGTATAACTTCATGGATCTCATAACTATAGATTCCATAACTAAATATTCTTGCAATCAGCCATTACTTGAAAAGTTATTTTAATGTGAACTCAACGATTCACGATTCGCTCTCCAACCAGTTGGGAAGATATTGCAAGAGGTGAGGAGGGCCGACAGTAGCAACGGGTTCCCGACGTTACTCACCCAGGCAACGTCGATGTCGGCTTTACGAGAAGGTTGATAACCAGCATGAGGCATTAAATTCCGTGAAAGCCCTACCAAGTGAGTCTCCCTCACGTCCATATTTTACTCACTCGCGAACATTAAATTTCCAATTTGTTTTTACTCGCTCTTATAAAGGACACAATTTCTGTACGTAGAGAGAAATGATTTCCGGAAGGTGGTAAAAATTATTTTCAGTGACTCGGACTGAAAGAAAAGAGGCGAGTTAGTGGAGATGCTGCCGAATTTCTTCCCTCAGGAGGTCCGCTGCCGAACATACATCCCTCTTCTCTCGAGGAAAACGACACGAGCGTACGGGACATGAACTATTCCGGCTTCGCAAAACAAAATAATATGGGCTACCCCATGCGAGGGTAATTACCCAAACATCCGTTCCAGTAGTAGCGGCGGTGTGCTTTCAAGACGCTTAGAGACCAATTCACCGGCTCAACACCCACCCACCCACCCACTACCCCCTTTACTCCCTACCCCACGCCCCCCTCCCCTTTGGTCCGAAGGAGGAACGGACTGTAGACTGAAATTACCCAGCGGGAGGCAAGGTAAGGGCAATGGGAGCAATTTCAGCGAGCGGATGTGTTCCTTTCTCCGCCGCGTCTCTCTCCCCGGACCGTAACTCGCGGGGTAGCAATAAGACTAAAAATCATAAGACGACGTTAATTTCATTATCCCGGATGTCCTAGATCGTTGATATCTTAATTTATTTTTTATATCAAAGAAATAATCCGAGGCTCTCTCGTCTCTGTGACGGCCGGGGGGTCTCGATTCTCGAAATTCCACGACAATTGCCGCACGGGAAAGTAGTACATAGTAAACTGACGCATGATTTATTGTATCATACAGTGACGTACCGTGAGCTGCACACACAATATACTTTCCAAACCATGATTAACGCATGGGGACAAGATGTGAAACCTTGATAAAGCTTCATGGACGAAATCACACGTTAAAATTAGTATTCATCTATATACATACTACCCTGCGAGTCGCCGCAAGGGCGTGTGGCAGGGTGTGTTAGGACACCAGCTGCGTAAAGATGTGAGGGATAAGTTGATTGGGAGTAGAAATGGTGACGTGTATAATGGGAGTGTATTGAGTGGAGCTCAGTTTTTATTGTGGTTGCTTATTATGTGGGGAAATAACGAGTTTTTGTACCAATCTTTTCGGCAATGTATCCATCTCATTTTATCGCTTCTTACAGACCTAGAGATGTAGTGAGGCGCCATGATAATATCCTCTTTGTCGCCCTGAAACACAACAGTTCTGAAGTTCCGACACACGGCAGTATTTTCGCAAGTGATAAATTACATTGCGATTCGAGAACCCCATGAAAACGATAGACGAAGTAAGAGAGGTTCAACGAACACCTAGTCTTCAAGGAAGCGTAGCCTTGTCGCTACATTTGAAAACATGATATATACAGAGAAAGGAATTTAGTCAGTAAAGCTTGTTTCCATCCCCCCATTACGGTACTTGGCACTTAAAACATGTCGTAAAATTAAAGCGTGGAAGCTGAGCTGTCTTTTTGTACTAGCGCAAGTTTTGAAGTCTGAAAAAGAACGTATCAAATCATACCACTCAGTAACACTGACCTAAAACCTGGTGTTTTTCAAAGATATCAAAAGCAAAAAATATTCACTAGAATTGTTTGTATTTATTGAAATGCTATTATAAAGTCACTTTTAAACACGCTGATTACCTGCAGTAATATGAAATTGATAAAGTATGCAACGATGTATTTTCAATTCTTCAGAACTTTTCGGGGCACTGTACTTCATGAGAATATCCGGAAAAAATATAACGATGAGCATTATTTGTCCACCCTTTTTATGAAGATATGAAATGTCTTTCGGTAAAATTTCCCAGGTGCTTCGTCCCTTTTACGAAGCTTTAACTAATTTTTCATGAAGCGAATTTTCGTGAATGTAACAGAAGAGCCAATAGACTATGCCAATATTATCATGACGCCTCAACACATCTCTAGGTCTGACAGAAGTGACAAAATAAGAGAGCTACGTTGCCGAACAGACACGTGCAAAAACTTCTTACCGCGCACAATAAGCGATACCATTAAAATATTAGTTCCACTAAATACACTCCCATAATACACGTCACCATTTTACCTTCCAAAAACATATTCCTTACATCTTCACACTGCTGGTGTCCTAACACCCCCTGCCACACGCCCATGCGGCGGCTCGCAGGGTTGTATGTGGATGTAGACCAACGGAGAGGAGTGCACATTTTTACACCGATATACAACCCTGGTAGCCGCCGCAGAAGCGTGAGACGCGGAGTGTTAGGACACCAGCCTTGGAAGGGGAGGGAATAGGGATACTCGCAGGGGGAAAGGACAGAGTGAACTGCATGATAACGATACGTCTTTTGTTAGTGCCATGCTGCTGTTGTAATGATCACTAATGGTACGTGGAGAGAAGGAATTTTAGCATGTCAATTCGGCAAGTTTTTTTTTTCATTTCGTACTCACTGTTACTCTTATTTTTTACCTTCTATCAGATATAGAGAATACAGCGCGGAATTAATATAATAACCTTCGTGTCGAACTGAAACTTGCCTGGACGGCGTTTTTCAATCTAACCCACCAGTGACGATTACCAATTAAAGAGGTTGATATTTTTATGTGAATACTTCTTTACCGTGGCCTGAGCGAACACGTATTGCATGGAGAACAATGTAGAAACCGCAATGGTGATAGCTTTTAGAATGCGTCACGCTGAACCGTACACAGTAGCCCGCACTCCACGCTTTTTCGCAGGCTGTTTTCCATTATTTTGCAAATTGAAATTAGAAACGCTGGTCGAGATGAACGCCAAACGAAATAAAACAATAAATATTCTTATTTCTCAGACAGAAATTCGTTTTATTTTCAAATTCGTGACATTTTTGAAAAAAAAATCTGTAACATTGCTCGAAATTACATGTTTTTCACGAACCGTCTCCTTGACGACCGACGGTATTGTTGAAGCCGAGTCCCATATAGGGAAAATTGAGGCCTATAACGATATAATCGGCAATGACGAATAGCTTTTCCCGTAAGAAAATAATGACCTGAGCGACGGAAAAATAAATTAAGACGCTCCCAGGAAAAACTGAGACGTGGAATGTGGTTGAATGAACCAAAATAATATAGACATCAGGGCGGTAGCATTAGGTTGGAGTAAAGTAACAAATATTTTATTAAATACGATGTTATTAATTTATTATTTAAATAAAAAAAATTACATTAAATTCTTGATTGTAATTTTTTCATCTATAATTACGGCCTAATAGATTTACTGCAAAATGAGGCAGACATTTATTTTAATATCAGTTGTTTATCATAACACTTGCTCAAAAAACTTGACAAATATAAACCAGCAATGAACACTCACATTAATTCTATTTTTGAGATCAGTAAATTTGTTAAACCAATATATTCCAATGATTTAACTTCATTAATTTTAGTTTTCACCTCTGATGGAGGTTCCCTGACTGCCAACTTTTTTATTTTATAGTACAGTAAAACCCCTGTTTAGGTAATTAGAGCAAAATATCATTTGACCTAGAAATCAATGAATTTGGTCTCATTTAAAAAACACTATATATCACCCTTCCATTGACATAAAAAATTCAACTCCTGACCACATTACTTTCCGATATATTTGTCAAAAAATACCAGTCCTTTTACATGGAAAATGGTACGGGTATGCACTCCAGAGAGACCTTATGTAAAAACTGAGGCATTTCCTACACTCGGATCTCGTCAAAATATCAAAAGTGTGTAGTTTGTGAGTTTTCTCAACTATTATTGAAAATTTATCACATTTTCACCGCAGTAAATTCTTTGGGATTACAATAAACCTTCCGTTTTGATGGAGCGTCAAACGTACCGCGTGAAATAAATTAGTCAACTAAGTCTGAAAAAATAGGCAACTACAGTGATAAAATTTATTCCGACCGGTTCCGCTTGTTACAGCATCTTCAGATGACAAGCGAAACCGGTCGGAATAAATTCTATCATAGTGGAAGTTGCCTATTTTTTCATACTTAGTTATGTTCCGATTCCCCTCCATCAATCCTTAAACTACAGAGTAAATGTGTCAAGTTAAAGATTTATTTGGATATTTTCATTTGATTACTTACAATTTATATCATGTAAAACTATTTTATTGTACCATTAATAATGTAATATTTAATTCGTGCGTCTCACAGTTGGTGATATTAAAACGTATATATCGAATGTGGTCTCTATTATGATTAGGCAACTATCTCGCTCGGACTACCTTAACCCTAAACGACCACTCCTATCAAGCGACCAACTATCTTAACGACCATTTTTCAGCGGAAGTCTCGGTGGTCGCTTAATTCAGGTTTAACTGTACGTGTTCATCAAATACATTGGTGTTGAAATTTCCCAGAAGCAACAAAATAATGAGGAAATAAACGCCATCTGTATAGGTTTAAACAAAACCGTCGCTTCAAGAGTTTTTCCTCTTTTTGCAAATCAGCCGCCTGTTTGCTTGCATAATACATACTCCTAGAAACTGAAACCCTGTCGAACGATCACCCCTCTAAACGACCATCTTCCAGCGAAACCGTTGGTGGTCGCTTAAGGTAGTTTGAGCGAAAAACCATTTTACTTAGAAATCAATGAATTTGGTCTCATTTTAAAGAAAAATATCTCATCCTTCCAGGGACAAAAAATTCTACCCCATACCACATTACTTTTGGAGATATTTTCCAAAAAATGTCAGCCCTTTTACATGGGAAATGGTACGTGAATGCACCCCAGAAAGACATTATTTACAAAATGAGGAATTTACAACACTTAGATGTCTTAAAAAAACTAACAGTGTGTAGTTTGTATGTTTTCTCCACTATTTTTGAATATTAATCATATTGTCACCACACCACAGTCACAGTCTTGGGTATCACAGAAAACCTTCCGTTTTGAAGGAGTTTCAAACGCGCCGCGCGAACAAAATGAGTCAAGTTAAAGACTTATTTAGATATTTTCACTTAATTACTTACAATTTCTGTTATATAAAACTATATTATTGCACCGTTAATAATGTAATATTTAATTGATGTGTCCTACAGATGGTGAAATTAAAATATATAATTCGAATATGGTCTCTATTATGACTAGGGAACTATCTCGCTCGGACTACCTTAATACAGTTTTCACTGTATTTAATTTGTTCTAAATAATTAATTTTCCGTATAGTCTCACTCAGGTTCGTTTAATCTCATCTCAGTCATTTTTCATACTTCGGGAGTGGAGCAGAATCGTCATCCGGACGAGGATCAGCGAATGCGCTGCGTCCCAACCCCCCACAGTGAGGAAGAGAGATTTCCGCTAGCTTTCTTTTCGTCTTGCAACTCAGCCACCCTCAAGGCGAAGGAGTCTGGTTTGCCGCGTCAGGTGGGCGGGGTCCCTTTGCATATATATACATGTGCCTCACCAAGTTAAATCTTCGCCAACGACGACCGGAATATTACGTCTTTCCTTTATTGTGAACACTCCGCCGTGCAACAAGTCACGACGGCGGAAGTTAAGCTTTTTTTAAAGAAAAAGTGAGATAACTCTTCGCAGCGTCAGATGTAAAAAAAACAACGGAGGTTGCTATGCAAAATTATGAATGGGACTCGCATCGCAGGGGTTGGAACGCGTCCAAACACTACGGTAAGTGCATGACAGAAAAAAAACACGAGCGCGCTTGATCCTCTTTTTTTTTATTTTCTGTACCTACTTGTGACGCCAAAGGCTCGGAGCTCAACGCGGAAGAGGCAGTATTTATTTGGCCGGATCTTTCTCTTAATAAATTATGATCAACGGTGTACAATTTTTCCGCAAAAGGTATCTCCATGTGTTTGTATAAGTTGCATAAAAGCAAGATCTAATCTGCATCAAAGAACATAATATTAGCTGAAAGGTAAGTTATATAGTGCTTACTTCGATGTAGCTATAATGAAACCTGGCGAGAAACCAAGATACGAAAGAAAAGAAATTGATGGGACAAAGGATAATCCCAGCGATTCCAATTAAGACGCGGGTAATCTGCTGGTTAGTGTAACTTTTCGACCAAAAACAAATAAGTTGAATCGAATCCTTTCAGGCGTAACCATGTGGAAGTCCATTTGTAAATAAATAATGACAATACCAACTATGCTTACCTGAAGTACCTGAAGATTACGCAGTGGCGTTGAAACTAGCCATGGCAATAAAGAACTCTGCGGATTTAAACATAGTTGGTATTGTCATTATTTATTTGACAAAGAAGTTATTCAATAACAACAAGTTTAAAAACAGAATAACACGCTGCCACTCCTCTCCCCGGCATTCGTCCAACCTTCTTCGTGGGAAGTATTTCAACGCTAATTCATTGTCTCCTCCTACCTCGATTACCCAACATTCTCCTCATATGAAGGCTTTCAGCATCCTACGGGCTATCGAGATAAATAACTGGGTAAATAATAAGAAACTGGTCCTTTTCCGGCGTATGACCTCCTCAAATTTCTCACGGGTTTCTGTCCGGGTGAATGGATCCTTGATGGCCGACATTTCGACATCGACTCCCCAGCATTTTCCTCCCCGCCCTGACGACGATGCTCGAGTTGATGGGTCGAAACGTCATCTATTATGGACCACTCACCCGAAAGTTTATCCGAGATAACTTTGAGAAGGGTAAATAAAAATCTAATAGACCAGAGAAATGACAGAATAGATTAAATAAAAATAGAGAATGGCTGCAGTGATATCTTTATCAGAATATCGTCAGGAGAGGACGATTTCCACAGAAAAAAATCAACTAACGCAGCAAGAAGCACCAAGACATGAGGAAGCAGTAGCGCCATTTGGCTATCGTGATATGCCAGTTAATTATCAGAACTTCAGCTAATCAGATATCAACTTCGAAGCCGACCAACGAATCGCACTCCTCTAACAATGGTGGCATTTGGCTACGCCGAATGTACTGAAAATTTTGCTCTAAAATTCTTTTTTTCGAACTAAACCGGCACCGAACCGGCAGAGAATAAGGTGTAAAATATTGTGGATACATTTTTAGCGTCTACCTCATTATCGCCATTGAGATAGGCAATAATTCTTTCAGCTTAACCATTTTCGATCCAGTTATTATAATCCATGTAATAGAATAAATCTTCCTTGCTTCCGTAATCTGCAGTTTTCATTCTCGAACAAACCACTGCAATATCATGTCTCGTATTATTTTAATTGGCAATGGGAAATGGTTTAAACAAGTAAGTATTGTGCATGTGATGATGGTGCTGATGACCCATATCACGACGTTGGTGCGGCATTAGTGCGTAAGTGCAAAGTTTCTTGACAAGTGGCACTCAATCTGCCTATCGCATAGAAACGAAGCTAGTAGTAGTTATCTCACGTGAACCACATGAAGAGGAAAGTACATAGGGAGAGCTACCAGGAAGGAAGGGAACTTGTATTACACAGGGAAGGGCGGAGGGCTGCAGTCAACCAATCTTGGGATTGAACGACCAGAGGAATGAGTAGTTATCTCAAGGAGACGATGGGCAACTGGGGCCATCACATCCATCAAGAATAGGGGGATAATTTAATGCAGGCACAACTTTCAGGGAAATGAAGAACCGAGCGTTAGATAGGTTTTTCACTTCGCAGATTATTTTGGAAGGCAACAGAAAACAATTCATTCACGGCGTCAAGTAGAGGTAAGTGGGACGTATAAGCATGGCTTGGGAATTGAGGAAAGGAGGAGGGACACGTTATTCTTTACGTAAAGCGCCTGAAGAGTTCACGACTTATTACCCGTAGGCAGGAGTACCGCACGTAAAACTGAGGCAACTGGAAAAAATCTCTCGGATTTATAAAATGCACATTACAGTGCAGTCGATTCCTCCTAATATTGGTCGACTGCCGCCCACCATCCTTCCCTAATTGATGTTAGTTTCACTACTCCCTGTTGGTTCTTTTTACACATTTTCATCTGTATTTGGGCCATAACCTCTAGACTTTCCTCTTGGGATTCCCCCCAAGATTTTTCTAACCATTACATTACTCACAAACCCATCGTGCCTCAGGGTGTGACCCATCCATCTGGTTTGTCTTCTTTGTATGTTTTCAAAGAACTACGGAACTAGCCGCGCAGTTACTTCAACGGAGTCACCTGCTAGTGATGACACGATCGCGTGATATTCACTGTGGAAAAATCATTCGCCTGGACTGGGAATCGAACCCAGGCCCCTTGATTGCGCGCCGATTGCTCTAACCAATTGAGGTAGTTTGAGCGAAATATCATTTTACTTAGAAATCAATGAATTTGGTCTCATTTTAAAGAAAAATATATCACCCTTCCATTTTTCCAACAAAAAATTCAACCCCTTACCACATTGCTTTCCAAGATATTTGCCAGATAATACCAGCCCTTTTATATGGGATATGGTAGGTGTATGCACTCCAGAGTGACCTTGCATAAAAAAATGAGGCATTCTCTACGCTTAGATCTCGACAGAAAATCAAGTGTGTAGTTAGTGTGATTTCTCAGCTATCTTTGAAAATTAATCATATTGTCCCCGCAGTAAATTCTTCGGGATCACAATAAACCTTCTGTTTTGATGGAGTTTCAAACGAATCGCGTGAAAAATATGAGTCAAGCTATAAAGACTTATTTAGATATTTTCATTTAATTACATACAATTTCTGTCATGCAAAACTATATTCTACATAAAAACTATTCATTACACCATTAATAATGTAATATTTTATTCATGTGTCCTACAGCTGGAGGAAGTAAAACGTATATATCGAATATGGTCTCTATTATGATTAGGGAACTATCTCGCTCGCACTAACTTAAGCTACTCAGGCGTCCATGAGATTCACAGTGGAAGAGGACGCATGGGTAGCCTCCTCCACTGTGAATCTCATTGACGCCGGGTAGCATGATTGGTTAGATAACTCGGCGTGAAATCGAGGGATCTGGGTTCGATTTCCAGTCCAGGTGAATGATTTTTCCTCTGTGAATTTCACACTTATGTGTATAGTTTTTCAAATGGTCCTTTCCTCTTCTCTTGCTTACTACCTCACATTTTATTTTATTCATTAATTTAATTATGAGTACCCTCCTCCAACAATAGGTTGCGCGATATCCTAATTTTTTTCCTATTAAATTCCACTTTGTCAAGCGAGATATTGTGGAACAGCAGTTTCAATGATAAACGTAATATTTCGTACCGTTCACTTTATTACCTCTCAGTACTCATCGTGTACTGTCCACTTCATTACCACATGGTACTACACGCGCAGTACCACGTGAAAATAAAGTGTTCATCACGAAATCTTTCGCTCATTACTCATTAGTCAATCTTTTCTGCTCTACCAATGGTCCAAGTATCCGATCCATAGAGTGACATTCTCCGCAGGAATGTTTTCACACACCGCTCCACCGTTTGTAGTTCCATCTTCATAGAGCACGGTAGCAGCCTTGTCATCGTGAACGTTTTCTACTCTTGGGCTATTATTTCTTGATATCAGTTGTACTTCTTCCATCCCAAGTACTTCCGCAGCAGGTGAAGGACTCTACCCCTTTTCGATTTCTCTATTCTTAATGCTGGTTTTACCATGTCTAGTTAAACTTCACGTTAGCGTTTACGGCCGGTTAAACTCCAAAGTTGGTTTTACAATCGATGGTTAAGTTCAATCTGGACGTTAAAGTGCTCGTTACGATAACGGAGGGATTCTAATGGTTATCCGAGTTAAGGTGAAGTTTAACGTGAGAAATTACGGTATTGAAAGTTTAACGAAACATTGTTAAACCGGCCTTAAATTGACTTCTGCATTTAATCTCATCAGTCGTAATTACAACATTCAGCTGGTCATGGATTTTCTTATAATCAGACGAAGACGAAGTGGTTACTATTACCAGCAAGAAATAAACGTACAACCTAAAAAATATTTCATGCAGAGCATCTTACTTTTTTCGCATTCACTTTCCCACGGTGAAGAAAAATTTACGGCAATTGAAATTTCAATTGATTTTTGTGATCACATATTTTGCAACAGCGTTTAAGCTGAAAGAGAAAAACTTTCCTCTCACATAGTCATTTATTTTCAATCGTTTTGGCACTAAGGTTAACATTTTCATCTCATTTTTTTCCTACTTCCTTTCCAAAATGAATGTTCTCACCCCGGGCGGAGTGTTACTTCAGGTTTTATAAAAACTCATCTCATAGTCCACCACTCCCCATTACTCCTCCAGCCGCTATCAACAATGACACAAATGGCCTCGATAATAGCCGGTTACTATCCCTTTAAGCTATGCCTATCATCACCGATGAACAATAAATAAGGGCCTTCGCAGGACACGCCTATGAACGCCATCGTTTTAAGAACACACAAGCATGCCCACTTGTTCGCTAAAAACATCGATCAGGAGTAGAGCGAGAGAGCAATTTCACAAGAGGAAAAACGAAGAGGCCAAATTTGGAGGATAAGCACCGGAGAGACGCGACCACAATAAAGAAATGAGGCAGAGAGAGAGAGAGAACGAGAGAGATGTAAAGAGAGAGACAGACAGAGAGGAAAAGAGAGGCTGGAAAACCTCTCTCGCGCATTGCACAACGAATTCCTGAGTGCGGCATTAACCTTTGGTATTTAAATGATGGCAAGGAAATATGAAAAATCCCGGAGTGGATTTGGCGGAACAGGTTGATGAAAATTGGGCAACGCGCACCAAATGGATTTTTGCGGGTGCTTAAATACCAGAGGGTATTTTATCCGACGCTCTACGGACTTCTAAAAAATAAGGGAGTTGGGTAAAAACTTCAAATTCAGCTTTCGGAGAGTCAAATCGTGATTATTCCTTGGCTACCGGGGAGAAGTGCGTCACTGGAGCGTTGCGTTATTCCCATTTAAAAGATAGGCCGCGTACAGTTGGTACCATAGCAACGTGGCTGCAAAAAGACGTCTGACCCAAAAGGGACAGTCTCTTGAGATAGTTCCCTAGTCATAATGGAGACCACATTCGAATTATACGCTTCAATTACAGTAGCTGTAGGAAGCATGAATAGCATATTGCATCATTAATGGTGAAATAATATACTTTCACTGGAAATAAATTCTACATAATTAAATAAATATCCATACAAGTCATTATGTTGAATCCTTTTTTTCACGCGGTGCGTTCAAAACTCCTTTACATTGGAAGGTTTTTTTCATGATCACAAAAGTTACTGCAGTGACTATGTTATTAATTTCCCAAAATAAATACATACCAATCACGCCCTTCCCTTCCGGGGTAGGCACAGTCACAAAGTTTCACTCATCAATGCATAATTACTCTTCTTCAATAATTTCCTCCTCACCGACCTATCCTTGCAAACCACTTTCGCCTCATTTACCTCTATACACTGCTTCATACACGCCCTCCTGTTTTTAAAACTCATAATATTCCTCCTCCTAAGAATTTTCTCAACCACATTCAACCACTACTTTCTCGGCCTACCTCTACCTCTCGCACCATAGTTGAGATAATATACAAACTACATATGTACTGTTTATTTTTTGAAGAGATGTTGTTGTTATGAATTACTCATTTTTTTAAAAACGTCTCTCTGGAGTGCATACACGTACCACGCCCACTGTAACCAGAGGCGGATGAAGGAGGGTGAAGGGGGGGCGGAACCCCTCCCTCCCCCCGTAGTACCTGGGAAAGTAGGAAATACTGGTCATAAGGCATTAAATACCTCCCAGATTTCCGGAAATCAGCATTCCGGCCCACCTGAAAACAATGACATCAATCCGCCACTGGATGTGACTGTCTCATTACCGAACAATATTGGTGAAACTCTTTTGTCAACTTATATCCATACATTCATAGATTTGAGGAACTTGCCACGCACTTTTTTAACTCCAACGGAGTCACGCGCTAGTGGGCCTACGTGCGAAATTCACAGTGGAAAAATCATTCGCCTGGAATGGGATTCGAACCCAGACTCCTCGATTGCGCGCCAAGTGCTCCTCTAACCAGGCGTATCATATTGGTTAGAGAACTCGGCGCGAAACCGAGGGGTCTGTGTTCGAATCCCAGTCCCGGCGAATGATTTTTCCGTTGTGATTTCACACAGTTATCTTTATGTTGATTACATTAGCCGAGTGACAAGGGATGCATTTCGCTTTACTCTTTTTCATCTGGACCCCTTCAATAAAATCCGATTTAACGGTTTCATGAGTCTTACGTACGTAGGTGCTAATTCCCAACGAATGTCGACGGTACGTTTTCTCTGGCCACACACTTGTGGAGGCTGCAGTCCAGTTGACGCTTCTAAATCCCCAGAGGGTTAGCAACGAGCCTCTGAGCGGTCCACTTAGACGTGGTAATGGAGAAATTTCAAAGTGACTTCTTCGGAACGTAGTGTTAAATAATGCTAAATTTATCCACTTAATTGTAATTTGCCCACTTTGTGTAGTGACTATTCCAAACAGTGATCAGCCACCCAGAATGAAATATATATCAATTCGTGTCGTTTCCTCTGCTGATCCCAGTAAAGCTACCTATTCATATCCTTGCTCCTGTCTCACAGCACATCATTGCGAAGCATGTCAGTGCTGAGCGAACTTGAAACAGCGGCGCCAGAAATATGAGACCCAGAGCTCATGGGTAAGGATCTCACCCTCAGACAAATCACCCAATGTTTACAATGTATTTTATTCTCTTCAAGAGATCTAACAAAACTTTTTTCGGAAGGTATTCTATCAGCTGATCGCTAGGTTGTTCATTCTGAATTTTTGATTGATTCGATAAGATAATTCGGGTGATTTCTCGTTGCCTTGCTCAGTTAGGTTTTTTAGGCGACTTTTTAAGGTAGTTTGAGCGAAATATCATTTCACCTAGAAATCAATGAATTAGGTCTCAATTTAAAGAAAAAATATCATACTCTCCCAAAAGTACTAAAATATCAGCCCCTTACCGAAATTTTTTCCGAGATTTTTGCGAAAAATACCAGTGCTATTACATTGGAATTGGTACGTGTATGCACTTCAGAGATACCTTATCAAAAAATGAGGTATTTCTAACATCAAGGCCACGTCAACAATTAAAAAAAGTGCAGCTTGTATATTTTCTTGACTATTTTAGAAAAAAATCATTTAGTCACCGCAGTAATTTTTCATGATCGCCAAAAAATCCTCCGCTGTGAATGAGTTTTAAACGTACCACGGGAAATAAATGAGTTAGGTTAAATACTTATATAGATATTTTCATTTAATTACTTAGAATTCCGGTCATATTCAAGGCAGAAACGGAATTTGGATTCAATAAAGCGGTTGAAAAATGGCTTATGTGCAATGAGGAAGTTGAGATTTTACTTAAAAACGTTGTATAGAAGTGCTTTTAAATGATGTTAACTTGTATATAGGTATATAAGTTGCGTGAGTATGATCTTATAAATACGTAATTATGTCTTCACATGTGACTATATGCACATCTATGAGTGCATTAGTATACTGAAACTCGTGTGTGTATGTGTGTGTCATTTTTGAGTTGTAACATGATATTACATTCTCTGCATATGCATATGGTGTTATCTATGAAATGAACGCACAAAATCATCAAACAATTTAATCACCGCCTCACTTTATTATAATGTAACTGAAAATCAAGAATTAGTACCCGATCTTTCTTTGTAAAATATTTCATAATGGTAACCCCAAAACAGATTTTCCTCTGGGGTACCTATATTCCATATTATTGCTTAAAATGTCCAAGCTAATGTTGTACATCCATTTTGTAAGGAGTAAAAAGATATATTAAGATAATTATATAAAAGTATATTATTGTACCAATTATAGTTCAAATTTGATTAATTCTATCCACGGCTGCTTATTAAAAAGGTGTAAATTGAATATGATTTCCATTATAACTGGCGAACTATCTCGCTCAAACTACCTTAAGATATCGAATTCGAGTCTTGTATAGCATCAATCTCAAATAAAACATTACGCATGTGCCATGGTTTTCAAATACACACCGCCTTCGGCAAAACATTTGATCCGAATAGGAGACGGGAGGGGAATCGAACTATACATAAGAATGTCCTCGAAACATCAAGAGGGCATGAATAAGAGAGAACCAATCGCTTGAATTTGTCGCTTCAAGAATTGCAGCCAGGGGTATTTTTACATTTCTTGATCATTTCCAAAAATGAAGAAACTCCCTCATGCATTAATTCTCTCACATGCCACGAAGAGGAAACCCGCCAATGCAAAGAATGCAGGTATCATATTCATGCTTTGCTCTCCCTTCTGTCCCTCGAGATATCATTCCGTACGCAAGGAGATGAGTATCAATTGAGAATTCCTTACGGAAGGCCAAGGGTGGCGTGCCAATTTCCTCCAAAGAATCCCATTTATTTTCCATTGGCATTGGCGGCCACTATCCAGATATAAATTGCACCGGAGCGAGATCAAAGACTTTGCGAGAAATATTAATGTTTTCCAACAAGGGGTGACAATGTAACGCGATACAACTGATGAATATGGTAATTTGATCGCGTGCAAGAAATGAAATATCTCCACAGTGGATGTATGCGAGCTCGTCACGTACGAATGATAGGCTCTCTGAGATGGAGCAAGGAGAGAAGAAAAATTGGCGTAATTCATGTAACCAATACCAGAAGAACCAGAACCAGAATAAATTCTGATTTTGGGTGTCGAAGTGTAACCCGCGCTGTTGAAAAACTTCCCATCGCGTGAGAGGATGACGCTGCAGCGTCTCCCCTGCCTTTCCACACTCGCTAGCGAGAGCGAAAAGAGCGTGCACGGAGCTGCCATCTGTGAGAAAGTAGCTGTAACTGCCACGCCTGAATCACTGAATCCACTGAATGTACTTGACACCGCGCCAAGTTCAAATACATGATCGCTCAAGATTTTTAACATTGAATTCACCTACTTTGCTATAGAGAATTCTACGTTTAAAAATAAGGTAAACATACAAGCTGAAGCTATCATTATAATTTCTAGAGTAATATTTGAAATTGAAAAAAGTTCACACATAATCTATCATACATTTCCGATTTAAAAATTGGAGAGGGTTAAAGTTTAAGTTAAACTATTTAGATACAATGGATATGAATAAAAGGTATTCCTGGCACAAATATTACAACACCTTTATTACTCGAAAGGTTCAAAATCCAATTTAATTAAATTAGAGGAGACATTTTGATTGCATATCTGTCAGTAACGAAAGCTTACACCAGCATTCTTTGGTAGATTAATAAGCTATGCAAATACACTATCCTAAAACCGAGCGAACAGCTCTGAAACATCAGCACAAACAGAAAAGCTACTGGGTTGGGTGAAAAAATATTGGTATTTTCGCATGCTGTGGAAACTACTCGCAACAGTGCAGAAGCATATTTTACAGCAATGAAAACATGCACTTAAAATGAATACTCCACTTCATGAGCCGAAAGTGCAACATCGATTCAAGGAAGATCACCACAAATTGTGTCAGTTACTGCTGAAAAGACTCCTAATGGTAAATTAAACAGCCATAAAATTAACATATTTACCGAATGAAAATGTCATTGAATCCTAAAGTGAGATGAGATGGAAGACCAGATATCAATAAGAGACGAAAACTGTAGCTCATAACCTTGAAAAAAAAGAGGAACATGGCACCTAACTAATATTCCTGATGACGAATAAATCATCAGGTCTCGAGTATTTTCATCACTTGCACCTACAATTACCACCAAACTGATTGGCAATGCCCAACGATTAATTTCTCATTTAAATAATGCCTGGGAACTAATCAAAAATGCATTTTCTTTCCCAATATAAGATCGGGAAGGCATTTAGGGCGGTCATTTGAGGAAACGACCATTTAACTGCGGTAATATGCCACAGACAGGATAGGTTGGTGGGATGATTAGGGAAGGATTGATTGGGATTGAAGGCAGATTGAAAGAAGATATTCGAGCACAACGAGGGGTCCTCGAGGAGTGTCCATCAGCCGGAATAATGCACTTGGATTACCCAGTATACAAAACCCAGGTCTTCGGTAGTTTGAGATCGGAAAATTATAACAAATCTATGAAATGAGAACTCACTTTGTACATTCTACACGATTTTATATTCACCGACCATGGTTTAGACAATACCTGTCATTATCAAGGTACAATATTAATTTATAGTTGTCCATATTGTGATTGTACCTTGATTATGACAGATATTGTCGAAACCATGGTCAAAATAAAAGTGTGTGGAATTTACAAATTGAGTTCTCAATTCATGTGTCGCTTTTCCACAAAGTAAAGCCTGAAACTTTAACTTATATTAAAAATCTAAGTTGCTGCCTGGATTCGAACTTGGACTCTCGATAAGGGAAGTCTATATATATACCCTAGTCACCACACCGATACCCGATCCCCAAACAAACAGAAACACTGTTGACCCTAACCTACCTCAAGGGTTTATTTTCCAGATTGTTATACTCCCAGTAAAAATAACGCTTCATATAAAATATCTACAGATAAAAGGAAAAGCGATAATGTTCTTCGCAGAACGTATTTCTTGCTGCAGCAAAAACAGACCAATCGATGCCATTTTTTCCGGGCGCAAGCATTTGTTGAACCAATAGATGTTTAGCCGGACAGACGAATATTCTAATACTAGCTATACGTGTTTGCATTTTACTCTCAAAATTCGCTTCCTTTTCCCTTTTTTCATTACTTCTTCGCTTTTGAATAACCTGATTGCAAGTTACCAAAATGAAACAGTTGTCCAAGTTACATCTTTAGTCATCATAATTCAGCAAACATTTTTGAGCTATACCACAAACATTATTTTCTTGATAGCTTTTATGCCACATCTTCATTTAAACACCAGAACGCAAATTCAGTCGTTCGGTGTCCACTTTTCCAAACTTCTCATCCCGCATAACAACAATAATGGGCTGTAAAATGGTGTTTTCATAACAACTTACACAACACAACAACGGGTTTACTTTCAGTTTAAACGGCAACAGCTGAGAACGGGTGTAAAAAATAACTCCTTATACGCGGTTTGGACTATTAGTGCCTTTCAAGCACACAATAGTACCGCAATCACACTAACCACTCCGCCACCCACGCTCTGGCCATCTCACTCTTGCTCGACTTCTAATTCTCTATGCATAAATCAGGTGCTGTCTGATCTCGGTCAACTGCAACTTTGTCTGGGAGATTCCAAAAATCGTCCACCCTACGACTCAAAACTGACGCATCTCTAAAAAAATTACTGTAAACATTGACTCATTTGCTACATCTCAAGTCTGCGAACATCCAACGCCAAAATACTATTATTTGTATATTTTCCACGAATTCTGGGCCCGAAAAATGAGTTAAGTGTGGACAAAAATATTATTACTTTCCGCGTATGTCTGCCCTCGTGATTGGTAATTTCAATTCCGTACCACCCACGCTGGTTTGACCTTTTAAGCCGGAGTGTCCCCGTCCCGGAAGCGATGAGGAACGCGGTTGTGAGAAGGAATTAGTGGGTGGTTGGTTTCTCGGCCCGTATCACGAAAGCCTTAGAAAGGCGTGGCCCGGGACTTCTTTAAAGGTCAGAGCAGGATTTGAGAGAGGGTCTGGGACAGATGGGGACGACATGATAAAGCAGTGCCTCTTTTTATGTTCTCTTCCCTCCCGCCAGTGGACGATTTGAATTTGAATGACGAAATTCGACCGCTCGACGCCGGAAGAGATTTCTCCCGCACTGATTGAGAGGCTGGGGGGAGAGGCGGAACGCAAAAGTAAAATGATCATCACCTAGACAATAGTTTACAAAATGTAGCGCATACATTATCCCCCGGTGAATGACCAAATGAACAAATAGCTTTCCAGGAGATTTCGTTTCCGTATACGGCCTGTTTTCAGACCTCCGTTACTAATCTTCAAAGTGGAACTTAGAGATTAATTCTATATCGTTCGGAACCATTTCCTCAACACTAAAATAAAAACTAAGAAGTTTAGGTTGCTTGAGATAGAAATAGCTACTCATAAAATCCAGCGGATTTGGCATAATTATAAATAAAAAGATATTGTATTGTAAATGTCACCAAAAAATTGAAGAGAACTTCAAATATAAACACTGCGATTCCACTGAATGAAATTTATATGATTTCAACTAGTTTTAGTTGAATTCTACCATGCTCGGGGGAAAAAGGTTTCTTGAAGATATTAAGTGTAGATAAACTAGTTTAAACAAAAAACTTTACTTCAGTAGAATCGCATTTTTTAAATCTACAAGTTCTCTCAATTTCTCAGGGAACTTCCCCAAAGTTTCGGCCTTAACCACTACTCACACTAAATATCAGCAAGTATTTGATCTTAATTAAAAGATATTAGCCAAATAAATAGAATCTGTGTACCAAATAATGTTAATGCGGCTCTGCGCTGCTAATAACTCATCAAATAATGATGCGCAAATACCCAGTCAAGTGATTCTTCTTAGAATAGATTTTATACCTACGCGTTTTGCATGAGTTATTTCACTATAAATAGTCCAATATCTAGAGGCTGTAACTATCGTTTACAAAATATTTTCAAGCAAGGGCGGTTGAACGCCTCAACTTGGAGGAAAACAGATCATTTTGAACAACGAAGGAATAGAATGATATTGACTAAGAGGCCACCATGAATATCTCATCTAAGTGGCCCATTTCTGGGGTAAGATCAACAAGAAAGACAAAATGTATTAAATGCTAAGCTATTCAACCAAAGAAATTCAAATGGACAGCAAGGATCAAAAAGTAAATCTTAACAATTGCTCAAAACAAACAACGCATATGTAATTTCAATGTGAATTTTGCTGCGAATGAAATAAACTTGTTAAGAACTCATAAGAGTACAGGCAAGTATGGAGGCATTATTATTATCAGCAGAAATGAAATTTTCCGCCGAATACATTTTTAAGTAGCATTACAAACACACTACCGACACCTTCCTCTACCTAAACACCTTAGATAGCATTAGAAGAGAGCCCTTCGTCATTATTTAATTATTCATCATTATCAATTTCGTCATTAATTCAATCTTATGAGCTTCAATACTAAACTTCGTCGCTCAGCGTATCTTGTACAAGGCAATTCACATATCGATTAAATTTAAATTTGAACTCTCAATTCTTCAGAGCCAATGGAATCGCTAAGAACAACATTAATTCTTCCCAAAGCTGTAAAACACCATTTCATTGGCTAGAGCGATGCTGTATCATAGCAACGCATAATAACAGAGGCGCGAAAAAACTTTCCTATCCGCCATCTTAGAATGGATAATTAATATTAGAAATGACTGAGAACAAATGGGTGTTTCCAACCCGTAGTAAAATACATTTTTAAGGAAAGGAAATGACTGGAGAAGGGCGGTAGAGAAATTTCTTAAACATTAAAGATACACAGAGCTTGTGGTCTTTGAAATGTAGCCTTACCTTAACTAATCATCGGGAAATTATCCCGCTGAATTAGGTTATCACGGCATATATTCCTCCCCGACTGCCTCTGTTACAAACAAAGGTTGCGAATACACCGCTGGCTCCAATATTTATCCCAAAATCAAGATCAATTGGGAGTATAATTTCATAGAACTACCAGAAATTTTGCAGCAGGGAACCGTTGAATCACAAGGTATTATCTCATCATTTACAACATGCATTAATCTGATCTGACAACTCCGAGAAGGAAAGACAACTAACAATACTTACTTATGTGGTGTGCAGGATGTTTGTGGTCCATCCGCTGGATCTAATGAACAAGAAACTAGGCAAAAATATGGTTTAGAGAATCACATTCCATCACCACTGGTGTAAGTAAAGTAGCACTCCAACCCCTTTAGCCACATACATGAAATAAAGTAAGACATCAATCAAAAAAGAGTCATTTCAAACAGCGTGAACAGCATTGGAACGACAAAACCTGAATGACAGTTGACCACGAATGCAACAAGCACGCTATTTGTGAATGTTCTCAAGTACACAACGAAATATTCGCCCCCAGACTTAGGTACAAAGAAATATTCATCTTTTGATGCAGAATTTTAACATAGTTACCTCTAAACATGAAAACGATACCCGCAAAACAGCAACGAGCTACAATATGAAGAATAAACAACTTTCAACTACGAACGTGTGTAATTTCCCAAATGGCTCTCTCGCGGCCGACGGTCACCTCGCAACCACCTCTTCACGCGACACTTGCTCGCGACTACCGCTTCACTCGAACCCGGTTTCCGATCTTCCTTTGTTTGATTAGAGGCCGAGACAAAAACGCTTTGCAAAATTCGTCCGAGATTCATCATGGTCCCAAAAATATAATGTACGCGATCTGTTTATATTTTTGCAACCGAATCATTGCGTTAAACATCAATATTATGAGCTTCAATCTTCAGAGAGTTGCTCAAAGTTCCGGCCACGGAGTAGGATATCCTACTCCGTGGTTCCGGCACACAGGTTTCCCCTGGGCCTGACGCAAGGCGGCCATCTTTCCGCCTCTTTCTACCCTCAATTCCTTGTTTCGAAACACTCTGACGCGTGGACAGAAGGGGAAAGAGTGAAGGAGGGGAAGTAATGATAACTGGAGGGCGTAGAAGAAACGAGAAAGGGAGCAGCTTTGCATTGTGTAGATGTAGTTGATACAGTCTTTCGGGGCGTTTGCAGGAGAATTAGTATAGAGGCAAAGCAGTACAATGGATGTAAATCGTTATGCAATATTTTTGCTTATAGAATGGGACTCGAAACGTACCATGGACCATTATTAATGTAGCCCTTGGGATCTTTCAGTCTTGACCCAATGGAAAAAATTGGTGCGATGTGTAATTAACTTGCAACACAAAACGAAGAGGGCTGTTAGCTATGGATTCAGATGAATGCAGATGATTGACAATTTTTACAGCTGTGCTGTTTACCCACCCCTTCGAATTCATATTTCGCCAAAAAAAAAGGTAGGCGGTGCGCTGGCACAGACACTATTGCCCTCAAATTTAGGGTCTCCGGTCTTTCCTAATTGCCTTCCCTACTCCATGACGACTTAGACTTCATAATTCTAATTTAAGTGTATGATTTCGAATCCCAGGTTTTGCGGGAAGAGAATGGGGAGTTGGCTTAGCGTTGTGAGGGGTGGACTGAGCCTTTGCGATACGGTCATTATTGTGGACAGAAAACTTAAAAAATTAACCGGCGATGGGTAAGTAAGGAGTTGATGGACATTCAAAGGAGGAATTGTAGATTGATATAGGAGTTCATTTGGAACAATAGTATGATGATAATACGATATTCCTATGATAGAGGGAGTACGTGAACTAAGTTTGGGATAAAAGGGGAGGGGGACGATAATCATTTAAAATGGAGTGGAAAGTAACAGCAAGCGTGCTGAGCTTGAGGAGGAAAAAGAAAAGAATCAGGGGTCTTTCAGAGGGAAATGGACGCAGAATCAGTCAGACGAAAGCTTTCTACGATCGTTAAAATATTCATAATACGTGGTTACTTTTGACCTACGGCCACGAAAAAATGAAACTACAAAATAATAACTAGAATCCATTTTTTTTTCAATTTCTAATGCCAACAATTTGTTCATATTTCGGTTGCTCCCCGCTTGCTTCGGTGGGAGATGCTGTATGACAATTATTACAAGTAGTTTCAAAATTGTCATTTGTTTAAATCGATCTTTTCCTTCAGTATTACTTAGCATGGTGAAAATGAATCACTTGGTACATGGGCGTAGCCAGGATTTAGGCTAGGGTGGGAAGGACAGCTGTAGATATGTGCCGGGAGGAGCGGGGGCAGGACATCATCCTTTCCGGATCCTTATAGCAGATTTGATATGAAATGTCTCGTCCAGGGAGGGAGGGGCAGCAGCCCCCTCCTACCTTCCCGTCTACGCTCATGACTTGGCACTATTCCCCCAGGTTTTTAACTCCCGATCGATTTCAAGATCAATGTGACAACATCGAAGTTACGATGACCAGGTAATTCAAAATTAATAATGACGTTTTTACTCCGAATTCATTCGAAAATGAAGAACCTAAGTGCAATGGTACAAAGTTACTCATTTTTACCATACTGAACGTACCGTAGTTCCACAAAGTGTCACCAGCTTCCATCAATTCTTCATTAATATTTTTTACACATAGGTATATAAAATATCCATTATTTTTTTCTTCTTTTATTCATTATAGTTTTATTCGATATTTTATTAATTTCATTCATTTTTGCATTCATTTTATCCTATATTACAAAAAATTGACATATATGACATCACAGAAATAGAAATATTCACTGAAAATTTTTGGATTAGCCATTTGATTAGTGGGAATCACAATATCATTATTAAAAATGAGGAGTCACTGGAATATGAATGCTAAAACTAGCTAAGTTTTACAGGACGGAATGGTTTATATAAGACCGAAAACTTTCAGATTTTTTATAACGACGCCAAATAGTAAGAGCTACGTTGGGGGACTGAATCTTTCCAAAATGAAGTTCGAGTGTATTTAACTGTAGCACGGAAAGTAAAAAGGATGACAAGGCAAAGTAACTTTAATTCATGTTCCATAATAAGTGTCTTTTTGACTGTAATAGTCCAACAAAAAATACGCTAAATTCCTTTTAAAAAATAATTTACAGAACACTTCCCCAGGCATTGGGATTCAATAGTTCTTGGTATAAGTCGCATTCTTGCCCGAACGTCATCAAAAATTACGGATTCGGAAGACAATGGACCTGACCCACGCTCTCATTGGTCAACGAGTCATCTTACTTGCTTCAAAATCAACATAGAAAGCTTATCAACGATTTTAGTGCCTTCTTTGTCATATGGGCGATTCCTCGAGCTAGTCACTGTTTCCGAGTGATATCACGACTTCCTTTAACTCTAGAAGCTCAGAGGCAGTCATTCAAACATTACCATTTGAATTATGATTTGTAAAGTGTAAAACCCTGATAATTTCAAAACATACCAGGGTCAAATTTAAATAAAATCATGGCTTAAATTTCTGTTTCCTTCCTGAAAGTTGAGTGAATTCATGCATATTAATTTGGAAAATGAATTCATCAAATTGTTGAAACTTTATTACAAATGTACTCTACTGTTTTCTCATTACTCATTTTTAGTACACGAGATGCTGTAAAATTATCTTTGTTATTCGATTAAAAATGAAAAGGAATATTAGACTTCCTCTCAAATTTACATCATTCCTCAATGTAGGTATATGGCGAATGGCAAAGGTATATTACACCTTTACAGAATATATAAATGAATATGCAGTCGCCAAATCCAATAAAAATGCGGTATAGTACGTTATTGAACTTTATTACGCAAGAGGCATTGTTAATAGCTCCTGTTGGTTCAAATTAACGGCTTCAGGGGTTATCATCACTAAAATTCAAGGGCATTATTGTTAAATCCCCTATTACGCTTTTCGAATAGAATTTAAGGGACACTTTTCGTCAACTATACCAGCGGGTGCTTCAATTTAGCTGAAATCGCCAGGTGACGAGGTCCGAGTGGAAGAAAGGCGGATAAAACATTAGGCCTCGTTGACTCTAGAGAAAGCAACGAAATTCCTCAAATATAATCGAGATTTGAGAGCCAGTCAGAATTTACAACGCCATGAAGATTGCTGAAAACCACACCTCCGAAAAAATACGAACAATTCTGGTTCAAACACCCACATTTCTAGCTAAGTGACTATTAAGCACAGCGGAAACATGTATAACGTAGATTTTTTTGGTGTTACTTTCATTTGATCTTCCCAATTGTTTTGCTGTAGCGTACTTTCATGCAGAGGAGACACCGATTCCTTAAGTAGCTCGAGCGTATCATGAAATTCACGGGGCTTGGATGAATAAAATTCCAAAAACAGGTACAAATATGGAGTCTGAACGAATCCAGTTTTAACAGATACGGTAACATCAGCCATGTAATACGTAAATGCGCTGATTTCCCACGTACAATGAATGGTTATGCACATAAAGAGACCTCCATTGTTGGTATACATATTTCAATTATTTTTTTCAATCCTTCAGAGGGTCTTAAATAATTAAATCTAGTAACACAGTAAAATAGGAACAAATTTAACACAATTTAATCTATTAACACAGTAAAATAGGAAATAATTTTCAAGTAAAAAAATTAATAAGGAAAAGCATAGCTTTGATAAGCAATTAGTATAACAGCTTCTCGAATTCCTCAGCAGAGGAAAAAAATGTAAAATAAACCAACTGATTTCCTACGCAATAAGTCATAATTCCTAAAGTAACCAAATGAACAGTCACGTAAGATGGCTGAATGAAAATTAATTGCACCAATTGTTCAGGATGAGATTATTTCGGGACTTGATGTACAATGCTTGATCTAAAAGAGTAAAAGGCACGGTATGCACTTAAAAATACGCTCGGTAGAATCTGTAGATAACTCGGGAATGACCAACTGATACGATCGTTCTTAATGTAGAATGAAAGTAAATATTAAATTATCTCACTGAGTTCTATTCTACAAAAATGGTGTGAAAGAAATAGGAGGAACTTCCGAAATACTTTCAAAGATCAGCTGAATCTCCGTAATTAATTTGAGTGCAAACTATTCAATTTCTACGTGGTCGCTAAACCCAAAGACTAGGAAAAAAGTATTTTGAGGCTTAGGTACAACATGATTAATTGTAACCCACATCCTTTGACTAGTTTTACATGACTTTTTACATCACCCACTGCTTTACTGATTTAACAGACAAAAGACATTCACTTTCATAATTAAATGAAGGTTTAAACGCTTGGATTAGGAAAAATCGTCACCTGTATTCGCCCGCTGACCTTAAATATACGGTTTTTTTTAGAGCTGCACTGATGGAACTTACTTTTTCATTTTTGAAAGCATTAATGAAATTAGTACATGCTCTTGAAAATGATTAAATACAGGGGAACATCTCTCTTCAATTTTTCTTTTCTATACATAGAGATAAAAAGATTTTTTTCATCTAAAATTCTCGGTTTCCTCGGATCTCGCTTGAAACTGTTATTTTTTTGCCTCTCGCGTTCATAAGACTGCTGCTGCTTTTGACGTCGCAATCCACTGCTGCCAACTTTCATGATTCGCCACGATACGGCGGCAACATTCCACAGGAATATTCCAGTTGCGTATCCCGATATCCCTGAAATACAAAAAATGGCATGTTTAGATTCCAACACATTCAAAACATTTTTCAGATAAAATTAAAGGCCTACTTGTCGCTATCTTAGCTTTAAGATACCTACTACCGAACAAAATTTGGTAGCTTTTCCTTTAATCACCTTGTTAATTATCTTTGTAAAAAAGATTGAACATATCGTCAACAATCTGCACCCAGTCGAATCTATTTTTAACAAGAACTGTATAGTCAAAGGTAAAGAAATGAGGAAATTGGAACCGAAAAATGGAATAAAATATTACGGAAAACTGATAAGGAACTTTATGAATTCATTTGTCTGTTCACGGCGTTAGCCCCAATTGTTTTATTCAGGAATAATGACAGGTTATTACTGGTAAAACACGCAGCATACCATTTGATGCTAATAAGGATACTCACTATAAGAAAAATCTCTCCACTTGCACCAGAAACAAACAATAATGTACAGTAATCCAGCCAGAATGTCTCTACGTCACCTATTCATGGTCTTAATGAAACCAGATTGAGTAGAAGAGGGAGAGAATATAGAAAGAAAGATCATCAGAAAAATACTGGGACCGTTGAAAGTCGAGTATAGACGCAGGAAGAGGACCTCTACAAGAATGAAGAAAGCGAAAAATTGTCACATGAGATTAAGAAAGTTGCGTTCTTTGGTCACAAAATGTGGATGTACAGTAGCTGACAAACACATTTTCAGTAATGTCTGAATGGCATAATGCAAGCCAAAACTAAATTTATATGAGTGATACCGAACTTAAAGAGTTTCCAGAAGAAGAAGAAAAGGAATAAAGGAAAAACAAGAAAGGGAGAGAGTAAAATAAAGCAAATTGAAAGGACGTAAATTCACTGGCGAGTAAGAAAAGAAGCGTAAAATAGCGAACTAAAATTAATGCGTTGAGTTATTTTACAATGGCCAAAATCGAGAAAAGAAGTGTAACACAATAGATTAAGTTTAAATGTGATCCTTGAGAGTATTTCCGCTCCAACATACCTACTTAAACTCATTGCTTGCACTTCTTTACGGAAATAACAACGAGTGCAAGGAATTTCACAATATTTGTATTTGATCACACCGGACAGCAGAATCTAGCATTCTTTTCACCGAAATGGAAGAGAAAACCCGCTGCACGGAACAATATCGTATTCAGTGGTGATCATAATAGCATGCCCGTAATTTATCACTTAGGAAATGCATATTTAAATGCTTTACGAAAGGAAAAAGAAACCCACTTGGTGACCATGCGGGTGTTCCGTTACGAAACTTATTCTTACATTTTCGTACGCCCCGCGCCACCGAATTATGTCAGCCTGCCCACAATTCACTCCCTCTCTCCCAACGATGTGCGGCTGATTGTCACTCTGGAAGTTAATTTGAAACATATAATTAGGATTGCGACAAGATATACACCCTTACTTAAGAATACTACAAATATAGGGTTGAGTACGACAGCACTTACTTCTCGTAATTACAAACGAGAAAATAGTACGTGAGAACATTCGTGTAGAGCTTGGAACTCAATGGATCGGAAGCATGGACCATTGGAAAAACAGACCATAAATGAATAGAAGCTTTTTGAAAATGATACTGAAGATCAAATGGACGGACAAAATATGAAATAATGAAGTTAAAAGAAGAGTAGAAGAGGAAAGGGTCTTATGAGACACTATGTAGAAAAGGAGAACCAGACGGATTGGTAACAACTTGAGGTATATACAACGGGATAATAAAGAACATAACTGAAGAAAAAATAGAGGGTGAAGTTCCCAGAGGAAGACCTAGGAGTAAATATTTAGACCAAATAAACAGGAAATACACAGGATGAAGTACTAGAAAATAAGGGAAGGGTGTAGGGAATAAGTTAGAGAAGGATGGAGGGCTGCAGGCAACCAATATGAGTAGGATCTGAGTCTTCCCCGGCGAATGCTTAAAATGAAGAGTTCTCGGGTTTCCAGCCAGGTAATGGTGTTAATCTGCACCGACGTTTCGATGACGTAGTCTGCCATCGTCTTCAGAGTGAGTCTTCACCCTGAAGACGATGTCAGACTAAGTTATCGAAACGTCGGGGCAGTTTAACACCATTACCCGGCTGGAAACCCGAGAACTCTTCATTCTAACCACTATGAGCATTGAACGACCAATGATGATGATGAATGCGGTTTAAGTACAAGAAATATTTTGACTTATGAATTCAAGAATTCATGTCAATAAATTGAATTTTCGGAAAATTCGACCATTTTTCCTGGCAAGCGAAATTTGAATTTGACATACTTTAAATTAAGCTTAAACGAGTAAGTATATGATTGTAATATATGATCATATATAACGAGTAAGTTTTATTTCACAGTTATATTTTACAGTACGTTGAAAAATGGTTCACAATCATATTTAGGTTAGTTCAATGAAAAATTACAGCCTGTCCGATCCAAAGTCGGTCAATAGTCCTTCGGAACTTGCGGTTCGTCGCAAGCATTCGAACATGCACCAGCTCATCGCAAACCTATAGTTTAGTTTTAATCATATGTACAATGTAAATGCATAATATTTCACCTAAATTACGGTTTAAAATACTTCTTGAAGCTAATAATTAATGCGTTGCATATTCAGCAACGATTTTACTTAGATAAAATAGGCATTTGGGCACAGCATACAATTGTGTGAAATTCAGAGTGGAAAAAAACCATTCGCCTGGAATGGGAACTTTGGCATCATAGACAGCATAGCCATTCCATTCATTTCTCTTTAACAAAATAATGAGTTTCAGCTCATAATGAAGTTATTACGCCACAAATTATAAGCCGCCCTCTCAGTCACATGATTATCAAATAATCATTAACCGTTGCAGGTCGCATACACTGCTGTTCAGATACACTTTTAAACATTTATGAAGCGCATGTGATTCGGCGGGAAACACTCATTTCCTGCCTTGTGAACATAACCGAAAAACGTATTGATATATTCTGAAGAACAACAGCAGAAGATTTGTGAAGAATAATTATATTCGAATGGCTATAGGAGAGGAGTTACCTTCGGCCCGTAAGATCCCAAAGTGATTTGACATCCTGCATCACGGATGACTTCCTGCAGCTGCGTAATATACTCGATTGCTCGGTGAAGGGTCTTCACTTTTGACACCCGCTTGCCCCTTTAAGAAAAGGTATCATCGTTTACGACACGTTCCTGATAAATTATTCACAATAGATGGGAATTGGCAAGAGAGACATTTGGGTAAAAATATAAATAAAAAAATAAATGAAAAAATACGAGAACATTTTACAGAGAGAAAACATAAATTCCACGATTATAAGCAGATAAATATCATGTTTGATATTTCAATTGACTCAACATAAATTATTAGGCACAAAAATATTTAGAAGGGAAGAGAAAATATTTAGACATCAGTACATCCAGAGAGTAAATAATTTTCAGAAGAGCAAATAAGAAAATACCTTCACTGGCTATCAGCACGAGCACAAGTGCAAATAATAATACCATTTGTTAACTCTATGTTAATAACTATGGCTTGAGTACTTCGATATCTAATGCGTTCATTAACACGTCTAAAATTTAGATGTTTTCTTTTGGCTAAGGATGATTAGATTCATTAGTGGAATATGAATTTTTGCTTTCAAAATTTTCATGTTTCTAAAGAGCTAATGAGAAAATAAGGAAAAATCTCCACGGTAGCTAGAAACATCAGCAGCATTCCCAGTGAATATCAATTCTTAAAAAAAATAGTAACCCTCGGTAACAATTTTTTTATTAATTTTTAATTTAGAGCCTCTTGCAAAAAGGAGTAGGATGCCCAATTAACATAATTTTACGCCAACCTAATTAAATTATTCCTCTACATTAACTATTGTAGGTTACCTCCCCCATCTTCTGTCCTGGAGACGGTCATTTATGGCCCTTTTTTATATCTTACTTTTTCAGGGTTGGTCATTTGGTAAGACTCCCGACAGCAGGTCATTTGCGCCATTAGGTTAGGTGGATAGGTTGGAATGGTAATGAACCTTATAGATAATGGAAGAAGGGTGGAGAGAAATCCAGCGTTAGTATTTACTCACTCTTGACGAACGGCGGCAAGTGGTCCAGAGTTTAACGTTCCATCCCACAGACGGAGAGCCATACTTTGAAGAGATCTCCACATAGCAAGTAAGACGGTAATTAAGAGTCCACTGAAAAGACTCTGCCGCACCTGGGATTCAAACCGGAGCTCTTGGAATTTAAATCCAGTCCTCTAGCCAGCACAAAGACCCAGTCCTTTCCTAAATCAATCCCCTGAACTAATTCGCCACTATGGGGTCGAGCATAAAATACGTTACCGTTTTCGGTGATTTTCCCCCCTGTCCTCCTTTCGTTGACAACCGTAGTATTTTTCCCACGTCGTCTCTGCAAACGAAACTTTCAATTCAAAAATATTTTCTCAATTATTGAGTGAATTTATCCTTCACACCCCGCGCGCCTTTCCTCACGTTAACCTCTGTAATATTGTCGACGCGATTTTGACGAGTAAGAAACGTAAACAGTGGCATTGTAACAGGTAGGTTACTTTGAGTGAACCCTCCCTCCCACTCGTTACCCGCCGTAGGTTTTTAGGCGACCTTCTCCCCATCCTAATTTCGTCGTTTATGCAAGACCCCTTTCTGAGACAAAATGAACTTTAGTAAACCACCTCAAGATTTTGCTTCAGCGTTGAAACCCGGGTTATTTTGAGTGAAATTCTCTCGGGATTCACACCGGGATAAATGTTTGGCTGCTGCCAACGTTTCGACGGATATCACTTCCATCGTAATCAGGGCAATGATGCCCGGGCCGCCTGTGTTCTCTCTTTTGTAGGGTCTTGGACGGTTACTTCTGACTGACCATTGTTGTTAGTTCTTTCCGTTAATATTTTTGAAAGTTACGGGCTCCACCCTTGATTTATCGAGTACCCCGAGTCCCGATTTCCAAGGGAGCAAAGGGACCAAAGGAGGATCATCTCATCTCCTTCAGTGATGCGAAACTCATATGTAAGGCCGATGGTTATTGGAAAAGGCTTTTAAGGAAGCCATAGAAATACATCTCCAGCCCAACAACTTAAATCGGGACTCGGAGTACTCGATAAATCAAGGGCGGAAACCGTTACTTTCAATAATATTAACGGAAAGAACTATCAACTGGCCATTCACACGTAAAACCGTCCAAGACCCTATATAAAAGAGAACACGAGCGGCCCGGGTATCATTACCCTGATGAAGATGGAAGTGTTATCCGTCGAAACGTTGACAGCAGCCAAACATTTAACCCGGAGTGAATCCCGAGAGAATTTCACTCATAATATTCGCCGGGAAAGTACTTAATCATGGTTATTTGTTTACTCTTTTTTTGCAAAAGCTTGAAGTTGGTGAAACTGACTCCATGACATGTTATATGCACATTATGCGTCTTGCTACTTAGGGATTATATAAAATACTAGCGTCTAACCTCTCCATGCTCCCTCCCGAAGACAGCACCTCCGGAGGCACGGCCCTCCTCAGTCTCAGGAAGGCCCCGTTGACCGCCTCGACCCTCCGCCTCTCCCGGGCGTTCCTCCGAGCGACGGCCGTCGGCGCCTTCTCCCGGTGCGGGACGTGCCGGTACGGCGCCGAGCGCCTCGAGCGGGACCTCCGACGACCCCAGGCCTCGCCGACTCCAGATACCCTGGCCCCTGCGCTTGGAGTCCCCTGGGGTCCAATAACCCCTACGTTCCCGGCGAAACCACCCTCCGCCGGTATGGCTGGTGTCGGCGACCACTGCTGCGACGGCACCGCTCCTATACCAAGGCACCGGGCTCCACGGACACCTTCCCCGTGGGCGGGCGACTCAACCATCCCCGTCCCGACGTTAGGATGACCTCCTTCCCGGTGACTTTGTCGGTTCATCCAGGGCCCTGGATGCGTTAAACGTGCCCCTTGCCGCGTCTCGAAACCACCATCACCGGAACAACGACGATGGCTGAGCTTCCGTTCCGAACCTAGGATTCTTCGTGCCCCAAAGAGTACGTTATTTTCGTAGACGTACGTGTTAATTGTTGAATGAATGGAGGAATTATTAGAAATAACAGCCTCAGGAGAAAAAAGCCTAAGAAAATGTATGAGATTCAGGAGGTACAATGTAGGGTGAAATGGGCTGATACGAGTTTAAGGCGTTAGACAAAAACTGTCGTTAAAGCATTAGAATCACTCGTAAGAAAATAATACGCGCGTTTCGGCTGTTGACCTAGATGATTCGATTGGCAAAAACTTTTAAATTCGCCAAACAATAACCTTGAGGTATACTTTTTTAAACTGGTGCAACTCGTCCCTTCACGTCCAGAAACCCCTCGCAACGTTGGCTACTAATTCGGTGGATTTAATCCGACGTGTCTTCCAAAAAAAACTCTGTCGCGGAATAAAAAAATGCTCGCAAAACGCTCAATGACTTAATTCAGTGGCACCCTCTAAGGCCACTACATACTATCCTCGATACTTTCTTTCCTAAAAAAATCCCTCAAAATAAAATTTCATCTAATATAGTACCTAGTGAAATTTCATCTGATAAAGTACTATCGCAGCGGAGCCGAAACGAGGTCTTCATTCACGGGAAGACTAATTTCCGAAATACTCCCGATGGTTCGATACGATGGAGGTCCTAATTTCAATAGATTCTAAATCTCGGGTTAACCAATCGGAAATGGTAAAAATATTCTCTCGAAATGCTTACAACAATTTGAGTGAATACTTCGTAATGCCGCCTAGGAAAGAGTAAAAAAATTAAGCTTTCGTATCCAAATTAGCCTCACGGGAATCGCTTTTCTACTTCTTCGAATACGGTAGACGCTTTGGTGTTTAAATAGTGTCCTTTAAAGCAAATGTGACGACTCAGGTGGATGGAGGGCTGTGTCGCTCGCTAAGAGACTTTAACGCTTGAAACTCGCGTGCTCTCTGGAGGCCTTCGCGTGGATTTCTGATTGTTTTCCGACGCGTGATCTGCGGTCGAGAGGCTATCATAGTTCTGCCCCGTGAAAAAAAAAGAAGTAACAAATTTACTCTTCACCCCATCCCCTTAGAAAACTACCGACTCATCCCCCAGCCCCTCCCGTATGGATCGGCAAAGCGGGACCCCCGTCACCTCATAAAAAAAAACACAACCTATCGCTTATCCGATGCTTGTCTCTCCTTCCCCACCTCGCCCCCTTCTTCGACACCAACCAATGCCTCTCCTTCGCTCTAACACCCGCATGGACCCCGAGCAGGCATCGACCTGAGGAGTGCACCTGCCCTCCACCCATCCAATTGACCCCCACCTGGAAAAATCAACCCGCGGATGTTCGCCGACAGGGAGGGCACACTTCAAAAATCAGCTTCCACCGATTAGGGAGGGTGAAGTTGGTTCTTTTTTTTATTTTATCAGGCCGGCTGCCCTCTCAAACCTCAAGTTTCCTTTCCATAAGGCACAAAGCCGGCGACTCATGGCCTTGCACACCATATAATTTAATGACAATTCACCCTTACCAGATGTAAATATCCGGGAGGAAGTCCTCTAAAGATGAAGTCATATGCGCCTGTATATCGAAATACTATTGCATAGTATAAGAAAAACAGCAATTGTCCTTTTCAAGGAAACTTAATTACGTACGCCACGATTCAGCTCACAGAGTCATCATCAGGTACAAGACTTGTACCTGATGTCAAGGTTGTACCTGAGGTCTTGTACCTTTATTGCACCCTCCGATAGAAAATGGCTCTGTCAGCTGAAACGCGTCGTACGTATTTAAATTTCCTGTGGAAAAGTGCTATTGTTGTTTCTGTTATAATATGACGAACTTCCACGATGTGTCACCTGAATCGGTTGAAATTATTCGGACTATTATATATTTTATGTTTTTTCATCAAGACTGCTTTGTGTATTTATGAATAATTTCAGTTACCGATAGTTCAGTTTCAGTTTCTTCGATAAAATAGCCGCGACAAATGGCAAAGAAAAAAGTAGACCTCATCAGCGTACAACTGGTATCTCCCCTATCATAAGGCACAACGCCGGTTTTGCTTATGGTTTTGCACATCATATTTATTAATGACAATTTTTCTCTTACCATTACCAGATGTAAATATCCGCGAGGAAGTCCTCTATAGATGAAGCCATTGGCGCCTGGATTTCGAAAATACTATTACACATTTTACAGTTTTTTTCATCAAGACTGCCTTGTGTATTTGTGAATAATTTCAGTTATCGATATTGGCTATTTAAACGTTCAGATGCATTGATTCTTTTCGGTGTTCTGAAATAACAATGAAAGATTATTGTCAAGGGGTTTCTTCGACTAAATGACCGAGATAAATGGCAGAGGAATAAGTAGACCTCATCATCGTGAAACTGGTATCACTAGTTTTTGGGAAAAGCCAAGCCTCGCCTGGGGCCTACCCAGAATAATATCGGTTATAACTGGGAATGAATCCATTATTGCAATCAACAGACAAGACTAAAAATCATATTTAGAGTATGATAGAATAGATTAGAATTAAATAAACCTTTTTTCTTCCCTGGTAGAGGTCCACAATGATATAGCAGCGAGTTAATTAACAAATTAACGAATGATTTTGTTTAAATCAGAAAATATATGGAGCTAAATAACATAGAAAAAGAAAGACAGAAAAATATACTCTCAGTGAAAAACAATAACTGTACAAGTGATGCAATTGAATTCAAAAATAGGTAAAGATATGATATAACATAATCAAAAAAACTCGAATAGACCATGAAAAAAAATTTTAGTCTAGAAACAAAACTTGGTAATGAGAATTCAATATTGAACAGGCTAAACAATTGAGGAAAACATTCATTAAATAAAATTCCATACAATTTAGATTGAAAAATTGCCAACGAACGAGATTTCCTCAAATCAATTGGAATAGATCTCCAGAGTTTTGAGGCGGCCACGACAAACGACTTGTGAAAGGTAGTGGGTCGGAAGTAGAAGGTGACTAGTTTCTGTTCTAGTAACCATTGCATGATTAGTAGTTCTTTTAAAAAACATATCGATTAGGTAGGAAGGTTCGTTGTTGGCAAAGATAGAAAAAAGAAATGTTACAAGTAGGTATTTACGACGTGAGCTGCTACTCAACCAACCAAGTTTTTTTTTATAATAGGGTGTGAGGCGCTCATCTTTACAAAGATTAAAAATGTACCGAACGCTTGAATTTAGGAGACGCTGTAGCTTAAGGTTCTGCACGGCAGTTAAATCATTATAAAAGAGACAACGGTAATCAACATTAGGAAATATAAATGATTTAACGAGCAGCTGCCGGGTATGTAACGGCAGCAGGTTTTTATTTACTTTAAGTTGATAAAGCGTATTATTAATTTTATTTGAAATATTTAAAATATGGCTGTTCCAAGACACTGTTTTTGAGGATAATCCCTAGGTTGCGCACAGTTTTGGAATAAGGCAGCTCAATATCCCCAACTTGGATTTTGGGAATCATTTTAAGGTCGAATTTATTTATTATTTTTGAGCTCCCGATTGGGATAACTTGAGTTTTTTGTTACTGTTCAAGAAGGGAATTTTCATCAGCCCAACCACAATAGCAGAGACGTCTTGATTAACCTTAGAAATCACATCACTAAGCTCACGTGGATAGCCGTGACAGTACATTTGAAGACCGTCTGCGTAGAGCAAGTGCTGGTAGTTCATGATGCATTGCGGTAGGTCAAGATTGAAAAGAGAGGACAATAGTGGGCCAAGGACGGAACCCTGAGGAACTCCACTACAGAGCCCCAATTGGTTAGGAATAAAATATAATAGAGAGTAATACCAATGTAATAGCAAATTGTTTTAAGCCACTTGAAAATGGACGGCAGATAGGGAATCCAATATATGTACTCTGAAAGCCTCAAAGGGGCTTAAGGTTGGGATGGAGCAGTAAAAGTCGAAGAATAAAGTGAAAAATCAGAGTGCCCGTCAACAACACATCGTTAATCACCAGAGAATTTGGGATGGTCGACGTAAATATAATCTATCCGGCAGATGCAGCACGCGAGCTCAGTCCACCAGCTGCCCAAACTGCCGAAGAGGGTTTATTAGCAAAAGGTAAGGTTTGGATGCATACTTCTTGTGGTCTGGACTATAAAACGCCATATCTCGTTATCAAATTAGTGCTAACATGCAACTCAATGATGCGTTATTCCCGGTGAAGTTTAAATATTTAGGAAGCCCTCACATCATAATTAACTTTTCTCCTCATGTTGCCAAATCCTCTCATTTAGAAGACATTTAAAAAGGTTTCTCAATGATTTTGAGGAAACGGCAGCAGTTGTGATGGGGAATAGAACCAATTTTTACCTTGTAGTAGATATCCTTATATTTCTTCGATTTGTAAATAAATTCTTCCTGTTTGTGACGCCAAATTATTGCGGTTAACTCGTGAAGAGGCTTAACTGCAACTAAGTGACATATCTCATTCACTTTTTTTATTCAAAAATCCGAGGAAAGATGATTCTTTTGATGTACCCAGACTATTTAATGGAGTCCCTTATTGCTTACAAATATATGTTCCCCACGGCAAGCTCTAAAATTAAGTTAAATCCCGGGATTCGGCGCAATCCGCGGAATTGTATTTTTTTGCAAAAAGCACACATTGCAAACTGAAACAAACACAAACTGTACGATGAAAATTTGGTTCAAGCATTCATTCGTAACAACAAAAATTAACCCTCTTAAGGCGAAGAAAAAAAGCCTCAAACATTTCATTTCAGAGGTGATTAGATGGTAATTAACTTCATCGCCGGTGGTGTAGTGAACTTTTACGGTAATTTAGGAGTTTTTATAATTAATAATAATGAGAAAGGGCAGACAACGCATTCTAGGAAGACGTCCAAAGTCAACATCACAGTTTTTTTATTATTTCAGGCAATTACTGATATATGAACGATAATAGAAAATCGCGAAACAAGCATACGCAATACTTTTTTCCACACGGCTGCAGAACGGATATCACTTAAAGGCAGAATTTATTCCCATGTTTTCTTGGATTTCAATGATAACGCGATAATCACGAATAGTTGCTTATCATTTTCGCCTGATATTATAGATGAAGTCTTTCGTAATATCTACTCATTCGGATATTGTTGACTGTTGCTCGAATTTCTCTCTGGTCTGCCACTGGGTTTAAGAACATAGCGATTTATATCTAATAACAGACAGCGTGTTCAGGGTAGCTAAGAAGCGCATGGTTTTATTAGCACTATAATTGTGCTCGAAAATTATGCGATATCGGTACTTTTAAATCTCTATTTAAATCGGTACTTTAAAGTTTTATTTATAGATTTTTCTCTGCATTTCTACGCCATGTACGACAGTTTTCCCATAGATTGGTACCATGAGAAGAAAAGGGAACATTTTTACTTGGCACTTATTATAACCGCCTTCCCATGGTTCACACCTTGTCGTGGTGGGAGGGCTTTCGAGTCTTAGTGATTCTGAGAGCGATGCCAGCGGGAGTTTACTCCAGGCAGGGCCACCCATGCCGGTAAGGTCGAAGGTTAAAGACCAGACTAAGATGAGCCAAAGAAGGGCAGATGAGACTCTCTAGCTGTAGCGAAAGCTACTCATCTAGAAGAAGGAACTTCGAGAACAAATATCCGGTCCTCCAGGTTGGGGGTTGAGCATGAGGGTAACAACCTCATCTCGGAAAAAGTAATTGTTACGAATTCTAATCATCTGCCTCGGACAAGGATGGGAAATTTTAGATTGCCGACCCAGAAGGTTAACGGATCACAAAGTAGAGGAAGACCCAAGAAAAGATGGGTGGAGGATGTAGAAGAGGATTTGAGGAAGCTGGGGGTCCGCAGATGGAGAAAAGTATCGGAGGACAGAGAAGAATGGAAGGAAGTTGTGAAGAAGGCCAGGGCCCTAAATGGGCTGTAGCGCCGAAGATGATAATGATTTCACTTATTATAACCCCACTGCACCAAAAATTTTTAAGCGGCATTTTTGAAAATAACCACCATGACCTTCCGTTATCCAAAATCAGCATTTCCATAGCCACATCGGGTAACACCCTTAAAATACGAATTAAGAGTATCAAATAAGACGGAAAATTATACTCTACGTGGGCCTGTGGTAGAAACCCTAAAATATCACTCCTCAAATCTATGACAGTAGTTAAGAAGCCAGTGGAGGAGTCAATAGGGTCCGCGGCCCCCCCTTCCGCGAATAAAACAACTATGGTGTAGCATTCTTTCAGAAGTTCTTACAGCAGAAAATGTCGGCAGTCACACCGCGCAGACCCAATTGCATTTTTAAAGCCTGAACACGAAATGCATTTAGCTTTCTAAATTTTACAGAAATTTCCTTTTATTTCTCAGTTCCATCCTCAACTCAAGTGCGACAGTTTGAACAATTTATGAAAACCTTCACCAGATAGAGCCTGATCCATGGAGATGTATTTTAATTCAAAATTTCTCTTTTATTATGACCCCTCCCCCACCCCCTGCGCTTACACTCATCATGGAACCCCCCGAAACGTGATCTCAATCACGTCACAGTACCAGCTTTACACGGTACATTTCATTGCACAAAAGAATGTATCATGGATTGTACAAGAAAATTATGGAATCAGAGCAGGTTCTAGTTCCCGTTCAGTAATTCAAACAATCATACAATCTTCCGCTTTACTCGGTTCAATTTTCCTCATGAATGAATTCATACATTCCATTGTACATTAAAATTATCGTGTACAGCGGCCGGTTGATATGTTACTGACGGTTCCTCTTTTAACGGCTCATCACCGGCGATTCAGAGATCGTACACAGCTACTTTATACCTCGTTTTAAAGATGAAGAATCCGGATTTATTAATATACAACGTTCTTCACCTTATCTGATGTACTTTTAGGTAGAACACAGAGTGTGGGTAGTTGACAGACAAGAAGTTGATGAAGTACCTTTCTCAATTCATCGAGGCCGAAATCTCAACTACGGCAGGCAATATACGAGTTGATGCACTTCCTTCTAAAGCTTGTTGATGATTACATTGAGGTTGCGTAGTTTGCTATCATTAACTTGATAAATACCTTACTCAGTATATCGAGGCCTAAATCCCGGTGGAGAACTGTCACGAACCGGACGGATTTAGGTCCCAGAAGAAAATCCCAACAGGAAAGATATTTCATTAGAATACAAGAATCTTTGCCCATGCCAGGCCCAGGAAAAACACAATTCTGTGCTAGAAGATAACCCATTTATGTACCGTTGCTTAAACTACACATACCCGTGAAAATACGACGATATAAGTTACATTAACTAATCCTATATCTGTCGTAGTTCAACTTCAAATTGCGCTCATTCATATGGGTCGCCATTAGGTAAATTCGTAAGGCAGTTGTTTCTCTCTTCTGTATATTAGCGCGGGAGATGAGTTGCTCTATTTATGTTGTTTATTTTAAACATTTTGGTTAAAGTTTGTGATTCGGCTTGTCTCATTCTTTCTGCTAGTTATGCCGGAAGTTATTATAAATGGTATTCCAGTTAATTTTCCGTTCCAGCCGTACGATGTCCAGGTAGCGTACATGTCTAAAGTTATTGAATGCCTACAGAAGGTAAGACAATTCCGTTTCCTTGCGAATTCTTTGAAGGGTAATGAATATTACTGTCTAGTTCTCTATATTTATGTGCTAATTAAAATATCACCTTACTTTGCAGGGCCAAAATGGAATACTGGAGTCACCAACGGGAACTGGAAAAACACTAAGTTTATTGTGCTCAGCCCTGGGATGGATTATGGTATCCAAAGCAAGAATACAGGCTCAAAACCTCGGACTTTTGGATGGAGAATTACCTTCTGGCGAGGCTTATTTCAGGAGTATTAAAAGCGGGCTGTCTGCCACCGGAGACATTCCAATAGAGCCGTACGCTTGGGGTGAGGCACATTCGTATACCTACCTATCTTATTGAACCCTATGCACATCTTTTACGGAATAAAGTGGTTATAGTTTGACTTTGTTGTCCAAAGTTTTGACTTTTTCTATCAGGAGGAACTCCCAAAGTGATATATGCGTCTCGCACTCACTCGCAGTTGACTCAGGCAATACAGGAGTTAAAACGTACAGCTTATGCTCATGTCAGGACGGCAGTTCTTGGGTCACGAGACCAAATGTGCATACATCCTCAGGTGTCTCAAGAAACGAGCAACGCTGGTAAAGTCCACATGTGCCATCACTTAGTTTCTCAAAGGTATAGTACTTATTAATCGGATTGTTGGTAAAGATGGTGTCTAAACTGCCCCGTGGTGACTTAAGCGAGTTTAACTAGAATATGTTAGAAGTTTTATCGTGGCTAACATAAATGTGATTATTTGTATAGGACCTGTTATTTTTACAACAACGTCGAATCTAAAAAGGAAGATGTCCTGTTCAAAGAAAGTGGGCCAATGGATATAGAAGATTTGGTTAAAGCTGGGCGAAAGTTGCAGTGTTGTCCATATTATGTTGCGAAGGAGTTGAAACAAAACGCTGACATTGTATTTATGCCTTACAATTATATTCTGGATCCTAAATCTCGGAAGGCTAATGGTGTTGAATTAGAGGTATAATGGTATTCATCTGCTTTTTTACTCTACATATGATTCAGAAAATTTTACGGTTTTTTTTTCTCTTTCAGAACAAGATTGTGATATTGGATGAAGCCCATAACATTGAAAAAATGTGTGAAGAGTCGACATCTCTAGCTTTGAGAAGCACTGATGTAGCTATGTGCATTGATGAAGTTACTAAGGTAATTTTTTCCATAAGAATGTCCCTAATTTGAAATATATTATAAAATGTCGATTGCTCTTGATGTGTGGGATATTTTTATAAGATCCTTTGATCATTTCATTGGGCTTGAGACTTAAGTTATAGGGTGGTCACGGATTGTATTATATTAGTTGAATAGTATGCTTGTTGCCAAAAAAAGCATACATCATACACATTCTTAACTTCTTTTTTCAAGATATGTTTAAGATTCCTCCTCATGTCAGTATACCTCTGGGTTCATTTTGCATAGAGCCTGGTTGATCATTTATTCTAACAGTAAAAGTCATGTTTTATAATGTAGTTGTTCTTGGGTGATTCATGAAAATGTCCACGTTTCTAACCCATACAATGCTACACTCCATATCAATTTTTACTTTCCTTACTTTGCTACTTTGAGACTTACATTGCGAGTGGTTAAGACAGGGGTGTGAAATGAGAAACGGGAGATAAGGAGATCAGAGCGGAAGAACCTGTTTGTGATGGAGTGTATGTCTTAAGGCCAGAAGTCAGCCTCCAATGGAGGGGTGTGAGCAGTCTAGAGATGATGGGATTTCATCTGGAAAGCTATGTTGTAGGGATGGAATTTGATGATGGACTATGGCTTAAAAGAAATTTGGGTCATTTAAGTATAGTTGGGGTGCCGTTGACCTGATTGGAGAACAGTACTCAAGGATGAGTGGTGTATATCGAAGAAACACTGATTCTGGGACAAATGGGTCAGTAATTCCATTGATTCTGTAAGGTAATCCCACTAATGATGAAGCCTTTTTAAATTTTCATTAAGAGGCTGACTGAAAAATCAGCTTTTTATCAAAGATGACCCATAAGTCATTGTCTTAAACAATTGCCATTTTTGTGGAAATTTTTGTGTTGAAAGTAACCTGAGGGTACCTAGCCATCATCATTTTCACACTATCGGGAAAATATTGCATTTCATCATCATCAGAGATTGGTTTGTTGCATTTTTCTGCCCTCATTTCTTCAACGAACCTCGTCACTCCTCCTAATTTCCTTATTTTGACCCCTCCATATTTGCTTTATGTATTCCTTTTTTGGTCTGACACAGTTCTCCAAATTTGCCTTCTGTATTCCTTCTTTGGTCTAAAGGCCGCTTTACATGGTACATTTTATTGTATGAAGGAATGTATAAACTCTTGCAAGAGGAAAATTGTACCTTGTGAAGCGGCAAATTGTATGATTGTCTGAATGACTTAGCAGGAAATAGAACTGCTCTATTCCCATTCAGTTTCTTGTACATTCTATGATACATTCGTCTGTACAGTAAAATGTACCATGTAAAGCGGCCCTATCACAATAATTCCTTGTATTTATTTTTTCTTGAAGTAATATTTTTGAGATAATGTTCTATCTCAAAATTTGTCCAATAAGATTGTTATGTCTACTTTTTGAAATTTTCATCAAATATTTTTTTCCTCTCCTAGTATTTTTAGAATTTCTGTATTAGTGAGTTCTGCATCCATTTGATCTTCATAATTCTTAATTAATGCCATATTTCTAATTATGACCAATAGCAAATGCATAATTTAATCGTCCATCAGAAAAGCCATTTGATGATGAAATTGATATGGCCCCATGGGCTGGAAAAAGTATTCCTCAATCAATATATTCACTGATAATTATTCTTCTTGTGCAATGCATTTGTTTGTTTCTGTTAGAAAATGCCATTTGTAGGTGAAATTAATATATTTAATGACTTTTAAAATAAAATTTCAGTTTTTGTTATCTGTCTCAACTAAAACAAACTCAAGGAAACAATTCAGTTGTTGCTAGATGGTGTTGAGTTTAACAACATTTTTTATTGACTCTTTTTTTTCCATTTAAGGTCATGAAGGATTTTGGTGATCTGACCCAGGTGAGTGCCCAGGTTTTCAATGGAGAGGACACATTGAAAGACTTCACAATGGAAGAATTATGCATCCTGAAAACCCTATTTCTATCTTTAGAAAATGAAATAGATTCTATTGAAATTAGAGATGGACCCAAAGATGAAGATAAAAGTGTAACATACCCAGGTAGTTACATGATTGACCTCCTAGCTAAAGTGGGCATTACAATCGAGAAGAAAAATGTCATCCTTGATCTGCTGGAGAAGCTGATCTCGTACTTGACAACTTCATCGATGGCTAGTGAAGGAGGCAGTGGAGGTGCTCCTTTTCAGAGGCGTGGAAATGGGATGCAGATGTTCGCAGATATGCTGAAAGTTGTCTTCAGTCGAGAAATGGATTCTCTGAGGCATATTGAAAATGTGAAACGTTGTTACAAGGCAAGTTCTTAATCATTATTTTTCAAAGTTTTCTCTAGTTTGTTACTATGGTCAGTGCTGACAGTGATGATGTGAAATTTCATTTATACTTTTTCTTATTCTCTTATCAATCTGTTTGATGAATAAATAGTCTTAGCGAAACTCTCTGTGCTCTGGCTAATATCTAAGCATCATAAAAATGTATAGTTTCTGAGGTGAAGAGTATGATGATAATTTCTTTGTTTTTTACATTTACTATCTTTAGATGTAGTAAACAAATTTATTGAGATTACAATTCTTAAAATAAGTAATTGCTTTTATGCATTACTGGATATTGAGTCAGTATGAATCTCCTGATTTTTTTCTCAAAATACTGAAAGTTTCGGATAATTCATCTAAAAAGGTAATGGGATTTGACCAGTGTAATAGTTGAGTACTTAAGAGTCGCTGGAAAAACTACCCAACTGCTGGGTAAAGTTAAAAATAAATGATTAGTCTTCAGCATGTTGATATATCTTGACAATCATGTTAAATTGACATGCCATGGTTATTAAGGGGGGCAGTTTATACTGTGAATAATTACGGTATTTGTAAAAGTTGGTTAATAAATTTACTGACTTAGTATTACTAGCATTCAGTTAACTATGTTTTGAATCTCAAAATACTTTCGTTTATGGTACATACCTTGATTTTGAAAATTGAAAGGCACAGGGTGTCCACCAACCGGTAAAATCTAGAATTATTCGTGAATTTTCAGCACCGGGATATGTTCATGGATTATTTGTGAATTTCTGGTTTGACTCAGGAATTTTAAATATTATCATTTCAAGACAATAAAATCCTTATATTATGGATAAAATCAACAATGGTGACTTAAAAGGCTGTGTGTAATTTGTCTTTTGTGCATTACAGTTCGTAAAAGTATCTTTCCTGCATGGCTTGAGAATGTTATTCCTCTATTTTACCGCCACACCTATTGGATTATTTACAGAAGGTCACATTGTATAAATTTAATCCAAATAAATTTACTTTCGGTCTTGGATAATCATTCTTCATTATTATTTTGCCTACCTATTTCTTCTCTTGGACCCAAGTGCTATATTCCCAACAAAACGTGATGTGAGTAAGCCTACTTCTGGTTTAGTCTTCTTAAAACCATTATAAAACTTACTACCAATATAACTACATATTTTTCTTTATTTTAATATCTTCTTTTCTTTATTTTAATACTTATTTCTTATTTAATTATTTCTAATTATTTAATTACTTGATTCTTGAATTGAGGTTCTTTATTATCACTTGTGGCTTAGCTAGAAAAATCCATATTCTACATAAGACTTGGAAAACATCATTTTGTATAAATGCTCATATAAAAACCGCGGTATTATAACTGGAATTTTGTATAAATTTAGCCTTGAAAACTTGGAATTATGCTTGAATTTAATATTTTGATTTAGTGGACACCCTGAAAGCACCTTGACCACCTTGTGTTGCCAGCATTGAGTTTCTGATCCTGTTGAGATTAAACTTCCATGTTTTCCATTTGAATAGGTTCACATCACTGTGGAGGATCCCAGAAAGAGGAAAAAGGCTGACTCTTGGGGTTCACTCAAGACCATGTCCGTCAGGGCTACTGGACGAGTCGTCAATTATTGGTGTTTATCACCGGGGTTTGGGTAAGTGGCTTTCAATGATTTCTCTGCATACTGTTTGCTGAACCTTTTCAGTGCAATCAATGTTTTGGTGGGCGCCCTCAGAAGTGCCTCATGTATTTTGGGAATTTTGTGTATCTTTATTTTTGTTAATGACTATTTTTGTGTTTTTATAACTATATTTTCCTGTATCTTCTGCTTTTGAAAGTGGATATTCCCTTCATAATGCGTATGATCAAAATTATTCTTATATTCCTAATGAAACACAATTGTTCTTGCCATAACTATAGTTCGTTAGATGACAGTATACCATTTTTGTCACATTAAGCACATATTTCAAATGATGATTATCGTTGTATAGCACTTAACCCTTTGAATGCGGAATGACGTGATATCACGTCATGGTTATCTTTACACTGGTGCTGATGACTTTGTATCACATCAAAGGTACTGTGAGTGGTCTAGATTTCACTAGGGAACTTTAACTAGGCTCTCTAGTTCAAGCTGGAACACTCACGGTACCCATGACATGATTTCACGTCATCAGCACCAGCGTAAATAAAACCATGACGTGATATCACATCATGCCTCATTCAAAGGGTTAAAATAATGATGCAGTTTATGTCATCCTAAAGAAAAATCTAGTTGAGTCTAATTTGACCAACCAATACAAATTGGACAGAACTGGTTTAGCTAGATGGAACATTTTCCAATTTGTTTCAACTTGCTTGTTGTCACCTTTAGCTGGTTTATATTGGCAACTAGCTAGCTAAAAAGAATTAGGCCTAAGTCATACCAGTTACTATCCATTATACCTTAGTCAATGCCCAGGAGTAAATATTTTCTATCATTATCAATGATCTGGTTCCTTTCAAATCTGTTGTGAAGGAGGCTAGATTCAACTTCAATTGCTTCTAATTTGTTTTAAGTGACTGTATTTTAAGTGTTATATTTTGCTGCTTAAACAATCATCCTCTTCATTATATCATCTGTATTATTTGCTCTCAACATGAGGCTTGGAGGAAAAAAAAAGTAGTAGAAGGAGGAAAATTAAGTAGTAGAAGATAGTGTAGTGTAAGCCTTTGAGGTGATGTAATTATCTCTTTGAGGTGATGATTGTAATGAAATGGATTTAACTTCCAGCCTAGTGAATCCCTTTAGCTGTGCACACTTTACTTAGGAAAACAATTTTTATTTTTAATCTGGGCGTGCTACCAGAGTAGTGGAAATCATGTCAACCCATTAAGAGTTTTTTTCTGACAAATTGAACCCCTTTTTTAAGTTTTAATCTGGTCAAAATGATTTTATCTCCTTCCTCAGTGAAGTATATATCTGGGCAGATATGAAACTAAAGAATAGGCTGATGGACAGTTGTGTAATATTGCTCTTTCCATGAGTAGCACACCCAAAACCCTGGAAAACAGACAAATGGTCTGTTCTAGCTAATGGTATATTTAGAACATTGTGTTATATCTTATACTGAGAAATATTCATTCCCCAATGTCCAACAAAGACATATCAGTACTGCATAATCAGTGAGAGTTATTAACTATGCACTGCCAGTAGACAGCTAAATATATATAAGAATTTTAAGACATGGATGATGCCAATGTATTAGAAAATCCATTGGTCTCCCAGTCAGCCCAGTAGATATCCCTTACAGGTATACAAGTACAAGAATGGGAAAAACGCATCACTTAAGAATCTTGAAGGGGAAAAAATTCTCTTGACTTTTTTGCTTTGAAGGGCAGGAGACTCAAATGTGTAAAATTCCTAATAAAGTTTGTTAAGAGCAAAATTGTGGCTATGATGATTTATGCTGTACAAAATCAGCTGATTATTTATTTCTCTGAGCAGACATGTGATTGGAATACATTATCGAAGTATTGACGTGAAGTTTAAAGTGCAATGTGTTGGTATTTCTTGAGATTTATTATTCATGTAACATGACTCTATGTTGCTCTGATTTCATGCTTAAGGAAGTAAGATCCAATATGTTCTGGCAGCCTATCCCTGGTCCATCCAGCACCTTTCCCCTCTTTTGACCTACTGTATTGAGATATTCTTGCCTTAAGGTAAATGATCTCTCTGGATTATCCTAATATCCTTGCATTCTGTAGTTATTTTGGGGAAATTTGTGTCATAGTGCTGGCTGGACTTTTTGAATCTGTCTTTGATGTGTTTTTCCTTGAAAATTCATTGTACATTCAAGTTATCCTTTTGTTGCAGAATGCAGTCCCTTCTGGAACATAAGTTGCGCTCTCTCATCCTAACCAGTGGAACATTGGCTCCTTTGCCTCCTCTCATTTCGGAACTTGGGATTCCTGTAGATGTGACCTTGGAAAATCCACACATCATCAAGCCCTTCCAAGTGTGGATGGGAGTTGTCAAAAATGGGCCTGATGGATTCCCATTGAGCTCATCATATGCCAATCGGTAAGACTAATGCCATCACAGTGAGTCCAATGAGTCTTAAGTATATGAATGAATAATAATAAGGGTCTTTATTGGGGCGAGATTGAGACTTAATAGTCCCCTTCACTACCTAACCACTAGATGGGAGGTGGCACCTAAACACGGTGTTTTGGTGTCTCAAATGAGTGATGAGAAATTTCCTAATGCGTGAAGTCTAGCCTACAAGTACCCCTATTCTTCCTAAGTCATTTTCTCCTCCAATCGTGTGAATTAGACATCCATCTACTTCCAATTGCCTCGGTTGTTTACTTCCTGTTTAGGAATTGGTTCCTACCGTGCGATCCCCAGCTCCCACCGTATTTGAGACAGAGAAAGGCAGTGAAGGGGTGATAAAATGGGGATAAAGATTCCCTGAGGAGCCTTGCTCTAAGAAAGAGCTGCTGTGTAGCAGCAGTGGGTATAAGATATAGAGCGACGACACCGATTGCTCGTGAGAGATGTCGTGGGAGGCTCGTGTGACTGTCCTACATCAAAACACTCTAATTGCAGAACCCCTGCAGGGAAAGGGTGACCATTCTATCCGTTTGGCAAGAGTGGAAATTGTACAAATTTTGTGCATACGGTTAAGTGTGAATCGCCAGATTTTTGTGGGTAGACGGTAATAAGAGTGTGTGCAAAACTGTTGAGGTAGGTGCGAACTTGTGTTGGATCGTTCCATTCCTGGGGAAAGCACAACCTCTAATTGATTTTGAGTGTTCCATCATTAGTAAAAGTACAAGTAGTAAAAGAGGAAGGCGCACTTCTCTCTTTTCCGACGCCATTCGTGAACTTTTGAAAGAAAGCTACAAAAGAGAAGTGGTGAGGAGAGCGACAACATTTTTATGCATACCGACGTAAGTTCCTCTGAATCAGCAGTAACTGAGGAATCAGAGGAAGTGGAGTGAACACCATCCGATCCTCTGTCATGGAGCTCGCTCAAAGGTGTGCATAGTCGATTCGATTTTGGAGGCACCAGTGACATAATGATACAGTTGGAGAATAAGGAGGATATTTTAGAGATACATATTCCAAAACTTTGTTGAGGATGAACTGTGTGGCTTGATACCCGAGCTGAAAAACCTCCACGCGAAGCAGTTTCTGGACAGGAATCCAGATCAAAAACTACGCTCAAGGGTGCACGGGTGAAGTGAGTCAAGTCCTGGTGAAATAAAGCATTGGAGTTTCTATGATGATTGGAATTTTGCAGAAACCAGACTATCACAGCCATTTTTCAAAACAGGAGAGCATCTAGTCTCCATACTTACGAAAAGTTTTTATGGGAAGAATATTTCATCTGCTGCTGAAATTTCTCGATTTTGTGGACAATTAGTGAAGACTGCCCCAACAAAAAACTTCTCAAAATCCTACCAGCCTTGGAGCATGTGAAAGAGTGTTCTCTGCCCTCAACATCCCTGAAGCAGCAATAGTGGTTGATGAGTTTCTACTCCTATGGAAAGGACACCTATTATGAAAGCAATGTATTTCTTCCAAACGCAGCTGGTTTGAGATCAAATTCTATTTTTTTATTGAGTGCGAAGTGGATTTGTAATATTTATTCCGGGAGGGACACTATGCTTAGTGAAGCTTACAAAAAAGAACCTGCCAGTGGAAATGTGTAACATTTATGATCTCTTAGGCAGAAAATTTCACCTCAAAGTACTGTCAACCCCTGGTAAGGAAAATAGCTACCTCTCATTCTCTCTACCTTACTAGGCTGACTGAGAGACACGGTAGACTCGAACGCACCTTCCACAAAAACCTTTCACGCTTAAAATGTGTAGTGTGGTTTAAAGCTGGACAGCATAAGGAAACGAGATTTCTCAGATTGTGAGTGGCTTTCCGCCTGACCGCATGTTTCAAAGAGTATCGCACAAAAACTGAATTTTAGAAAAAAGTTTTTATATACTTGTTATTTTATGAAAAATTAATGTGTAAAATTGAAAGATTAAAACAAGATATGATAAGAAATGTATTCCATTTACTGTGGCTAAAAAAATTTTTTGATACTAAAAAATAAAATTTTCCCTAAATGAAATGCGCTTTTTAAAAAATTCATTCGCCAGTCAAGTGGTTAAGATTGTGTGACATATTTATAGATTTGGCTTTAAATAATATGTTTGGAAAGTATTGATTTGAAAAACATCTGAGATGGAGGTGAGTGTTACCAAAAAGTACGGTAATTTTCAGGGACTGAGGCAAAATGGCCCATCTCTAGGTTGTATGCCTAGGCCGAAAATGCTCTTTCAGTTCTGGCTTCTGCCACAGCCTAGGAGAGATCTTCACCCTCCCTTCCATCCCCACTCTGGACAACAGTGCCTCTGATGTCACAGTGAAAAATGCATTGCCAGAGTTCAGGGGAATGTTCATTGTGACATAGTAATGCACAGTGTTCAACATTTTGATGATCCTCCTTATAGATGAAGTATTCCCATTTACAATGAGTGGAAAGATTTTAAGAAATATACATTGATTGGGTTATGGAAATCACCTAAGTTTCAACTAATTCAGGTTTCTTCCATGGTCAAAATAGTTGTGTAGAAAGCAAAAGGCAACTACACTTATTACTTAAATGTTAATTCTTATTCTAGAGGCGTACACAAATATTTACTTTAAGTAGCAAAGCAGAGTCTTAAAATAAAAGGGCAGAGATGTCTGAGGAAGCATTTTCAACTGTGGTTTACAGCCCCCTTAAATAGATGCTTTGAAAATTTCAATAATTGGGAAATTACTACAATGTCTTACACACACTCAATGCGGCACCTTTTATTACCAGAGCCAGTTGGATAGATGACGATGTGTGGGTTGGAAACTTAGTCAATGCAAAAGGAGGATGTGCATACATGTATTTCAGATAATATGTTTGGAGAAGGATGGAAAGAGTGGTCTGAGTGGTGAGAGGACAAACGAGGAGGTATTCGATATGGCTTGAGGAGAGAAGAAGCTGGTGGTGGAGGTTCAGAGAGGGCAGAATGGTAAATCATGAGACAGAATTTCTCACAATGCACTTCTTATTCTAGGAATGATCCCAAATATGTATCATCACTTGGGCAGACCATTGTGAATTTCAGTCGTATTGTTCCAGATGGACTTCTAATATTCTTCCCATCATATCCTATGATGAATGCTTGTAGAGATAGCTGGCAAGAGTCTGGAATTTGGAGTCGGATTCAAGAAAAGAAGGTATAGCTGTGCTGTGCAAGAACATTTACATTCATATGCATTTTGTATATTTTTGCTTTGGAAAATAATTCAAGTGTATCATTACCTATTATACTTTACTATTGGTGATGGTGAAGATGTTCACTCTCTTCTTCAAGTGGTCTGTCAGAATTTTCTTGTGCCTGGGTAGTCTCTGTTACATTGGCCATCCCTTATGTTTTTGCCGCCTGTTTAAATTAAGAATCCTCTTTACATTTTCAGTGTATGCCTGTAATATAACCCATATTTTCTTCAGTAAATTATTTTTTGCATTCTTATCCTTCTATGGGATCTTTTATCATCACTTGTCATCTATTTTTGTATTATTGGCTATAACTTAAATCCTTAGCCTTGATATCTACTTCCCTGATGGCAAGGGGATTTGTTTGAGATATTGTTGATTGTTACAAACACTTCACTTTCAGTGAAATGCTTTGATCTTCTGTTGTAACCTTGTCAGAAATTTTCACTGGAGCACCTTGCCTAATCATTGATTGCTCCTTCATTTTATAATTCTGCTATACTTCATGTATTTTTGCGTACTCTTATTTGCACTAAACTTTTTTTATTAAATGCTCTAGCTTATATCCTTGATTTCCTCATGGAAGAAGTCATTTTTCTCCTCTCCTTAAAATACTCTCATATTGATGAATGTTCAACATAATGACCTCTCTTTAATAGTTCACTTACTTAGTCAATTTAGAAAAACTTAAAATTGATAATGCAGCTTTCTTTTGTGCTGAAAGAACCATACAAATGCAAAAGATGGGTGAGATAATATCAGGTAGAATGTCATACCCATTAGAAAATTATAAACTTTTATATTTGGTGCTGAAAATGCCATGAAATATAATCATAATACTTAGGGTTCTTGACTGGAAAAGTCTTAAGTGATGTAGTCATGGTGGCAATAGGTAATTGAGGCTTTCATATTTTTCTGGGTTAATATGTTACAAAAAGATCTATGTGGACAAAATCAGAAACAAATGTAGATACTGATATTTCTTGCTGGGAAATAAGTTTCATTTTGTGATTTTACTTTCCAGCCAATATTTGTCGAGCCGCAAGGAAAGGAAGGATTGAACAATGCAATGAATGAATTTTATGCAAAGATCAAAGACCCTGTATACAGAGGTGCCTGCTTCATGGCTGTGTGCAGGGGAAAGGTAGGGCATTGAAATTATTCATTTCTTACTGCATGAAGCTAAGTCAAATTTCTCATTGTTTAACTTGATTAAATAGCCAAACAAGAGGGAAAGTTTTTGCTATTCCAACATTTGAAAAAAATGAAACCTTATTTTTCTCATGCTTTATTTCACTTTCTTTGATAACCTTTGCCACATCATTTTATGTCATTGAGTTAAGTGGGAGATTTTAAATTTGTGATTGATGCTCTAATTCTAAACAGGCATCACCAATTTGTCTTATGAATTTGCACTCAGACTATTTCCAGTTATGTGGTCATCATGCACAGAATTCAGAGCTTTAATTAGATTATGGAAGGTGTTTTAGGCCAGTTAGTATTTTGGTGTCTTATTATTTAACTCTGCCTGAATTGAATGAAGACTTAAGTAATAGAACATCACAATTTTCCACAAGCCTACTCAAAAATTAATGTGATAAATTCTTAAAAACAATTTCTTTTGAATTAATTTTTTAAGTGATTCATGATCTGTGCTTCAGGAATACATATACTTCAGTAGTGATGATTTGTTAGTCCAATAATTTCTTTATCATCCTTGCCCAGCCCTTCACATTAAAAATGAATTTCATCTAGATTCTGTGTGTCTTTCTTTGTTTACGAGTCTCCAAACAAGGACCGTTAGAATTAACATTAGAAACCAAATCAACCTATCACTACTAAAAACACACATTTAAAGAAATATTCGTGGAAATCATCACATGGTCCATTTGTTGTGCTATTAGTCAATTTTGTAAAGCATAAATTCTGAATAATTAGCCTTAATGATTCTTAATTTTCTGATTTTTGCGTGCTAACATGTAAGCATGTCTTGACTTGAATGCTTGTATAGATTAACTGTTGGCATTTAATAAAATATCACATACACAATATCACATGTATGATATATTTTAAACTCTTAATAGTTGTATGTTGCTGTACACCATTGCTCAGAGAATAAGGTATAAATTATGAATGCTTGTATGTAACTATTTGTCATATTGAAGTATTGTGACAGTAAGCAATATAGAATTTTTCACAGATAGCCCATTATTTGGGATTTGAAAGTATGTACAAGCCTTATCAATGTCTTTCAATAGTTTAGGTTGCTTATGACTTAGATATTTTGGTAATTATGTGGTTTGGGTCTTTAATCTGATGGAAAAAGGTTATTTCCTCCATAGTGAATATTTTTAATTTGGTGGCAAAGTTGCTTGTGTTCTTCATTGTTGTGGTGAAATAAATAAGTTTTTATTCACTACTCATTATATTTATTTTACAATACAGTTTATTTTTTAATACATTTTATTTGGACTTAGCAGAATTTAGATTGAAAAATTTATTTTTGGTATGTTTCACTAAAACCAGTGCTGTGGAATATGATGATTGACAATTTCTGTGGTTAATTTTCTGAGAAGAGTGAACTCCTTTGGTGATTTTTGTTGGTTGGTTGGTTTGGTGATTTGGTTGGTGATTTGGTAATTTTAGATGGTACATAATTATGCGAAAATTTTGTTCATGGCATAGCTGGTTTTGCAATGAAGAAGTTGATTTTTTCCTGTGTTTTCTATACTAAAATTGGCGTATAAATAAAAATTTTTGTCCAAATAAGTTTGATGGTAACAATGCTTGTTATATCAGAAAATAGTTGTTCTATAATTATCAATTCCTTCTCTATAGGTGTCTGAAGGGTTGGATTTCGCTGATCATAATGGTAGAGGTGTAGTAGTGACTGGCCTTCCATTCCCTCCATTCAAAGATCCAAGAGTTGTCCTCAAAAGGACATACTTGGATGAAAACAGAAATAACAGGAAAGCTGAGGAGGTAAGGATAAATGGAATACATTATGTATTTTTTATTAATTTTGGGCTAAATGTCTATTCAGTGTGAAAGCTGTTTGTGGGCCTTCCAGCAATTATGAAACATTGTGAGTTATGGTCAGACCTCATTGGCTATGGCGTATGTAAACATTTTGTCCGAATGTACATTTGGTTCCTCATGTAAGAGCAAAGTTTTGGCATAAACTTTTTTTATAACCTAAGTGACATAATGAAATTCGCAGGAACAAAACATTATGTCATAATATTTTTGTATTGTTGGTCATCAACTTCATTTTTGTAAAGTAATTTTTAAATAGTTAAAATAGTTTTAGATAGTTAAAATTAAATTTTTCTGTGCAGGTTTTAAAAGTCTTCAATGGATTAAAATAATTTTAAGATATTACTTAGGAATTTTTCTGGTAAATGCACTTTCTACTCACCTTGTTCATTGCTGAAGAGAGTGATGGTAGATTATAATAATGCAGTACCAGTCAGGTAAATCTTTGGAACTCATGAGTAAAATATTGGTTTTTCTTTGTCTGCATAGTTTTCATTCTTGGTCATCACAGCTTCGCTTCATTGTATTTTCCTCTGTACTTTCTAATATACCATTTTTACTGTCTTGCTCTCCCACTGTCCTTGCTTGCTCAGTATGCTCCCTTCCACCATGGCCCATAGAATTCAAGTACCTCTTTTTTATCTTATAAACTTATCCCATGATGATGGATCTTTATCAGTTCATTTGCAGAAATGTTTCTGCTGCTTCTATCATGCCTGTGTTCTCTTTCTTTCTGTCCATCTTCTTTTATCCACCTCCTCTATGATCCCATCTCAGATGCATTGAGAAGGGGAATAGTATTTGGAAAAGGTATTTTAGAGGGGGTTTTCCACATTGGAGAATAACCACTATCACCCAAAACCCCCTTCTATCTCCATTTAGTGAAAATAGACTCACCTAGATCAAAATGGGGTTTCTGTGCAGGTGCCAGGAACTTAGAGCCTCATTTTTATCATGTCAAGGGCCTGCATAGGGCCTGGTTTAGGGCCTGCATAATCAGTTTTTCTTGAAATCAGGGTTCATGGTTTCTCATGTTATTGTTGACAACATGAAATATATAACTGCCAAGAAAAATGAGGCTCATAGAGATGCCGACTTAAATAAATGCCATGGGGGATACAACTAATATTTTTCATTGGGAATAAAAGTTGCCAACTTGAAACCTTGTAATATAGTTTTGTTGCTGGTTTGCCCAGTAATCATATTGTTGGCCAAACATGAAACTCAAGTTGGTCAAAAATTAAATTAATGTATACCTTAGTAACTTGCTCAATCTTTTTATGCTCGAGGTGAGTCTGTCAGGAGTTGTTTTTATTGACTACTCTTAATTCAGTTTGCAGGGTAAAGATCACGGATGATGTTTTTTGTTTCATGTGTGTTCTGGAATTTTACAACAATTGGTCATCAGAAATCAATGTGTCAGTCTGGCAATGACTGGTACAACCTCGAAGCGTCTAGAGCAGTGAACCAGGCTGTGGGACGTGTTATACGTCATGCATCAGACTATGGGGCCATTCTTCTATGTGACAAGCGTTTTGACTCACCCTCTTTCAAGAGAGAGCTCTCGGCGTGGCTGCAACCTCATTTCAAGGCTTACTCAAATTTTGGGGAAGTGATGAAAGGAGTGCGGGATTTCTTCCGACAGGCAGAACAACTTGTAAGTAAGAGTATTGAGCTGTATTTATTGAAGGAGGAGGTCGCGAATGGAATGATGGGGCCTGTTGGAAATTGGTGTTAATGTCTCAAGGTCCAGGAAAACATTCCTTGAAACACATTGAAGTATGGACACAGGTGCAACTGAAGTTGTAAAGATTGAAAAGTTCATATGCCTGAGCTGGAATTTGGACCAAGGTCCATAAATATCAATCACAGCTGAGGATATCTGATTATCATTTTGCAGAGGCCATCTTTCTGATATATAGAGATCTGGGTTTGTACCCCAGCCCTAGAGGATGACTTTATCACAGAACGAGTAAATGGGTGCTTGCAATTTGCAAGCAGGGGGGGAAGTGTTATATGATGATACTCTTTAAATGAGGAAAAAAAACAATGAAAGCTCTCAAGTCTGCGTGCTACATGCAAGCAAAGAAAAGTGTAATTCTCAAAAATGAAATATGTGCCCCATGAGGTATGAATACCAGACAGTTCTTGTACAAACTTATATTGTATGTCATCCGGTTATTAACGACTTTTCAAAATACTATAATCAGTATACCGAAACAAATGTGTAACTACTGGAAGATCATCATAACCTCATTTGACGGCATATAAGACGCTCTTCTACATTAGATATTTCATTTCTGTATTGCATACTTAATAAGAGCTCACATGAAGAATTTTACTATATAAATTCGATCGGAATCGAGATTTTTAATATACTAATTTTCATATTCAATTTTTCTCTTCCAATCTTCTACATGGACTGCATGGTTTTTTAATGAAAACTACAATATCATGAAGCTTGGTTGGTTGAAATTGGTCATCAAAGCTACAGTTGAGGCCAGGAAAAAGTTGAAGAAATTATACCCAGTAGGTAATTAGTAGTGCGAAAAATGGTATAAAGAGGACTAAATAGCATGCACTTAGGATACCTAACTCATATATGTTTCGCTATGGATTGCAATAACTCGAAGCCTAAACGATTTTTTGAAACTTTTACCCCAAATCAACACATAAATCTAACCTTCCCCTGGAACTGGCCCGCATCGCTGAGTTCCAAACCTTGAATCGACACTTCGCCCGGCGACAATGGAGGAATATACCCATAGCAACAAAAGTGAAAAAATTTCTAAAATCCCAAATAAAAGTTTAAAAATATTAGTTTTACGTTGGGTAGGAAAGAATCGATTGCAAGAATAAGATTTTTCAAACATTCAGCCTCATATTTGTGAAAGAATCAGTCTTGTAGCTCAATTATTTCATATTTTAATGAACGAAAGAAAAAAAGTCCACACTAAAATTTTGCATTTTTCCCATGTAATCCGATGTAAAGCTATCGATTGCAATAAATCAAAGCCTAATCGACTTTTTTAACTTTTTTGATTTTTTCCCAACTCGACACATGATTCCAACTCTACCCTGAAAATTTCACCCACCTAGCTCGTTTAGAAATGCCCCAGGAGTTTTGATGAGTCAGTCAGTCAGTTTTGTAGCATTATATATTTTAATTAATATTAATTAATGTTACATATTAATGATCTTTTGAGCAAATGATTTCACTAGAGGAGCACCATGGCATCTCCTGGAGGACTTAGATCATAGTCTCTTATTTATGCAAATAATTGGACTGTGAAAGAAAAAAAAATATTTTATGATATGAATGTGATTTGGATCATGCATTGATGCATCAGATAAAGATAATGCATCTAGCAGTGTGTTTTCACTTGCATTAGAACTCTAAAATAAGTATTTATTTCCCATTCATTCAACTGAAAAAGTGACTTAATAACAGTTTTTCATCAAACATATTTCTCCCAGTTGTCTGGTATGATATTTTTGCAGTGATTTATGCTTTATTGATATCAGTTGAACATCTTGTTGGGATAGAGGTGTATAAGGATAGCTCTGGTGCAGTGCTCCTTATTTCTGATGAAGCACCCAGGTGAGGATATGAATGTTCTATGAATATGAAAAAAAATTACTGACTCGCCAATTATATTCTACAGAATATGATTTGAGAATCTCCCTGGATTTCATTGTGATTATGATCATTTTAGCTCTCTTTTATCAACTTGATGCCAGCTTATTCACTGAAAAGGTTTTTATTGAATATTTAGTGTACAACCCATGGTCTTTAAGGTTCCAGAAACTACAAGTACCTCAGTTATTTGTGTTTTTTTTTTAGGCATACCTATTCAATCTCAATTAGAACCCGACATATTTATTTCTAATGTGTGTGGAAGTTTCTGGAAAGGACTTTTCTTCTTCCAGTGTCCCAGTAAATCTGTGAGAGAGAAGAGCCAACCTCTGTGCGCTGCTGGAGCATCATTTGACTTCATAGAATCAAAAACTATCCAAGGAAGCACATCAGTTGCTAAGGAAAATACAGAGCCAGTGAACAGTACCCCAAGTTGGTCCCCAGCAGATTATGGCCCTACCTCTTCCAATGCTTCTGAGCCCACCAAGCATAATAAAAACTCTTCCCTATTTGCTGCTCTTGAAAGTTCTTCAAAAGCCATTGACTTTAATGCAGCAGTGGAAACTTCCAATGTAAAGAGACCCACAGTCTGTGATAGCCAATCCCCTAGTCAACAAGTGAGAAAAAAATTGAAAATTGTTCCATTAAACTTTAACTTAAGTGAACCATCTGAAGGTAACCTTTCTGAAGACTCGAAAACTTGTGAGAAGAAGACGAATAACAGGGATAAAATTAAATCGGAGGAGAAGAGCCAGAAAGAACCAAGGAGTGGGAAAGCAGCAGAAATTGCTACTTATTTAAAGCAGGTAAGCATTAGGTATGTTGTGGAATTACTATGCTAATTTTAACTGCTCTAAATATATTATTAGATAAATTTAGCATGCAGTAAAATGCACATTATGTTCTGTGGTTTAAAAGTTACTTTTCCCAATCATGGTGTTTTGGTATTTTGGTAAAAGCTACCATTTATAACTTTTAATTCTATGAGTCAATGGCATGGCTCTGGAAGCATTTATTTGGCAAGACTCTCACTAATTATTATGCCAATCTTTCTTTTTGAATTCTATCATTCTGCCTTTATTTCACATTGAAGTTCCCAGTATAATAGTGTGACGGAGGGTTGAAATGGTATCATTTGCAGGCACTTTGATCAGAGCACTATGACTTATGTTGTATGTTTTACTCTATACAGTTAATTGCTTGTTAAATTTTATTTTTAGAAGTAGAAAGCTTAAAATAAGGGATTCAGAAAGAGTTGATTCTTTAGAGCTCTGATAGATATTAAAAAATTTCAGTATAACTGTTTAGAGTTAGGGCTCCTAATTGAGAGACTTTTGTTTTGATTCTGCCCTGTCAGAAGAAACCAGAAGTTGTGGCTCGGGAATGCTTGAAGGATTTAGGAAACATGAATGCATTGAGCTAGGGAATAGTTGTGCAGTGTAGGATTGAGTACGATGAGCAACCAATGGCGGGGCCAAAACAACAATGGTGAAACCTTTAATGACCACTGTGTGTTCCTCTGAAAAAGTGGTCAATGGTTGGGTGACTTAACCCTGGATAAATAAATTTGAGAAATATTATGTTAAGACGCAGTGGATTACTTCAAAATTTGGAAGTTAATGACGTATTGGTTAATTTTATCTACAAATGCCATGAGTATTTCTCTTTTCTATATATCAAACCAAAAATATTCAATTATGAAAATGTGATACAAAATGCCATGCAAATGATACTAAATAAATTTCTTCTTAGTGTAGGTGTACCTTTTACTCAGAACTTAATGTCATCAGAGATGCTTCCTCTACTCCATCATAACTTGCACACTCTTAAGTTTGACATGTTCATTTGAAGATCAATGTTCATCTACCTTATTTCCTCTTTATAGTTGTAATTCGTAAGGGTCAGGAATTTAGATGGCATTATATGAAAAAAGAGGCCACTTTCATCCATTTTAAAATCACATAGCATTTGTGTTTAATATTATTAATATGACCTCTCTTTGTTATGCTCCCTCAAGCTTTATGTAGCTATTATTGTATCTCGAAGCTTTATTGTGTGTGTTGTTCATAACCAACTGATTTACACAACTGTTTGGTATCATATTCATGGGGAAGTATTTGAGGAAACTTCATTGAATGTCAAAGTCAATTTAAAAATGAGGAAAACCAGTATTGTATCTAATCAATGAACAAATGATTCCCTCAACTTTGACCATCAATGTTGCAAACTGACCTTTCCCTCACCTTTGCTGTTTGAGTGGAAAAGTAGAATGAGGCCATCGAGAATCTCATGGTCAAATTAGGCCATAGAGAATATTATGCCTCCTTCACCATTTTAAATGGTGCAGCCATCAGTTAATCCCCTAACAGTGATGTACAAGGTTGCTGCAGCAAGGTAGAGTCTATATTTTTGGTTGCCAAATTGAGGTTAGTGCCTTTTAAGCCCTTGTTGTTGGGCAGGGTGAGGAGTGGTCAAAATAGAGTGATGGATTAAAGCTAACTGCAGTCATACCTCTCCTAACTACCAAAGTTTTGATGCACCAGTTATATAATCGGTGCCTAATTATGAAGGTATAAATATATAGAGCATACGTAATGATTATGGAATATAATATATTTCATATCTTCACAATGAGGCACCAATTGTATAATTAGTGTCTAAAATATTTGGTAGTTAAGAGAGCCATGGCTGTTGTTAGCTAGAAATAATCACAATATTTTATAATTGTAAGGGCAAAACTAAAATCCTTAATTAGTCTATTTGTCACCAGTAAGTTGGACACTGAGGAAATATCTACGAATGTAGCCACACCCAGCAGCTACACTATCACCATTTAAGGAAGTAAGGGGTCTTTTTATTCCACATGAATGAGACCAAAACAGCCTTTTTAGACAACAATATTTTATTTTGAAAATTTTCTTGCAACAGACATAAAGTAGCACTATAAATGTTGACATATAAAATACATGTATTCTAACTAGTGGTATTACCTAGTATATTAGCCAACAAAATATTAATCAAAATACTGCACTGAAAACCCAGGTGAAGAAGGAGCTGGAGACATCAAAGTACAAGATGTTTGTAATGGGTGTTCAGAGCTACACAAAGGAGCAGGACTACTCAAAACTCATGGAGTGCCTCAAAGAAGTTTTCATTCCTGATCCTAAGTTGCATCATTTGTTCAAAGGTAATTTCAGTCATTAAATTAATCAGTCAACAATTACGTTTGTAAGCCATCAATTCAACGTATTTTCATTCCTTCAAGGTTTTTATAGGTTCCTCAAACAGCAACATCGAGAGAGGTTTAACCATGACTGCTGTCAGCTTACAGGAATATCATGTGAGCCCTGTTGAAATTTTCCTTGTTCATCAAGTATTGTGATGTATTTACACCATATATTTTTGATCAAATATACACATATTTCTTTTTCCTCTATTTCATTCATCCAACAAATACTATATCCTGGGTTTTAAGATCAAGTTACTTCAGTCAAATGCTATGTGAGTGAAAATTTTCATTTCTGTTAGTTCTAGGTTTTAGTACAATAGTCGGCAAGAGATGAAAATGTAGTGCAAATGTTTGGGTTACAAAAGAGCATTCTGAATACTTGTTATGAGAACAAATGCATTATCAACCCTTTGACTGCCCAAATGGTAGACTTCATCTTGCAATAATTACCCCACAGAGGCCACAAAACCAGTCTTCTATCAATGGTGAGTATACTCAAAAGCTCTGGAACACATGAACAAATGGTTCAGAGCATAATGCACCACCATCACCTGGTAATCTATAACAAGACACCAGCTAAGTTTTCCTCACGATTTCTCAGATAATTCTGTGATAATGTTTGCATAATACTCCCCAAAGACAGAGCGATTATGAGATACAAGCCTAAGGAAAGTCCCTGCCATGGATGAAATTTCCTCTTGCAAGGATGATAATCCTGGTGGTATCTGAACAGGAGCTGCTGTTGTGGAGCTAATAACTTGTCCCAGGAATTCAAGCACACGAGATCCTGTAAGTATGAGAGAATGTTGTTAAAACTTAAACCCCACATAATGGTATGATTCATCAGTAAAAGGTCTAAGACTAATTTTAAAAAATCATTCCTCCCATGGCATTGTATACACCTTCTTTTAACAGTAAGCCATCTCATGGTGCAGTCCTTATTTCAAGTTTACCAAATTTCTGGTCAGAAAATTCACCAACTGGCCTTATTTTTAGGCTTAGCATCAGGTTTTACTCTACTGTTCCTCATCCTTTAATCAGTTGCACTCAATTGCATATGCAAATGGTCATGTCAAGTCAATATGACCCCAAATTGTCAAAATAGTTTAGACTATTACTATAAAAATTTTATGCAGATAACAATAATTATTCTGATAATGCTACAATAGGACTATTAATAATGATTTTTTCTTTCAAAAATGTGCTATAAAAGTATCTAAATAAACATCCTGGGCAAAAGGTTCACCTGAAACTCGATAAAAAATCTGTGTTAAAAGTTAGTCTTTTGTTTAACTTTTTCAGTAACAAAACATCATGAAAAAATGCAAGTTTTTTTTCATTAATCCATTATTTATAATATTTTCACTCTTGGTTTCATCTAACCTATTTTTTTAGTAAATCTAGTGTATCTTTTTGGCATCTCATGTGGGGAAGATGCCTCAATTTCCTCAGCCAAGCTAGTGTGTGTCACATCTGAAATCACTCCATAATATGGCATGTGTACTGTAGTAGTACATTTGTATGCATTTATCTCTAGTCATCAAGGGGAGAAAGTAGAAAGATTGTATGAAGATGAAGAACTAACTTAAAAAGTAAAGGGTGAAGAAAATTTAACTATTTTAGGTGATTTCAATACAGTCGTTAGAAAAGAAGCAAACGGAGATATAGATGGAAGGTATGGACTGGGGAAGAGGAATGAGAGGAGGGATATGACTATATATACCTTTATTTGCTCGAAACAAGTAATGTATCACAAACACATACTTCACCCACCATCTGAGGAGAAGGTATACTTGGAGAAGAGCTAGTTACCAGTTGGATTTTATTTTAGTTAGAAAAAGGTTTAGGAATCAAGTGCTAGATAGTCGCAGCTACCCAGGAGCAGGTATAGGAAGTGACCATGGTAAGGTTGTAGCCAAATGTTTGCTGAAGCTGAAGGAATTGACAAAAAAGTCAAAAAGTTGGACACACAGAAGTTGAAGGATATATAGACTCAAGAATTTATGAAGAACAAACTAATAATCAAATCCTGGAGCAGGAGAGGACTGTCAAGGATGTAAATAGAAAAATAAGGAAGGGAAATAATTAAGAACGATGAGATAAAAGCAGTAGAAAACACAGTTTGTATAAGGAGATGCATATGTCGCAAGCCATGGATCAATGAAGATTTATAAGTAATGATGGAAGAGAGAAGGAAGCTGAAGATGTTGGATAACCTGGGAGACCACAGAAAATATTAAAAAAATAATAAATACTATAAGCCGAGGGTGTAGAAAAGTGAAAGAATTTCATTTCAAGGAAAGGTGTGAAGAGATTGAAAATGCCATGACAAAAGGGATATAAATCAATCAGGTCTTTTTTGGGTAACATAAGAAGTGCAGTGATGGATGAAGATGGAGCTATCCATTTCGATCAAGTACTAATTGAACATTGATGGAAACAATCTATAGAAACCAGCTGAAGATATGGAGGATACAATCATTGAGGCAGAGGACAAGGTGGATGAAGAGAATTTTGGAGACTCCATACTGTGGGAGGAATATGAAATTTCTCTAAAAACCTGAAATAAAATAAGGCCCCAGGTATTGACAATGTCCCTGCTGAACTATTTAAGGCTGTAGGAGGGAAGTTAAAAAGAAGGATATGAGTAGTAATGAAAGAAATGTATGAAATACAAAAAATACCAACGGACTTCAATAATGCATACCAGTCCCCATACCTAAGAAAAATAAAGCAATTTAATGTGAAAAGTATTGTACGCTGAGTTTAGTAGCGCATAGTTCTAACATTTTACCATCCATAATCCGTAAGAGAATGAAAAATATAAATGAAAGCACACTAATAGAAGATCAGTATGGATTTAGAAAAGGGAGGGGATTATGAGAAGAAATTACAGCTATGAGAACTATAATTGAGAGAAGGCTAAAGAAAGGTAAGGCAACGTACATAGCAGTAGAAGATACAGAGCAAGCATTCGACAGCGTTAATTGGTATACACTCTTCACAATATTAAACAAGACGAGTAAAGTACAGAGATTGCAGAATCATATGGGCATCATATAAAGATGAGAAAGCTGTAATCAAGAGAGGAAATGAGAGTGAAGAAGCAAAAATTAAGAAGGGTGTGCGACAAGGATGTAGCCTATTAAACATTTTCAGGAAGCAATTGATAAAGTAAAGGAAGCAACTAACAGAGGAATAACGATCCAAGGAGAGAGGATATCAATGTTACGGTTTGCTGATGATATAGCATTACTGGCAGAAAAAGAAGATAACCCTATAAATATGCCACATAAGGTGGAAGATATCATGAACAATGATTATAGTATGAGGATTAATGCAGAGAAAACTAACTTCATGATATACAACAGGAATGAAGAAAGCAAAAATATCCAATGAAATGGGAAGCAGATGGAAGAAGTAAGTGAGTTTTGTTCTTTTGGGAGTAAGATAAGGAAAGATGAATAAGTAAGAGAGAAATAGTTAGTTGGATAACCCAAGCAAAAAAGGCTTTCTGCTCAAAGAGTTCATTAATAGCAAATGGAATCTACCTGAAAGTTCAGACATATATAAGGCTGCTCCAGAGTTTTGAGTGGAGCGTGCTTGTGCATGGGAGTGGATCATGGACAGTTGGGCTTGAAGGGAAAAGAAGACATAATTCTTTTGAAGCAAGGTGTTACAGAGGAATGATGGGAACATAATGGTGCGATAGTGGTGTGGAAGTCTTAATAGTTATCTTCATTTTAGTGCATTGCGTAAATAAATGGGAAGCATGTTAAAAAGGCAATAATTTGCTGAGATTAACAGAAATAATGCCATTTTTGCAACCATAATATTTTTGTAATGGCTTATTTAATTTAATGGCTATATTTTAAAATTAAATAGCTCAATGATACATGCTTTCCACACCCACCCTGTATTAGACATTTATATTCATAACAATCATCCAGAAATCAATTAAATTTGCGCTTTAAGAATAAACGCAGCATAAAGCACCAAATACCTATTCATAATTACAATTGGGTTATGAGACTTGCTTTTCCCTGAACTCTTTTTCTCTAATCTCTCTGAACTCTCTAATTTTTGGGTTGTGATGATGGCAACAAAAATAACGGAATTCGCGTCTCACGTATGAATAGAGGTGAGTGGTAATATTCATAGGATACAACATATTAAACCTAGATTGCTCATTGATGATATTGCGTCTATTTCGTAAAGAACTCCAAATTTGGATTTTTTTTGTTTAATAATTTTTGAAGTCACTTTCATGCTGTGAATTTAAAAGTTGTCGTTAAAGTTCAAATGAAAATCATTTATTTACCAAAGTTTAGCATCGATCTCGTTGATGACCACCGATACGAACTTTAAACTACGCGCAATAATACCGTCGCGGGAGAACTGAGCTTACGTAGTACGTGCTGCCACCGCTAGATGTCTCAGCGGACAACAAGAAATTTATAACCTTTAAAAGTTGAAGTTTCCGAGTTTAAACACTTCTTCTTCCAAAAATAATCACACAATCCGGTGAACATTATATTTCAGGTCTATTCATATTTAAAATGCGGTATAAAATGCTGTTTTTTCGGAGAAAACATTTTATTCCTTTAGTTCTCGCGAGTAACAACATCGCGGATATTATCGACCACCCCATGATTTTCCTTCTTAATTCGTGCCTTAAACTAATGAGTAAGGAAAATACAGAGCTTTGGTGACGCTTGGCTCAAGCTAGCGAATCCCTAGCATTATGAATTTTTGAAGAGGTACAGGTCGTCCCTTCGAGCATCTGTCTACTTTACAGGTGCTTGGGTGAAGCGATCTACCTCAATAATCGTATTCCACCAACCCGGAACAAATCGGATAAGTTCTGACACCTACTTCGTCTTGCTCTTGTTCTGTCGGCCGCCGTTACTAATATACCCGTGATAATGACACGCACATCGTAACTACCTGACTCATTGGAGTGGTAATCTCTGCACCATTTACGGTAGTAAAGGGTTGACGGTAGGATTGGAAGGTTGAGGTTCAAAACTTAACCAGGGTATTGGTATTATTGTTGTAATAGCATTTGGATTGCCACCCAGTGAGCTGAAATCGACTAAAGCTGGCCAAAGTGAAATCACGGTATTCAAGAGACTTTTTTAGAGTATGTGCGGGTTTATTAAGCAAAACAAATTTTTAATCTAACAGTTGGGGGAGGATTAAGGTGGTTGTTTCGTCTGGGCTGAGTGCCACTTGGTGAGTGTCTCGGATCATAATATACCTCATGCCCACCAGTTTACCCATTGCATGTACCACATTTACCGAGGAGAGGAAGTGGCACCCCTTTCTTAATGCATTATTGCTACAAGTTGACTGTCAAGGTTTTGCAATGGCTAAAAAATGCTTGCAGAGAAAGTAAGTTTCAATGTCCTGACAGAAAATCATTGGAAATATGATCAGCTTTTTTGTTATTTCAGCCAACTGTATGAGAAAAAAAAGGTGGCCTTTTAAATGGCAACGGGGTAAAATACATTACCTTTTACCCCATAGACAAAAGTTAACTCATTGACATAACAAGATGGCCATTAGCCAATTCAGTAGAATTTTATCAATGTAGTCCTACAATTAATTGTTGACCATTAGACATTTATTAATTCATAAATTTTAAAAATGTGCCCAGTAATATTAATCACTATAATGATATATACACAATAGTAACAACATTAAGGGAATATACTGATAGAGGGAGAAGACAGTCATATAATATTGCTCTCAAATAATCTGACAAATAACTAGAGGAAGAATAGAAAGGAAAAGAGTAGAAAACCTCTGAGAAAACTTATTTGGAGTTAGGAAGAACTGAGGAACCAGGGATGCCTACTCTACCTGAGAGTACTGGCAGTGAAAACGATTCATCTAAACTAGCCACTTATGTGGCCTTGGAGAAAGCCTTCCACAAGTTGAGTGGAAAACAGTGTTCAGGTTGTTGGATAACCTCAGAATAAATTACAACAACAAAAGAATAATCTACCAGCTACTTGAGAAGCAATCATTTCTTCTTTCATCTCCATTTCACATTTTTGCCCATCTCTCATTTACTAGATGATGGAGATATGTAAGAATGTTAGAAGCTAACCTTAACTAAGTAGTTAGACAAGGATGCAATCTCTCACGAGCATTGTTTAACATGCACTTGGAGGAGGTAATACAGGGAGCAAAGAAAATGGGACTGAAACATATTAATACAGAAAAATGAAACATGCTCCACTTGGCAGACCATAAAACAGTTACAATAAGAAGACCAAAATCCTCATATTTGGAGGAGAGTAACATCATGAGGGCTGGAAAATGTATCACAGACATCAAGCAAAGAAAGTACTCATGACGAAAAGGCAACAACTCCGTTGAAAGACAATAGAACGATGAACAAGGAAACAATACATGAAAAATATGCAAGGAGAATCTATGGATCAGAAAAATGGACCGTTAGAAAAGTACAGGAGAAAAGATTTGGAGTATAGGAAACATGGTGTTGGGGGAGCCACATGAAAAACATGGCTGATAAAATAAGAAATGGAGAGATATATGGATGAGTGAAGGAAGAAAATACCACATTAAATAAGAAGAGGTAGATGGGTGGAGCATATTCTGAGGTAAAATGGGATTGTGAAGAATAAAACATAAAATATACCTAATAAAAAAAGAAAAATTAGTACTGAATGAGTCAATTGGAATAGTAGCATACCCCTCCAAGCCTTCTCTACCTCACTTTAAGGTATATATGAACTTGCAATTTATATTCTGCCATAAAATGAAATGTCCTACTGACTGGCTAAATATATCCAATGTAATAAATTATTTTTGATGTAAATTCATCATTTACAAGAAGAGAATAAGTTGGAATATTTCATCATAATTGATTGTTGATGACTCATTCACTAGAATACGTTCCCCAAGAGTGACGCTACATTTTGCAGCCAAGAAGTCACTATTAAAGTTTAGAATATCACTATATTTTCTTCTTGTATTTCAGTCTACAGGGTAGTTGCAAGTATTGATGCAAATGTAAAATCCGTGAACTTACTGACTAACTGCCGGATTCGATGATCAGGATTAGAAATCTCCAATATTTGCCCAGTCATAAGCGATTCAGTTTCACTGTCCAACAGCTTGAGCCCATTCTGTTTCAAAGCATCCCTAACTTCTTTCTTCACCTGGTCAGCAATATTAGGTAGTATCTTCTCCAAGTCACTGAAATAGTTCAATAGCACTTCTTATTAAGGTGACCAATTCCTTAAGGTAGGTTAAAATGGAAGAGAATAAATATCCTCTATAGATTTGGTATAACCCCTGTCTCCTTAAACAATTTCATTCTTCATATCAGCATACACACTTCCTCTTATCATCCCCATATCTTTTCCCTCTTGTCCATATGGCATATAAAGGATTTTATGAATGATAAAGCTTATAATTGCTATCAATATGATGGTACTTTATCTCAAATGTTATTTGAATTATGTTTATAGTAATATTTTATTTTTAAATGTTAAATTAAGAACCATCGTAGAAACAGAAAACAAAGCAAAAGAAAATTAGAATATTTTAGTCCATCTACCATATGTATGTACAGGATCATTGTTAGCATTAGAGAATCCATAAAAATCAAGTCTTATGATATCATTTTTGGGTCTATAAGTAGTATATAAGGCTAATATTTTTGCCTGAATATTAGAGATTATTTAGGAACCTATCTTTTCTTCCAGCCCAGAGTTACCTTTATAACACTATCACATGAATAATTATAACCAGAGTTTTACCTCTTTAAATTTTTTGTATTTAATAATCCTGCCTTCCATAATTAATGATTACATAAAGCTGAAAAATTATAATGACTCAAGTGTTACCAAAAATATGATACTATAATCTTATGATGAGAATGTTGGAGTGACTGCATACTTTCAGATTAATGGAATTAAATTTTAATTATTAATAATTACCACATTTCATGCCATACTCCACCAACCAAAAATATCCATCTGTAATCTGAAAACTGACCATGCCATTCATATGAAGACATGGATGGTTCTTAAGATTGGATTGATGTTTATTTTTCTGTGAACTATGGCAAGTCCATTTACTAGCCCTCAAAAAACATTTAAAAAGCTTGTGTAAAATCATAAAAACTCTCTCGACCACATTGAGGGTAGAAACCACCAATATAAGCATAGGAATACATAAATTATATTTTTATGGGAAGACTTTGCATGAGAAAAGCAACAAGGGCCAAAAAACTGTTAAGGAGGTCTTAGAAACAGAGAGCAGGTTTTGATTGATAACACCCAAATCATGCAGAGATACTACTCATCAATTGCAGATGATTTGAAGCATTAAAACCTGTAATTGATTGCTTGAATCCTAAAACCATCCTAGATTAGCTGAGTAATAAAATGACAGAGAAATTTGGATACCCTGTTTCAAGAGAAAATATGCATGAATGGTTGTGAGAGATTTATCTGATTAAAATGTGAAGGCAATCACTACTCACCCATCATCCATGAGGAGCATTATGTGATCTTTCAAATGAGACTTGAATGACTGCATTCCTTGGAAGGGGGATCCAACCACACCTGCAGTTACAAGGAGCACAGTCCCAACCACAGTGGCCCTCTGGACTCTCACATTTAAATCTGAAAACCTTGACTGGTCCATCACCACAGTCTGTAACACAACAGTCAATAATTAACATTAATATCGTAAACTTAAATCCTCATAGAAACACTAATGCATGAGCATAGATGCCTGGAGTATCCACGGAATGATTTTGGTTCCCTAAGGGGTGCTCTATCTCTGGAATTCCAATTATCATTATTTCCTGGAACACCCCATTATGAACAAGGATTGAGAAGGATTAGGATACTATATTTCTTAACCTAACATTTTAAGGAGGCTGCCAAAAAAAATTTTTGTTAACAGTACATAGTAATTTCAATGGTGACAAACCATTTAGGTTATCATTCTAAAATAATAGTTGAATGATTTCATAATTATAAATCGTCACAGATAAAAATATTTATAATAAAATGTATTAACCCTCTTAGTGCTGCCTCCTTCCACTGGTATTGGCGAGAAATGCAGAGAGTAATTTAATGAAATGCATTATCCCAGGGAAAATAATAATATGAAGTTAGTGCTTAACCCTTTGAGTGCGGCATGATGTGATATCATGTCAAGGGTACTGTGAGTGTTCCAGTTTCACTAGGCCCCCTAGAGAAAGCTGGAACACTCACGGCACCCATGACATGATATCACGTCATCAGCACCAGCATAAAGACAACCACGACGTGATATCCATATGCAGTTTTTTTATTATATATAAATTGAATTAGCTAATGATTTAAATAGACGTTTAAATCATCTACAAAATAATTGTAAATATATATTAGTGTAGTGAAGTTGCACAATATTTGCACATGAACCATAATCACCTCTGGATAAAACTCCTCTTCATTCCACTCCAGTAGCTCCAGATAAGCTTTGGTGAGGACCTGAGTGATAACGGCACGAATATTTGGTCCCTTCTCACCCTTCTCTTCAATGGCCCTCAAATGTTTACCTAGCCAAGTCTTTGTGTACTCCAACCCATCTGAAAAAAATAATGAGAATCAACTTGGGTCAACGTGATCTTAGAGGAGGACACATCAAATTTTGGAAAGTGACGTAAGTTGATTAACTGACCTTCCTGTGTTTCCAAAAATTCTGCAAACTTCTTCTTCTCATAGTCCACACTCTGAGCCATTATATGTGGCCTTATTTGCTCAATAGCAAAATTTGCCATGTCCAGCTTCATTAAATCTAATGTCTATGTAAGAAAATATAACTATTAGCAACAAAGGAATTGATAAATAATGTTAACATGATAATAAAAGCAGCATATGAATGAAACAAAAACTTTTTTAAATGTAGTGGATAGCCACTTGGCTGTACAAAATTAAGTTCAAGAATTAAAGAAGAACAATTTCACAACAGTACTCCCTTATAGATACTCATTACAGGAGTAAATCTTTTTAAGGCTCACAAGATAGAACTTTAAGGAAAAAGGATGACCATACAAGGACAACTTTCAAGATAAGGGTATACAGACAGATGGAGAAGGTCAATGCCTGGGAGGAAGGGAAGATGAATGACATGGTGTTAACTGTGGTAGAAGAGGAAATGTTTTTGGAGAGGGAAATTTTGAGGAGACACAAGAAGTTAGAGGAAATAATGAAGGGTAACAATCTACTAAGGTGGTTGCAGCAACTTTTATCTTCTTCCCGATTTGAGTGAAACCTTACATAAGCATTATTAATATTGATATCTATAGAGGAAAGTGAAAATAGTTTCATTTTACCCATTTTGTTTTTGGCAATTCAATGCTATTTTAACACAGTCTTAAAATGCATGAAATATATTTATGATGATTCAATTTCATATGCAGAGAATTTCCTCTAAACAAGAAAAGTTGCATTTGATATTACACAATATAATGGTTGCTTACAAATATCAAGGTGACACACTGAGTCATAGATTCAAAAAAACATATATAATTGTAATTTTCACTTAAATTTCGAATAACTACCAAAAACTCAGGTAATATGCTTCAATTAAGGCATAACTATAAAATATAATTCTAGTATTATTTCTGCTTCGACAACAATTCCACTGCACAGACAGTGCTAAACTTAAATGAAATGTGGTCCTAGAATTTATGACTTAGTTGAAAAATTATTAAAAATGTGCCCTTAATGAAAAATGACCCATGATTGCCACTCCAGCCTCCTTACAGAGAGTGAGAGCATAATGATGTGGAAGAGCTTGGGGAAATTTAGGGATTCTGGGTGCAGTGAGGTTGTAGTCTTGGTTGAGGATTTTTTAGGGAACATGCATTGAGTAAAAAGAAAGGTAGATCTAAAAGGACCAAAAAACTTGATGGTAGAGAGTTAGTCAAGAACAGTCCTTTTACCCACTAATAATATGTAAAACATACTTATTGACTTCCTCATTGAAAAGATAACTTAGGAGAAATTTACCTCAAGAATTCCTTTGAAGAGAGGAATGATGTCGGTAGTTTGAGTCAGCTCACGAATCTTTTCATCCCGTACAGGTGCACACAGCTTAGCCATGAATGAGATGATGTAGTGGGCATAATGCTGAAATACATATTGTCAAAGTTAATGGATTCCATAAAATTCTGCAGTAAGAAACAACAAGGAAAAATTACAGGAAAAAACTGCACACATACTTTGAAATCAAGAACCTCAGCTTCTGCCTGTTGCCTAACCAAGTCAATATCCAGAACCTCGGACACTTCGTCCCTTATCTTGGTATGGTGAGGAAGCAGCAAAGAAAGCATCATCTGTAAAAAAAATTGTACATACACTTATACCCCTCTGCATTTTAATAAAAGCAGGGACACAATCTGACAATCACCAGCACAATAAAATATAATAAAATCTATGTTAATAGAAATTACATGGATGATTTGTGAGAAATCTAAATTTTAATACAAAATGAATCCATAAAAAAGTTTTAGTTTATATAACAGCCAAGGAAGATGATAACACATTAATCCATTACTTTGGTTTAAATCAAATCTACCTCACAGTTTCAACAATTGTTATTTTTAAATATGATGGCCACATTAAATTAATTTTTTAACTTCTTGAACAAGCTTTTTAACAGACTCTGACGGATGAACTCTAGCCCTCCTTGTCCTTAAGCACATCTAGCATGTATTTTTGCCAAAGGTCTGAATTGTGGTAACTTTTGACAAAATTATATCATGTACTTACATTTTTAATATCTTCCAGTAGAACCATTGCCTGAGTGTAATTCGGAGGGTCCTCTGCCAGTTGAGATGCTAGCACATCCCAGAAAGCACGGTGCACTGTGTCTTTGATTTTTTTATGCAAGCTGTGTTGAGGTAAATATCACTCATATTAGTGATAATTCAAGTATTTATGAGCATGATTAGCAATGTGCTCACTAAAACACAAAATCTTAAAAAATGAACCAATTATAAGTTGTACTTATAGGAAATGTAGGTTATGATCACTCATAATGAGGGTTCGACACTAAAGAGGCTCATCTCACATTTGGAAAAAATTTTTTAGGGAGTTAAATGCCAAGAAAATTAGAATAAATGTAATTACCAATGAGTATAATAATGTTCATTTTCAGGTCAGACAAGCGTCTGATCAAAAGTCTTCAAATATGGTTAGCTAAATAATAGTATTCAATAAAATCAATTAAACTTTTCCAAGTGTTTCATGCTTATCCAAGTTTAAATTAAGTTTCAGATTTATATTTTAGTTTGCCATTCCTACTTGAAAGGAAACAATAAACAATTATCACTTAATTACATTAATTTAATGTAATTACTTAAATTTAATACATAATTAAATTTAATAATTTATAATAATAATAATATAACTTATTGTTCTGTTGGTCATTTACATGGCATAGAACATGGTCAGAAAATCAAGACGAAACAAGAACTCACATAAGAATATTGCAATTGTAACACTATTTGCATAATTACAATTTGTCACTAAGGAACTCATTGATGCTATAATAGCATTTCTGGAGCAAGAACTCTTTTAGATTTGTTTTAAAAGTAGCCACAGTGGACTTATTTTTTACACAACACTATTGCTGCACTAGAATTACCCCAAAAGACAACCCCATATGCTAAGTAAGAGTGAACTTTGGCATAGCACACAACTTTAGAATTTCCACTGAGGTGGTTGGGATAAGCTTACTAATCATAAATGTCCCTATGGCCATTTTTTTTATGGTTTCTTGAATGTGGTGATACCAATCGAGGTTCTCTCTTATAGATATTCCCAAGAATTTTATGGAGCTAGACTTGAGGATACATTTATATGAATTCACCGTAAAAATGGCGATAATACTGGTGGATTAATTTTATTATGGAATTGCAAAAAACTAGTTTTACCCTCATTATTATTAAGTTGTTCATCATACCTACCCCAGTTTGACTTTTTAACTAAGGTTTCACGAGCAGAATTAGTAGCATCGGCAAAATTACCTCCCATACTTAATTAATGTAGATGTATCATCAGCATAAAAAGTCACATAACAGTTTGGTAAGTGAGTGGGATGGTCATTAATGAAAATGATAAACAGGAGTAGGCCCAATATAGAACCCTGAGGTACTCCACAATTGGTTTCAATAAGCTTAGACTTGTATGTGCAAGCGTCTGCTTTAATTTGGACCATTTGCTTATGGCTAGACAGGTAAGACTGAACCCAGGACAAAGCAATACCATTTATTCCAATATTATATAATTTAGAATAGAGTATGTCATAGTCGACTCTATCAAAAGCTTTGGACAAGTCAAAAAAAAGTCCAGCTATCTCTTTCTGAGTGGAAAGCCCCCTCGTGATTTCATCAATCAGCTGAAAGGCAGCAGTTGTGGCTGACTTTCCTGAAATGAAGCCATGCTGAGAGGGGTGTATGAGGTCAAAATGGTTCAAATAGTCCATAACTCGATTATAAAAAAGTTTTTCAAATATTTTTGAGAAAACAGACAGAAATGTAATGGATCTATAATTTTCTGACTCTCCATGTTGTCCACTTTTATGAACTGGAGTTATCAGAGATGTTTTTCGCAGTTGGAAAATATCCATTAGTAAGTGACATATTAAATATATCAGAGAGGGGTTGAGAGATTACCTTAGCTGCCAGTTTAACAATGGGCATGGGAACCCCATCATATCCTACTGACCGTATATTATCAAAAGTAAGAATAGTTTTTTTCAACTTCATTTGGGTCCAATGGCATAAGAAATATCGAATTAGAGCAATCAATCCTGTTGAAAATTGGTTGATTTACTTGTTTCCTTAGTTGGCAAAACATATTCTTAAAACAATTTGCTATGTCAGCAGGTTTAGTTACTGGAATGCCATTTAAGACAATATAGGGAGGGTTTTTATGATTGATGTCACCTCATTAATTGCTTTCCATGCTGCTTTGCTTACATTACTTGATTTAGCAATGCGCATATTGAAATAATTCCTCTTGAATTCATTAATCTCTGCGTTGTATTTTTTTAGAGGTATTTTATAACTTTCTTGGGAGGGAAGGATCAGAATACTTGCACTGTGCATGTAGATATCTAACTCTCGAGCCAAAATCAATCAGATAAGGAGGGAATTTGAAAGATCTATGACAGCTATTGGAAGCAATAGTTTTGGTTGGGAAAGCATGGTTGAAAACAGAAATGAACTTATTAAGAAAATCATTAAATCTAGCATCTACATCAGATTCATGCTCATGATCATTCCAAGTTTCCTCAGACAGGCACACCAAGAATTCTTCCATGTTCGAGGGATTAAAGAGACGTTTAGTGATGTAGGACGGTTTGTTACATTCAAGATAATTCAATGTCAGTCCTACTTCAAGAGCACAATGATCAGAAAGCTGGTGGAATACCATGGGACATGAAAACACATTAATAGTTAGGTCAGACACTACTAAATCAATAAGAGTAGAGGAATGAGAGGATATTCTAGTAGGATCGTTGTTAATTATTGATGAGCCGATGGAAGAGAATAGGCTAACCAATTCATCACATCGTGTGGACTTGCAGAATAAGTCAATATTAAAATCACCAAATAACATCAGTTTGTCAATTCTACAAATAAACATAACCTGAATAGCATCACTGAGTTCATTTTTAAAAGAAGTGAAACAGGCATTAGGAGATCTACAGATAACTAGAACACCTAAGGGAAACTTTTTGGTCCTTAAAATAACAGCAGAACACTCATGCACTTTTTCAATATTATTCATGAGCTTTATAGGTGTAGCAGATAACCACGATTTACAAAATAGTGCAAAACCACCACCTCTATTGTCACTTCTGCAGAAGTATGCACATAGTTTCATGCCACTGACAGCATAGCACTTAATTTCATCATAGAGCAACCAGTGTTCAGTTTAAATAAGTATATCACACTTTTATATTTTATATATAATTATAAAAATTGAATAATAATAGTATTAGTATTACTGATTTTTATTCTGTTCACTACACAATTATGACATCTGCCATGTCATACAGTGATATTCATTCATATACCATAACTTTTCCCAAGGTATCAACATTTTAGCATGTATGTCACTTACCCAATTACATTAAATACAAGGTATACATAGAGATGGGTAAATTATCCTAATTTTCATTTGAGGTAAATTATGGTAAATTCAGAAAATTTCCATAATTTTTCGGTCATTTTTAATTTTCTGCGATTAATGGCTAATTGAGGATTTAATAGGAAATACAACAGCAATAGCTAGGGGATAATGGCATTTAAACCATTCCTATTGCTACATTAATATATTAGAAAGAAAGAAAATTTAACAACAAATATGGCAGCCCATCCACAATAAGGCATTCTTTTTTCAGAATGGCCCATCTCTAGGTATGCATATTAACTCTGAAACATGGTGACTGAGGTTGAAAATGTAGGTAGGGGTTAGGAAAAAGCATTAAATGTTCAATAATTGTAGAAATAATCATACTGAAACTATCTCATTCAAAATTTGGCCACACAACATCCGCAGAAAGAAATGAACCGACACTCACCTGTCCTCTGCAGGCTCCAATTTCTCCAGCCTAAAGTCCCGATTCACAGCAATCTCATGGGCAAGGGCCATGTTTGTAACTCCATTGGCAGCTTGCATTATTTCCTCCAAAGAGACAAACTTAGGTGGTGATGCGGCCACCACACTAGGGAGAACAAAACCTCGCTGAGGCCTGGGTGGAGAGCCTGAACCCCCCGTGCGTTGCCTGCACAAGCGACAGTGACAAAGCACAACATAACAAATAAAAGTGCAGTTAGCAATAGGGAAATTAAAAAGCAAAGCATAAAGCTGCAAAAGAATACAAATAAGAAGAAAAAATACATAAACATCAATTGCCTATACAGAATGGATGCAAATGTTCATACAACAAACAGGAAATTTGGTACAATGACTAGTTTTGCCCATATTTTACTGCAGATAGAGACAATAATTCTGCATATATTAACAACATAGATGCAAATGGAAAATATGTCTTGATTAGGAATACCCTAGTGATATCAATAAAAATTACTTTAATGCACAGTATGAAGGGATCTCAGTGATGAAGAATGTGATTATAATTACCCCCTAATTACTCCAAATTACTAATGCTTTGAAAAAAAGATCTTATAGACAATATAGCAGCTCGGATGTTGATTTCAATGATTTTTTTTCAAAGACCTATCTTTATTTTTTCAGAAATTACATTATTTATTGTAATAACATAGTCTTGCCAGAAAAGTGTGACACTAATAACGTTTTCAATGAAATCCAAGTTACCTAAATTTCAAGAAAAAGACCAACTGGGACCTTGGAAAAATACCTTCTGGTGCTGACTGGGATATTGTAAATGGCCTTTCTTACTAACTTAAATTATGATATAGTTTGTCTCTTTAAGATTAACAGATCTCTCATGCCACCAAAAGCTTTCATAACTTTCTTAACTTAAATTTATAACAAACACTAACTTAAATTTATAACAAAAGTGGAATCGATGAAACTATTTTTGGGGTGGACTAAACATTTGAATAGAATAGGAAGATGATAATGTCAGGGCTGCCCCAACACATGAGGGGAAAGGGTTTAAGTTATGCCTTGAAGAAATCACTGAAGTTTTGGCCAATATTTTGAACTAGTAACTTGAAAATACTATAATCTATTAGTGGGTTTCAAGAGAAAGCTCAAATTTTATACTAAGAGTGTGAAAACATGCTCATAAAGCTGAAAGCCATTCTTTCGTGATTATTCAAAGATGGTGTGGCACAGGCAATGGCCTGCCACAATAGAAACACTCATTCCCGGTTGATCATTGAAGTTAAGCATCATTGAAGTTAAGCATCATTGAACTCAGCTGGAATTTGGAGGGGTGATCCTTGTATTTGTCTGTGTGTTGTTGCCTCAGTCCGCAAGTGATGGACAGCATGTACAGAATGACCTAAGCCATTAAGGCATGTTAAACTAGAATACTACAATTGAAGTGGCACCCCTAACTTTTATAAAATTTTCCTGACAAGGGAATTCCATGCATTCTTACGGCAATTTTTGAAATAAATTTGAGGTGAAATTTGGAAGCATTAAAGTCCTGGAAAAGTCTTTTTCAATTACATTACATTACTCAATGGCAAAAAGTTAGGAAATTTTTCCAATAAAACAATTTAAATGGCACAGCTTCTATTTATGGAAGAGTTTATTGATCAAGATAATTCTTAAAATCAGATGGATGGACAGTGAAGACTAAAAATGTTAAGTAAGAGAAAATTAATTCCATAGATTAAGCATACAGTATGATAGTGCACACCAAATCAGTATTGATTTTAAGAAGAGAAAAGTAATTCAATTTACTATCATTGATGATAATTCGTGGATAATAAGAGCACATTTCTTGAAGTACAGGGAAGGTAATTTAGAAGAATTCGACTGAGACATGCACAAGCAGTATCTATAATCATACCTTGCTGTTAAGTGTTGGGGAAAATGATGCGTTTCACCAGTCATATTTCAGATTGTTAACATCAGGGCAGTCTTAATGCACTGGCGAACATTGATTTTTGAACGCACTAGTGAGATAAGTGTAGAATGTATCGCGCGAAGTGAACGCAACCTCGTGGGAAAAAAAGCGAAAGAATGCGAATAAGAAGGCTGATTATTAACTCCCGCACCATTGTGGCTGTGGGAATGGGGTGAGTGAAAGAGAGAGTTCTTACCTCTTCCCCTTGTCCTCGTCGCTTCCCGAGGAGGAACCCTCGCTTTCATAGCGCTGTCTCGCTCCCTCCTTGGCGCCGCTGACGTCGACCGGGAGGCTGGCCTCGGGGCGACCGCCGCCCTCGGCGCCCAGCAGCTCCCGGCGAGCGGCCGCCTCCTCCTCCGCCGACTCCTGCTTCTTGCCCCCGACGGCACCCTCTTCCTCCGGGGTCACCTCTTTCCTACGGTCCATCCCGTGGGGAGCCCTATTGGATAGGGGGTAATAAGACAGAGCATTTAGAATCAGGGCCGCTGTGACACACCAAGATTGGGGGAAGGGACAAACTATAGGATGTTGAAAATTTTCCTAGAGGAAATTTTTGTGGAGTCAAAAGTCTGTCATAATGGTTTGTTAACATCAGTGATGGGAAGTTATTGATAACAAGTACAGTATGTTCTCGATCATACGTGGCTACGTATGTATGATCGAGCACGGATAATGAAAAAACATGGATAACAGAAAAAAACGGTAAATATCGTCCAATAAATGGATCACACAATCCATTTAGAACGGAGATAAGTATTTAAATGACGAGTTGCTTCGATCATGGAAAAGAATGAATGACAAAATTGAGTGTTGGTAAATAATATGGGAGTTCTCCCATCTGCGCTAGTTTGAAGTACGCGCGGAAGCGAACTTATGATCGAAATTCTGAGGTGTAGGAAGGATAGAAAGGCACGAATGTTCCGCAAACTGAATAATCCGCACAAGAATGCGACGGAGAGTTTACTACCGGTAATGTCAGGTAGTGAGTAAAAAGGAATCCGGTAATGATTACATTTGGCTCACTTCTACTCGTTCTCTACTCTCCCGTCGTAATCATTACTCTCGGAACAATTTGTAATCAGCGCATCATTGGTCAGTAATATATTATTAGTAATCGGAAAGCATTAATTATTAGTAATCGGAAAATTACGAAAGACTCTTCATTTAGTAGCCATAGCGTTCAACTACGCCTTGTATGAAACTGTAATTTTTAAGCCTAACGAGAGAGGACCATGATCTTAAAAAAAAACTCGCCGCAAAACCCTCACGGAGGTCTGTGACTCCTGAGTTTTCTCGAGCTGGAGAATTTTGATTTCTGCATCCCGCAATTTACGCGGCACTTACCGCTAAACTATCTAATACAGGCTAACCTAGATGGCACTATCAGCATACATTTCATTATGGGCTAAGGTTAATACCCGCAAGGAGATTTTTCTAATTTTAGAATCAACTACTTTCACATTTTTAGCAGCAATGAAAATCATTTGATTACGCGTTAAGTAGAAATATTGTGGCAGTAGTGACACTAGTCACCAGGTCCTGCGCAAGGTTCCTCGGTACCTCAGTAGTGAAGATTTTTGTGAGCCCCCGCGTTGCACGGAAAAATTCATTTTATAATTTTTATTTTTATAACTTTATGTCGAAAACTGTACAGTACAAAGAACTACCCCATATTCTGATACACTCTTTGATAAACGTCTGCTTCTGTCACAGGGGCGAATAAAATATTTACGGTAAACTCCCGGACTCGCACATTACATCGAGACACACTCCTGGGGGGAGAAATTTAAATATAAACAGAGGTACGCTTGTTCGTGCAGGTCAGTTGTGCTTAATTTTCCGAGTGTCAGGCGCGCACGTCACGAGCCGCGGATAGAAAGTTGGGGGAAGTGGAAACGTACTTCCAATTAAGGGCAATCGACGAACATGAGCCCACAGTTACGAAGAATAAAAGATTCACGTGACATATGCTCTCCTTACAACAGCTAGGTTTATAAGTGACACTCACTCAGCGGTGTATAAGCACTTAAGCAACAAAGATCTTTCCTTCACCTGTAGTAGTAAGAACGAAAGTTGTATCAATTCCATTTTTCCAGTTGAGTTTTGCCGCTTGATGTGATACTATACGAATTTTTATATTTTTATTGAAAATGAAGCGTGAGAGGAAGAATTTTATAGATTAATAATTCGTTAAGTTGCGAAAAATATATTCCTACCGGAGTGGCATGATGGTTTCAGTGAAGAGACGTGATACCTCTTCTGTTCTCACCACTTCCCCTCTAAAACATTTCGGTTAGTTCCGGCTGTTTTCCACGTTTTGAAATGCTTCCGGTACAGTGAGAATTGGGCACATTGTACATTGGTCATCAGGCTTTTACGGAAAGAATTTTGATGGGGAGGCCGAACATGCTTTTATTTACATTTCACACCTGTGTAGAGTTAATTCAATTGGTCACGAACGTAGGCTTCACGGTCTCAGACACAAATTTATGCATTGATACAGTCACATACGACACCCGCAAGTTTAGCTGGACAGGATTAATTTTTGAGGACGAGGGATAGTGAATTAATTGCTTACCTTTCGTCAGAATGTGCCTGCCAAACCATTTCGCTTATCACCTCCGCTGTACGAGAGACTAACAGAAAAGAATCAACACCCAACCGAATTGTTTCCAGGGGCAACGGCTACAAAATGGGGGTGGGGGCATTTTGACGGCTTTTGGCGCATGGCACGGACAGCGAGAAGAAAACGTAACAAACAGATGTTCCAGCAGGTACGACAAGCAAGAGTATTCAGGAGCATAAAAGCGTATTTCAACAGAACTGAAAATCGTTCAATGCACGGCGAGCATAAGAGATACTGCTTTATATATCAGGCTGAAATAAAGTAATGGCGAAATATGAGTAATAATGATAACAGAAGTATAATAATGACGAAAATCTTCATATCTGAACAAAGTATTAATTATATCGACAATGCTCGTTCAGCATGTGACTCAAACCAGCGTCCGAGTATTTCTATCACGCATGAAACAATGCATTAGGCTCAAGTGAAGCGAACTGGAGTGAATAGCAAGCCAACAATAATGGCAAGTCATCTTCCAAACATTTCCTTCCTTGTTTCCCGGATTGGACGCCAACAGGAGAAAGAGGCTTATTAGCCGCCTAAGAAACCATGCTGATAAGTCCTTATATTCACATTGGCAAATCCACATAACTTCCATTAGTTGAGTCGGAGTAAGTTTTGAAAAAGGCTATCTCGGAATTCACTATGGGTTACCTCGAAAAGTAGGAATACCTTAAATAAACCTGGAAGCCAAATGAAGGTTTAATGATTTTCTATTTTTTTATTCTTTCCAAGACGCGGGGAACTATTTGAAGAATCAATTGCATGATTAAACTTAAGAAGAATGCCTCGCGTCAGTGGCTATTTTCGGGGCTGAGCAATGTTAAATCGAATTATGGAAAATGAAAATTGATATTCTTTGAGTCATTCTGCTTAAAATCGGCTACACTTTATGCCCTGTCTGCTCAACGTCACACCACTGTTGATACAATAAAAAAAAGAAAAATACGAAAAAATGTAAGCGGTCGGCTTTCACACCCGTATTTGTGGAAAGATATCTTTTATAGACAATTCGTAGTGTGTATATAATCTTTGATACGTAGGCCCTCTGTCTCAAGTGCTTTTGTTATGCTCTTGAAGCCTCGTTTTAATCGGTCGTTTGGCTTTCCCTGCGTAGCTAGAACCCCGAGAACACGGAATCTCATATAGATTCTTTCTGTTTGGAGAGGAGGTAGGTATAGCATCTATCGCGGATGGAAGGAACTTTTTAAGTTTTCTTCACTGTGTTAAGGTGGTGAACTCAGTAATCGTGGGTCTTTGAGTGCACATTTTAATAACTCTTCGTGAGTGCCGACAAAAATATTCTTGGATCACACTTGACTTAGTACACATGTTCATATGGTGAAATAACATTCATGTGATAATATAAATGACGCAAGAATTATATATATTTATATTTTCGTCTTAATAAAAACACATTTACCACTTGGATTTGGGCGCAGAATTCAAATTAAAGGCGAAAATCACATGAAAATACGTGTTTATTACCCGATAAGGTATCTTCATATTCGCTAGCCACCATTTTAATAATAAGAAATATATTATTTTCCGTTAAGTAGAAAATATGTACATACAGAATCGTCTACGTCTACGTAATATCCTGCGAGCCACCACGAGGGTGTGTGGCAGGGGGTGAAGCTCACCAAACATGCACTATTGACATGCAACTAGGATATTTAATGGAGACAGGCTAGATAATAGGGTCACATGCAGCTACATGGTTAGTGTCTACTTAATAAGAAAGGGATTATTGGTTGTTATTACATGCATCATGCACTACAGACTACTTTAACTATATTTCACCTGCCTATCCCTTTGCTACGCTGCCTATTTTTCTCTCTTATGGTACGCGGGAAAAATGACATTTTATATCTATCGGTACGACAATCTATCTCTCTAATCTTGTTAATATCATCAAACCTAGCATAATATGCAGGGGTTCTCAATATATATCTAACGTCATCTGTGAACAAATCGATTTCGAATTTACTTAAAAGGTTTATCCTAAATTTTAACCTGCGTTCTGATAGTAATTCCAATCCTAATTCTTCTATTAAGCTCGTAACACTTATACATTTATCATAACGGCCATTAACAAACATAGCGGATCTCCTTTGCACTCGCTCTAATTCTTTTATCAAACCTTCCTCGTACGGATCCCATATACTAGCGGCATATTCTAAATGAGGCCTGACAAGTGTAAAATAGCTTCTGTCTCGTACTCTCTCATCGCATTTGCCTAGAACCCTTTTTACGAATCCTAATCCACGGTTGGCTACACTAGTTATTTCCCTGATGTGTTTCCCCCATGACATGTCTTCAGTGATGGTGACGCCTAAGTATTTAATAGATTCTACGTTAGATATTTTCTTTTCTTTGATGCAATAATTATTCCGGGGAATGCCATTCTTTTTCCAAAAGTTCATTATCGCGCATTTCTTAAAATTTAATTCTAGCTGCCAACTATCACACCAATCATCAATCCCATCTAAATCCTTTGCTAAAGACTGACTGTCCTCTTCGTTTTTAATTTCCTTATACACTACTGCATCATCGGCAAAAAGACGGAACTTGCTATTTACTACTGTATTCATATTTTAATACTGAATCGATTTGTTTAGAAATACATATCATATGTCATGGGGCTGCGTGTTAAAATAGCATTTAATTCCAAGAAAAATTCCTCGGTAGCATGCAATTTTGTCTCCATTATCTACACATAGATATTATTGAAAAATAATTGGATTAATAATATGACAAGTAATTTACTGCAAAAAATTCAAATTAAGAAATTACTTCATAAAAAACCTACAGCAGATTAACTGAATAGGTGGCGTTATTACCTTCACTATTACAAACACGAGCACATATGCAAAGTTCCACGCAAATTTGTACATAAAAGAAAATCGCTCCAACCACCTTAAACTTGGTCTCAACATTGGATTTTCTCAACTAACGCTAACGCAGAAATGATCCTTACTTTCCACGTGCTGCTTCTGGCACCGAGTTCGAAATAATTCGTGCATTACATTAGCGCTATAAAGAAAGGATCCGGTATGGTATACCGGAAGATACGGACAGTTAAAGAATAAGTTATAGAGCATGGCATTTGGAACGATCCATAAGGTAGACAGGGAAGAAAGCGATCAAGATGACTCCTCGTGACTCACTGCACCCACGTATTACAAAGCCGCTGGTCACGTCGGGACTAGTTTCTTTATGGAAGAGGTTAATGACGGCCGTGAGTCACTTTATCTGGGACGACTTTTTGCGCAGCAAGGTTGCTTCCTCGTGCAATAAACTCTCAAGGACGCGAGGATTAGAATGCCGTTGCAAAAAGGTAGCAACACAACTATAACGCTCGCACATTAAGCGCTAGAAGCTTCGGGAACTGAGCTTTCATCTGCTGGAAAACTATTCTCTCCATTAATTTCTAATGAGAGGATTGAGCTTCTCTTCCGTCGCGCATTGAAAAAATAGAAACACGAAAGGATTGAATGAGCTATTCATTTCAACCGCGATAGGTGACGAAGTTGATACTGATTAACCAAATGAATCATCAAATTATATTCTTTCATTGGAATCCATATTGAAATTAGTTATGTCATTTTCCACAGTAATAACTATTGTACTTTTACAAAGTTAATAATTATGTGGAAAAGTACAATAGTTATTTTCAATATAGATTGAAATATAAAATACTTCCACGAAGTGACGCCTGAAGCTGTAAAGTTCATGTTCTTTCATCATATTAATGAAGAAAATAGTTCAAATAATACGGCACAACAGCTCAGGAGTGAAGTGAATCCATAAGAAAACTACAACATGGAAAAAATATAAAAAACACAGAGTTCTATTTTTTATCTATGAACATTCATAAATAAATTCCGCGGGATAGCCTTCTCAGGAGAAACATTTTTCGCAAAATAAAACAGGCTTCACTTTCATGCGTCAAGATGCCATTTACTATCTTTTTGATCGATGTTTTTTTCAATGCAGCCTTATCGGCATCGATAATTCTTAAATATCATAAAACCTCGCCAAATGGAAGTAACGAGTGTTAGAGTTCAGAAAACGCATATCAAAAACGTCCAAGTCACTCTATAATTGAGCCCACATGAGTAATTTTATAGTTGGATTTGATGCTATTGGCTGCTCATGTGTCCAGGCAAATTGGTGGCAAGGACTAAGATTTGCATGGTAAAAGCTACTCTCAAAGGATTCGTGCAGCAATCAAATTCGTACCGGAACAGAGTGTTAATATATTCATAAAGTAACAACTTTATATATTTATGAACGTAGAAATGAACGTGATTGGTCGACACATTATTGGCCTTACCGTGTCAGATATATCGATTTATCGGACACATTTATCTCAAGTATTCCCACTCTCCGATAATTCTGAATACACCGGCTTCAACAAATTTCAAAGTATCGGGAAAATATGACGAGGGAATGGGACTATTGGAATATATCTCCCATCCCTACTGCTGGGAATTAGTAACCAATTAGGAATGCACCAATTATGACATCATGGATAATAGCAGATAAGCACGCGATTATACGCGATAGCGAGAATCCTGGTTCTGTCTCACCCGATACATCTACGATATAATGTCTAGCAAACTACAATCTTCGAGTTTGTTCGCGATCAAGTACCGCTCGATAGATTAGAGAGATTTAATTTCTCGTCGATTGTAACAGCATCTTCCTTGTGAGCTGCGTCGAAGGTTAGACAAAGATGACGCGCGGTTTCTAAAATTGAAGCTGTAGTTTGCCCGTTGACATGATAGAAATATTGTTTTATATTAAGGAGTCCCCACCACGACCGCTTGACTCAAAACACTATAAACTCCACCTTTTTGTTCATTTGGTTTATCAAATCTGCTTTCGGTGATGACAGCTAGCTACCTTCTGAAAACCAGAATTAAGGTACCAAATATGTAGATTATTCTGCGATTATTTTTTATGGACGCTTTTTTCATTCATAGAAGGCAACTGCTGAGCCATTTCCATTGTCTAGCATCATTTTGTCTTTAAATATCGCCGTCAGGCCTGTGTTACTCCCGAGGAAAAGTGGCTCGCTTAGTGAGGCCGTGACGAAGCCGTAAACTATTGGCAGCACTAATAACTTCACCCAAACGGAATGAAATTATGCCCAAAGGCCGTTTAAACAAAAACATACACTCATCAAGATTGTTATGATATTCTGCAGCCGTTACACGATATTAAGCATTTTACCTCCGGTAACAATAGGAAGTGTCAAAGGCCTGATCGCAGTAATGAGCAAATAACTCATAAATTAATGTGGTGATATGTGTATGCTTTATTTTTCTTCTATTTTGAAGAGTTTTCCCTTATCATAGACAGTTTCCCGCGAAAATGACATTCATTTTAAAGGGAACAGTACTCTATACCCAATGTGTCTACTATTGAATACCACGTAAATTTAAGTCATATTTGCGAAAAAATGGCGCGGAAAGGTAATATTTAGTAGCTAATATCAGATAGAGGAAAACTTTTTCTACGAGTATCCAGAAAATGAATAAAATCACAAATCATCTCACGGTGGGACCACCTTAATTAGTATATTGCTGTTCTTGAAAGAATTTTTATTTCTTCCTTACGAGGACTTTTGGATATAGGCCAATAAGGATTGGATTAGATTTTTGGGGAGGCGACCGACAGCTTAGGTCATTTGCGTCATAGGGGATAGACAAGGGAGGAAGGGTGGATAGAAACCCAGCGTCGGTATTAGCCTGCTCTTAACGAAAGGCGCCAAGGGGACCACGGTTTAACGTCTCACCCGACAGACGGAGTCCTGTAATTGGAGTGCCCTCCACAAGACACTGAAGTAGGATCGGGTTTCCTTTGAAAAACATCTTTCTCTGCAGGGATTTAAACCTTGGGCGCCCGTATGGTTAGCTAGTACTCTAGCCACCACACCAACCCGATTCCCGGCCAATAAGCGACGACTTATGTTCCCACCCTACTAATACACGAATTCCGAGCTAGGCGTCACGTCAAGACATCCGGGTACGAAGAAATGCTCAAATGAAATCAAAGAATATATCACTTAGTATGCGACGCCTTCTCAGAGAAGTGTGATGAGGATATTGCCCCGTGAAATGCTCAAAAGTTCCGGTCACTTTATCTATTCTAAATGAATAAGTGGCTGTCATTTGGACTCAAATGTTAACGCCAAATTAGGCACTGCTCATTATTTTTGGGCTCCATGAGAAATGCCGAAAATGTCGATGACACGCATATTTCGATAATAATTCACCTGGCAAATACACTTTATTTAGTAAAGATTTAAACGTTTTAAAGCATTGAATGTCCGTCGTATTTAAATTGAATAAAATCCTGTACCGAGTGGAGCCTTCAACATTGAGGAATTTAACAATTATACTCAGAAATTTAGTCCCCATTCGCCATCTAATAATACGACCCCCTTTGGTAAAGTCGCTGAGGCGGTTTTAAAAACAATTACTACGTTTACCAATCGATCTGACCGGATCTGCTCGGTATGGTAAACGCAACGGGCTAGTGGAATTGATCTGAGAAGCGGGCTGACTAGACCGGCTTTCTCCCGCCAGTCTGAGATTACAGATCGACCTGAACCAGCGGGTCTGTGGCGTTCCGCGTTATTCTTTTGGTTGTCATACGGAAACAAAATTAACCGTTTCACGGCGTGCGTTGTAACCAGTTGTAACAAGAATGCAGCCATGGCGAGTGAAGTGACGATGATATTGTAGCACATCGCAATCTACCTCCATTGGGCAATTTTGTTCCCTCGGAAAGCAACTGAAAATTTCCAGCTCTGAGCTTGTTTACACACCAGGCCAATCGTGCTTCAAATGATTCGATTGTTCACCATCGATATTTTCAGTCCGTGTTGGTAAACCAGTCTATCTGAGTCGGCTCGCTTGGAATTTTCAGACCAGTCTGAGTTCAGATCGATCTGAGATCGATTGGTAAACGTAGTGAATGTTTGTCTCCCAAGATACCTCGCGAAGGCATTCGTTTCTGTTACATATGAACGAGAAGTTCCAAAGCGTGACACATCGCTGGCTGCGAGAGACAGAGCACGCGGAGAAATCAAATAAAATATAAAGTATTTTGCAATACATCTTTATTAGAGCTACAGCAATGCGTACACATATTTTCGTCCGCAACTAGCGATAGCGAGACGTCAGTACATGAAAAATAACTTTTACAGCTCTCTTTGGGATGCCGGGTGCTATCTCAGGAATTAAGTGTCGAGCAGCAATTTCCTTTTTTTCCGAGGGCCGTAGGAGATGGGTAAGAAGACGGATTTCTTGAAGTAAGGTAAGAAGAAATTACATTTTATCTGCGATCTCATTTCTCCGGTCAACACGAACATGACTGCATAACACCGATGCCATTAAATTGGAAATGGAAAAATACCAAAAAGTTAGCAAAGATATTGTTCTGGATGACAAGCATAATCTTAATTTTTAGGGGACAGAGGTTGCATGTTCAGGTCTATATTTGCATGACATCAGATCTTCATTCAGACAGGTGGCAATTTTTGCTCATACTTCAACATGTTTCCCTCTCTGTAATAGCACACCCGTCGAAAGGTAAATGGAATTTGAAAAACGTATCATTCTTATAGAGCTAAGGGATTATAGTTGCGAGTAGGTTCTCCGCACCAAAAATCTTCCTTTCGTACACGCTAATGCTGGTATCTCCAACATACTACGGTAGATCAGATCATGAGAATAAAGTAAGGAAAATAGATTGTAGAACAGAAAGGTTTAAAACGCCGTTTTTCCCACGATCGATAAGGGACAATAATGGCTGCGTTAAGACTTTAAAGTAGGTTGGTTGGCAGGTAGTGTAGCTGATTAATTCATGATCAACCGTAATGCATTTTTTCTAAATCTGCCGAGTAGTGCTCGCATCATATTTTGCATGTTCCCTGCATTACTCTCGTGTCACGTTTATATAGTTACATTATAGATTATTTTATTAGTTTTTTAAAGCATTTGTAGCATACCGATAGTGTGGTGCTTGTTGGTGAAAGTAAATTTCTTCACTGTAGTTCATGTTGGTGATATGTCACCCCCTGCCAAACAAACCCTTGTGGTGGCTATCAGGATAATTAGTAGATGTAGCAGTTCAGCGATATCACAAACGAGTTGCGAATTGATAGATCTGCCACTGAGTGCAAATAAGTCCTGCAATGATTAGGGAGCTTCATCTACATTTTCGCGTCAAAATAATATTTTACAGCACCCAACCACCCCCATCAATCAGTCGCTCAACCCATGAACTTCGGTTTCCAGTCCGTATCAAGGGACTTCTTTCACTCGGCGGGTCCTTATGACAACACTACGACTAATCGAAAATGAATCAGAATCAGAGAGGCCACCGGAAACGACAGAAGGCAAAAAAAAACCTTTTTCATGATAAGAAATTATAATCGCACTTTTCCACAGAATTCAATTATAACGACTCAGGGTGTTATCATCTGGTACAAGACTAGTGCATTATAATAAGAATCTGCAAAAAAGTGCCTCAGTTGTTTCTTATTATGACAAAATTCCGCTATATAACGACTGGATGTTTAAATCCTTTTTCAATGAGATGTCGTAATCGCTAAGATGGAAATAAAATTTCTAACAGCATCATACTTATCCAGCAGCCGATAATAGAAATTAGCAGGGGTTAAAGGGTACCAGGGGAGAGGAATAGGGACTGCGAAAAGGGATGAAGCAATTAGATGAATCAGATGAAGCAATCAGATTTGGAATGATATTCTTTGGTTAAATTGTCTCGCGCGTATTGTACGAGAAAAAAAGAGCCGTGAATCTGTCTCTTTTGGAGTCTTCTCTCATGTTGTCACTAATTTTTGACCCGCTGGCGTAGTTCAGGTTAAGAAGAAGTTCCTCACAAAGGAAGTCACGCGATTGATTCGTTGAATCATGTTTGACCCTTCCTTGCCCATAGGGGTATCACTACTACCCCAAGCCTTTTTATTTTATTGTTATTCAGCGCGATGAATTATAAAATGGAGAAGATCCCAGGTACTCGTTTCTACTTCTCAAATTAATATGAGCATACTATTTTCTAGTGCATTTGAATCAATTTTTTTTAAATATTTAGTGTTAAACACCTGGGGTAGTTAGACTACCCCACTTGGACTTCAGGGGCCCAAATTTCAATTTTATTTGTTTTCTGTTGTGACCTTACCTTGGTCTAATTAGAGTTTCTACAGTTGTACCATAAGTAATGAATTCTATACTGAACTTTGTAATGCTAGTGTGAACCACAGAAATAGAAAACCATCTACCTGTAGCTACGCTGGAAACGGTTTCTACATTTTGTTGACATAATTTGTGAATGAGAGATAAATTATCATTCCACTCGCATATTCCGCAGTCTTCTCCCATGAAAAATTTATCGGGATAAACTTGAAAAGAAAAAAATGTACCCTTATTCCCTTGAGCCATAATTTATTAGTAATGATTCTACAGTTGAGCTAAGTCGTTTCATCATTTTCGCGAGGGACCGACGAGTGAACGCTCATCAACCAGAGTCTGACGAAAGACAAGTGCAAGTTTCTTGCAGTCGACTTGCTACACGTTGCTGCGTCCTTTTTGATTCACTTCCAAGTAACCTATAAAGGTAAATATGATGTATTTTGACGGACTCCAGCCGCGAGTCTTTCCATCTCACATCATAAGAAAGTGAGAGAAACTGCGAGTTATTTGAAAGCATTCCGTAGCCGATGGGAGGAGGAATTTTTTTCTTTTTGAGCTCATGGATAATATTTTCCAATATGGGCTTCTGGGCCAGCGTGGAAATCCTGGATATAATAGTGGAGGACCACAGACCGAGAGTTTTTAGTTCAAGCCAGAGAAAATATTTTTTTAAATCCAGTTGAACACGAACCCAGGGTGTTTTTCTTGAAACTGGGACTTTCCTGTATTCCAAATATGCTACAGGGAAAGAAACCGGCCTCTTACTCCCACGCTATTGGAATCGATACTCAGTGAGCTTCAGTTATGGCCAGTTGCAGGAACTACATATATGTAATCTCTAAATTAATGGGATCTATAAGCCATGGCAACCATTCAATAAGAGCTGCAGAAACATTCGACAAGTTTATTGGGTTCATATCTTATGGCATGTTGTTATGAGTTCTATAAGTAGCCAACATAGCGGATGCGCAATGAACCGCTTGGAGACTTAATTACTAGGTAAAAGAATTGTTTGAGTCAAATGACCAGTTAATTTACTCTTACTGACTAATTATTATGAGCATTAGCAGTTGTTCATAGGCGAAATTTCATTCAATTTTATCCGGCGGTAGAAGATCATATCGAATATTCGAAGCTTTTGACCATTGGTAAATAAGCTATGTAACTAGTAGATGTGTTCCTGCAACCCGAATATTTTTAAGAGATGCATAACTTTATGGATCTCATAACTAATGATTCCATACCTAAATATTCTTACAACCGGCCAATAATAAAGCAATCAGCAAGCATTGCTTGCGATTCAGAGGCCCCGGGATCGAGTCCAGGGCAGTGGTGGAAACTTACCGGCAGAAACCTAATCATAACTTTTGAGTGTAATCGGAGAGTTCTTCAAAAATTGGACTCTGATGAGTGGACTGTAAAATTTGGACTCAGCAGTGCTTTCCATTGATGATGGGTTAAAGCCGAGATAAGTTTATCACCGCGTTTTCTCCGGGAAAAAATCGTCGAGGACCAGAAATCGAACCACGGACCTTCAGGATAGTACTGCGTTTTGGAATTAAACCGCAAGGGTTTGGACTTCTTCGGAGTAGTCTTTCCCTTGCATCGCAATTCTTGATGGATCGGCACAACGGCACAAAATCTAGTAACCATGAATCCCTCACAATTAACTCGAGAACTACTACGAGCGAACGCATAGTGTTTCACAACTTTTAGAGGGATTAAGGTGGGATCCCCTATAGACTCGGAGGCTACACCTCAGGCTCAGTTTGCTTGAGAAATTCAGAACTGGTGTGTTTCAGAGCGACACAGAGAATATTATCATGACGCCTCACTACATCTCTAGGTACTAGACACTAGCGATAAAATAAGAGAGATACATTTCCGAACAGATAGGTACAAAACTTGTTCTTTCCGCGCATAATAAGCGACCATAATAAAAAATGAGCTCCACTAAATACATTCCCACAATACACGTCACCATTTTACCTCCCAAAATCATATCCCTTACATATTTCCACGGCTGGTGTCCTAACACCACCTTCCACACACCCATGCGGCGGCTCGCAGGGTAGTATGTAGATGTAGACGAGAATTACTAGGAATATATTAACGCAATATATTTTACCCGCGATTCTCTTCCGTTGGAAACGGCTGTGGAAAGGGCTGTTTGATTCCCGTATCTCAAATATTTTGTATAAACTATAGGGAAAAAGAGATCTCCAGATCTTTCCCCCTTGCTTTCTCCGAAACTTTATTCCTCTAACATCGGTCAAGCTGTAATTATGGCGCTCCGAGAATCATTACAACGAGCTTCTCTTTCCTGTCGGTAGCGCCACATTCCCGTTCCGAAAAAGTCAATTGTCATTAACTCTCCTTCCTTCGCATCCACCGAAATCTTCCGTGGAAATAAAAGAAAAATAATACTTTCGAAAGGCGTCAATTAGATATCGCTTTCTCCCAGAGGCAAGCCGTCATTCATCGTTCGGGAAGAACCTCTCCAGACGTGATCTGATCAACAGAACTGAACGGGTGAGAATGCGGAAATTTCGAAATGCTACCGCACAACAGGAAAATAACTGAGTTTATTTAAGAAAATGAAAATACAAAGAACGAAAGTTCGTTAATCACAGCGAATAAATCGTTCGAATGGACCAGGATTCCTGACATGATCCCTAGCTGTGGCATTGAGGGCTTAAAATTATGTACAAGCGAAAATGTATCCCTCCCATTAATCATTTTTAATACTTATTTATCACAGAAAATTTCTTTTTGTAAATGTCTATGCAAGAAGTCAATAGTAAACCGGGGGATCGGGTTGGTGGGGTGGCTAGAGTACTGGCTAACCACACGGGCGGCCATGGTTCCAATCTTTGCATAGGAGGATATTTTACAGAGGAAACCAAATCCCCACTTGTCTTGTGGAGAGCACTTCAAGTGTAGAACTCCGTCTGTCGGATAAGAGGCTTTAAACCGTGGGCCCCTTGGCGCCTTTCGTTAAGAGCAGACTAATGCCGACGCCGGGTTTCCATCCTCACTTCCTCCCTTACCTGTCCCCTATGGCGCAAATGACCTTATCTGTCGGTCGCCTCCCCAAAATCCAATCCAACCAGCAAAAAGCTATTTGTAAACAATGCTTTAAGACGATGTAACCAATCCATAAAAACCATCTTCCATTAACGGAATAGAACTGGGATTTGACGGAATGTACCTGGTTTTACCACCTAATGATTTAGTTGATATCATTTTACAAATATTTCTACATATTATTTATATTTTACGGATATTCCTATCCGGAGAAAAAGGCGCAGGATACTTTGAGATGGACTCAGTTGTCTCAGGCGTGTTTCATGGAATTGACTATACATTGTAAATGTATTATTTTTGTTATTCCACAAAAAATTTTTATTTAAGACGTGTTCACATGCCACGTCAAAATCCGGGTCATCTTAAATAAAATTTATGTAGAATGATAAAGTTACTTCATTTACAATTTTAAAATTGACCTTATATTCTTACGAATTAACATGCACTAGATGCCACGTATTTCTTTTCCTAGTGCGCACTGCTACACAGACCACGAGGCTAAAGGCATGTCGTTAAACTTCTTCGAAAGTTTCCGTAAAATCTACTCTACAAGAGTGCTCCGAAGAAGTGAAATTAGATAAAGCACTCGGCACGGATTCAAGATACCTTCCAGGAAACTCCAATCGCGAATGATTTATTGCATCGCAGATTCCCAACTTTCATGAATTTTCCCAATCGGACGTACCCCGCTGCAGTTACCGTCGCTTCCATATCGTCCCTCAGCATTAAGGGAGATTATCACTACATTTACCAATCGAACTGAATTCGGATCGATCTGAAAATTTCAAGTGAGCCGACTCGGAACGCCTGGTTAACCAACACGGACTGAAAATATCGATGGTGAACAATTGAATCAGTTAGTTGAACCAAGGTGTGTAAACAAGTGCAGAGATAAAAATTTTCAGTCGCATTCCGAGTGTATAAAATTGCCTAATTAGAGATAGAATTGCGATGTGCTAAGATATCATCAACGTCACTTAACTAGCCATGACTACACTCTAGTTACAACTGATTACAACACACGCCTTGAATAATAACGGTTATATTTTGTTTCCGTATGACAACCAAAAGAATAACGCGGAGCGCCACAGACCCGCTGGTTCAGATCGATCAGAAATCTCAGATGGGCTGATATAGCGGGCCGAGTCGGTCCGCTTCTCAGATCGATCCCACCATCCCGTTGCGTTTACCATACCGAGCTGACCCGGTCAGATCGATCTGAGATCGATTGGCGAACGTAGTGTATGAACGCGATGATCGGGCGAGGTAGACCTTCGAATGTTTTGACGCAGAGCGAAAAAAATAATGAATCCACGGCTGGAAAAAAAAACATCGCGAAAGAGTTCCGTTAATCCGAATGGCGGTGGAAGGGGTGGAGCAGGTTCACTTCCCACGCGAATGACGAAACAACGGGCAGATATTGCGAATCAAATGACGGGGCCGCTCAGTCAGCCGCGGCCGATGAATTACGATGAAATCAGGCGCAGACGCAACTGAGCTGAAAAGGTGATGGGTAAACTTTTGTATTAGCCGACAGCGGTAGACAGGGACCGACACCAGCATTTCATTCGCAACCTACGATATTGATTCAGGGCACGTTTTTCGAAAGAACGACCTCAAGTGTGCTCATTACTCGTTGCAAGTGACGTATTGGTCGCTGTTCCAAACATACATAACTTTCTGCTCGCCGTTTGCGGCCCGATATGATACTTGTAACTAAGAATAATTTACTTATTCCATGTGGTTCTACGGTTAAATGATTGAAATGTTATTTATTTGACATTCGATCAACAAGTGGATTGTGTTTTTTTCTTTTTGACATGAGCAGTAAATTCATTCCTTTCGAAGTCACCTTTTTTCTCAAACTGAACCTGAAATGACATGGCGTTGCATTCAAGAAAGAGTGAGAAATGGTAAAAATAACATTTCATTATCTAATGTAACAGTGTACAGAAGAGTAGAAGAGGAAAGGACCAAATGGAACACCACACAGAAAAGAAGAATAAGATGGATTGGACACTCCCTGGGATACAATGGTTTTGTGAAGAACATGATTGAAGGTATAATAGAAGGAAAAGTCCCCAGTAGTAGACCCAAGAATAATTTCATGGACCAAATAAAGAAGAAAGTATATACCTACATTGGAAGAGATAACAGGAGGTAAGGGAACTAGCATTAAATAGGGAAGGGCGGAGAGCTGCAGTCAACCAATCTTAGGATTGAACAACCAATGAATGAACTAATGTATAAGTCATTTTCGCGAAAAGCCGGTGATATGAAGCAACCACCCTTAGGGAAATGATTGTCAATGAGTAATAGTCACCAAACCATTTTAATTTTAGAGTTACTGAGTAATAACATGACAAACTGAAGTCAAAATGTGTTGGTTCCATAGAAATGGTACTGCATTCGGCGAATACAACAGAAAAAAAGAGTAGATTTTAAATATAAATGCCGAACTATCTCCATTTTTCGTATTTTAATCTTGTTTCCCAATAGCCAAGGATAATCATTAGTGATATTAATCATCATTGGTCGAGCAATCCTAAGATTGGCTGACTGTAGCCCTCCATCTGTCCCTATCTAATGCTAGGTCTGTTTCTTCCTGGTAGCTCTTCCCATGCATATACTTTCTTCTTTGTTTGGTCCATGAACTTATACCTGGGTCTTCCTCTGGGGACTTTTTCCTCCATTTTACCTTCAATTAACTACGTTCCTCACAAACCCATTGTGTCTCAGAGTATATCCAATCCAACTGGTATTTCTTTTCTGTATCGTGTTCCGTAGGTTCCTTTCCTCTTCCACCCTTCTGTACGCTCATCATTTATTATTTTGTCCGCCCATTTTATCTTCAGCATCCTCCTCCAGCATCAGGTTTCAAAGGCCTCTAGTCTGTTCTGGTCAGCTTTTCCAATGGTTCATGCTTCCGATCCATAGAGTGCCACGCTCCACACGAATGTTTCCACACATGTTTAGTGATATTAATACCACTTACATAGAGTTAGACAAAAGAAGAACTTCGGTTTTTGTTTTTAATCTCGCGGAATCTCAGAGGAACCTCCTTACAATAAATTAATTATGAAGCGATTTGCTGTCATGCGCGTAACTTATGAGGAATTTTCGAGTCCTCAACTAAGTTCACAATGGAAACATCTTAGCTACGATGCCAATAAATAGTCAAATTACTCAATGAAATATACTATGGAACATTCATATCAATTCGTCAATATTGCCGTAATAGAGCAGGCCCCAGGTTGGTTAACATGCAACGGCCGGCAACCTGAAGTTTGCGGGTTCGTCTCCTGCATAGGAAATAGCTGTTGTTTTCCTCTTAGGGTGTATCCACCGTGAGTGACTTAAACCCTCTATCTACCGAATTAGGATAGTCCATATTGAGTAGGATAAATAATTGAGGCGTTTACCCCCTTGCCTCTCTCAATAACGTTTTATACGTGATACTATTACTTGAGAGGTCGCCTCTCTGGAGTCCAATGCTTTTTTACCGTAGCCTCATCGAGGAACAGATGTTGCGCAGACAACCCTTCGTCTGCATCCTACCCTTCGACCCATCTGTTCAGGATGGCCCTACCTGGAGCAATTACCTTTGCTCCCGCCTCTTCATCTTCAGCGGCCATAGTAGCACGGGAGCCCTTCAACCGCTCCAAGGTTTTAGCCCAGGACCTCTTCACATGATAACCATTTTCATCATCGGTCATTCAATCCGAAGATTGGTTGATTACAGCCCTCCACCCTTCCCTATCTAATGCTAGTTTCCTTACCTCCTGGTATCTCTTCCTATGTACTTTCCTCTATATTAGGTCCATGAACTTACTCCTGGGTCTTCCTGAGGGGACTTATCCCTCTATTTTACCTTCAATTATGTTCTTCACGAACCCATTTTGTCTCAGGGTGTGTCCAATCCGTCTGGTTCTTCTTTTCTGTATGGTGTTCCATTTAGTCCTTTCCTCTTTTTCTCTTCCGTTAACTTTATCATTTCTTATTTTGTCCGTCCATTTCACCTTCAGCATCCTCATCCAGTACTTGATTTCGAAGGCTTTCTAGTCTGTTCTGGTCAGCTTTTCCAATGGTCCATACTCCCGATCCATAGAATCCCATGCTCTACACGAATGTTTTCACATAAATTCAACCTAAGTTAACATACTGTTTCCTGGTTTGTAGCCCTATCTAAAGCCAATTTATGGAATAAATAAATATCTCCCAGTGGGTAATTTGGATATTTGGTGAGGTGATAGACTGCTGAGATCATTCACGCCATTAAGGATGGAGACAGGCTAGCGAGGGAATGATTGTGAGAATGGAAGTAGGGCGGAGATAAACGGGGTTTGACATTAGCTTACCCTCATTGAAAGGCGGCAATGGATCCGCAGTTAAAATCCCATCCGAAGGCGGGGAACTGCACTTATGGCCAGTTGCAGGAACAATGCATACGTATTCCACGGCGTTACGGGACTCATAAGCCATGGCAACCATTTATTAATCGTTGCAGAAGCATTCCATAAATTTATTAGTTTAACAAATGGTTTCATAATTTATGGAATGGAGTAATGAGCTCCATAAGTAGCAAGATGGCGTACGCGCGATTAACCACTTGGAGTTTTAATTACTAGATAAATTAGTTGCTTTGAGACGAATGGCCAGTCTGTTTACTCCGACTGAATAATTAGTAAGCCCATTAGCAATCATACATAGGATGAACCATTGTAAATTTCATCTAGCTAAGGAAAAATAGATCAAACATTCGAAGGAATTAACTATTGGTTGATAAGTTATGAAACTGGTACATGTGTTCCTGCAATCCGAATATTTTTATGATTTCCATAATTTAATGGATCTCATAACTATTGATTCCATTACTAAACGTTCTTGCAACCGGCCATTAGAAGAACTCTCCTTATAGCAATCAAGAGGGCATTGGAGCCATGGTGAAACCTTTGCTTAAAACTTCACGCCACAGCTGGGACTCGAACCCGGACTTTCGGAACGGGAGACCAATACTCTATGCACTACATCAACCTGATGCGTAAGAATTTCATCTCAAGCATTTTAATAATAATTGTACGCATTATTTCTGTAGGTACTGCATTAATATATTCATATGATATCAAGCAAGTATAAGAATGACAACCCCCTAAAATTATTCATTTCATTTTCACTTCTCCTAATCTTATCACATTCCGCTGCTATCACAATTCACTCCGCACCCAAATTGTCCAAAAGCTCACTCGCATAAAATGATTTGCGTGACTGTCGGCTTCCTTGACTGACTCGTTTGCCGCTTAGAAGTGATTCCTTGCCACACTACTTAAATTATACACGGATCACCGGACCCGCTTCCTTTTTATACCAACATGACACCTCTCCTTCATGGTAAAATGTCTCAATGATGAGACCATTAATTTCAGACACTTTCTCCGGTGTTACTCAGTGCACCCTGAGGAATTAATTCGTTTTCTTCAAATTGAAACAAGTAACTCGGTATGATTCCACACTTGATTGCACTATCCGACGCAGGTTTCGGCATATTATGCTATTTTTAAGGTTTTTTTTAGTGTTCATCTGTGAGTGTGGCATATAATGCCTAAATCTTATTGGCTTAGGGCAATAAAATGTAGAATTATACCGTGTAAGTTGCATCAACATGAAGAAGGTACCATACATATTGATACAACTTATGACATGGATGGAATTTTGTTTCACATTATCATGGGACAACGAAATCCTTAAAGTTCTCTACAAAGCGACCAAACTGGGATCGGTACTCCACCGAAGAATTTCCGACCAGCCGATATTCGTACCTGGGTCTTCATTTTCAACACTATAGCCACCTTACCGACAAGATGACCCTCTCTCCTACAACGTTCACGATTTTAATTTGGTGTCTTTTTTACCACCTGTCGCGTCCCCTGTGTTTGGCAACTACACCATTTCCATCGTTACCATTGTAAGTGGAGCAGATGCGAGATGGGTTTTCCCTCCCTTTAGTACATCCAATCCTGGAGTCTTCAAATTTAACGATTATCTTCGAAAGCCATGACGCTCAAACTCTTCCTTAGATCTCAGCTTTTGGACGCGTGCCCAGACATTACCCTTATTCGTTCGATCGAAGGAGAGACCGCAGAGGGGCCCAGGGAAAAACCCACTTCGATTGGGAATACGAACCACAATCACCAATCACACGTGCCTCGCTCGAAATCCTTTGCCGGGCATTTCGTTTCAATAGAGACAGCTTCGACCGTAAACGCACTAGAGAAAGGGTGTTGTATATCTTCAATGTCCGTCTTTCCCGAAGATACGGAGCAATCCGGGTAAGTTGACGTCAGAACCTATAGAGCGTACACGGCGTAGCTCGGAGTCCTCGAGGAATACCCGAAAAATATCACAAACAGCGTTAAAAAATGCGGAGGAGGCAAATGAAAAACTTTGATGTTATTGATATGATTGTCGATTGGAAAATGGAAAAAATAGCTTGTTTCAAAGACGTGTTGGTGAGGGGTGCATTGAATGCTTGAGCGGAGTATGTATGGAGTCAAAGAGAACTAACAATGAAGAATCACGAGCGTAGCTAGGAGCCTTGCGATATTAAAGCGTGCCTCAGGTGTAAATACATTTGGTACGCTTAAAATTATCCATAATTATCAATAAATAATAAGTTGAAATAATAGAATAACATATTATTATATTTTAATAATATTATTTTAAAGGCGGAGAATAAGATTACTTCTAGTAAGAGTTGCAGATTAAGAATTTCTACGAGGTACTCATTGCATTTAGTTTCCAGTAATTGCCATAAATAAAGGTAAAAAAATATATGAAAATAATCAATACTTAGTATAAAGACTTGAAAAATATATACCGGTGATCTTCAATAACGCTCGAATGTCCATGTGAAGAAAAAAAGATATTTTCACGGTAAATCTTATAGGTGCAACGATGCTGCAAATAACCCTCTGATAATAACAATAATTCCCGATGATTGTAACATATGTTCTTTCCGATATTGCGCGATTGAAACGATTATAGTATTGAAAATCGTTTGAAAAAATAAATAGAATAGCTGAAATATTGCTTCTTGCAGGGTTAACCTAGCCATCTTCATTAATACTGGTGCCATTCAACACGAAAGTTGGGGTCCTTGGTTTTATCGTACCGATGTATAATTATGGCTACTGCACCCTTCCTTTACTATACGATCTACCGGTCCAACTTATGGTCTTCTTATTTCTACCAGATCTCACTTGAATATAATTTTAATACGAGAAATCATAAAACATTGAAAAAACATTCTTGAGCGTTGCTATCAACACTAGCCCCGACCTACCGGTTAACTGTTATATGCTACGATTTTTGATAAACATTTATGTTATTGTTGATAACAAGGTATTCTTTAGGGTGCTATAATTATTGATAATTTATATCATATGGGAGTGGTTTTCTTGAAACACATTACATTGTTTTTCTTGCATTTGCTTTAATAATATATTGTTATTTTGAATAACTATTATTTTAGTTTTCACGGAAAAACCCATGGGAATAAAAGAAAGATTTCTTGTAATTCACACTACCAACGCATTTGATATAATATACTGGTAACGTCGCAGAAAAAATATAATGAAATGATTCGACAAGTTGGACAAATGAATGTAAAAAGAATAACAGCTCAATAACAAAATATTAAGCCATGATTCAACATCTCTGTAAAGAAAATAGCGATGACTGATGATCTTAATAATGCATTTACTGAAGTCGTTACCCTTCCTCTTTTTATCTCAATATGGCCTGATGATTTCATTGAGCCTCTATGAGTTTTTCTTAGTCATAATCGTCATCATCATCGTCACCAATCATCGTCACCAATCATCAATCCCAAGATTGATATACTACAACTCTCTTGCAGCTAGCTCTTTATGCTGCTTTCAGTGTTTTTTGCACTGCAATCTTGATTATCTAAAGAAAGAAGGAACAAAATCCTTTCTCAATAATTAATATTATGAGCCGGGAAAAAGATAATTATATCTCACGACCCCGTAAAAAAAACCTTAATGACGGTAAACAATACTTAAAGAGGTTTTGTTGATATAAGCGAGGATAGCAACAATAATGGGAGCAATATACACTAAGTTTACCAATCGCTGGGATCGGCTCGGTATTGTAAATGCCACGGGATAGTGGGATCGATTTGAGAAGCTCGGTCCAGTTCTGCGATTTTAGATCGATCTGAACCAGTGGTTCTGTGGCGCTCCACATTATTCCTTCGGTTGTCATAGGGAAACAAAATATACCTGTTTCAAGGCGTGCGTTGTGTCCTGTTGTAAAAAGAGTGCAGACATGGCGAGTGAAGTGACGTTTATGATATCGTAGCACATCGCAATTCTATCTCTAATTGGGCAATTTTGAATTTTGTTCGCTCGGAATGCGCATTTAAAATTTCTAACTTTGCACTTGTTTACACACCGGGCCAATCGTCTGCAACTGATAGAATCGATTGTTCACTATCGATACTTCAGTCCTTATTATTAAACCACGCGATCTGAGTCGGCTCGCTCGGAATTCTCAGATCGGTCCGAGTTCAGATCGATCGGTAAACGTGTTAATAAATGAACATCTTCGCAACAACGTCAGCGATAAACTCAAGAATGCATTTCACTTTTCTAGAAGTCGTCTCGCTCCCTCTGGTTTTCAATATGCACCGATGATTCGCATGAGCCACTCAAGAGCGTTTTTACCGCGCGAAAGGGAAAACGACAGCAACACAAACTTCCCTTCGTGCTTTCCGGAGCGTGTCATATCCCGTGACGACGTCGGGCTCCGATTTCTCCCAATCACGAAAGAAAACCTTACCTTCCCTTCTTCCCCCCCCTTTTCCCTCGGGATTGCGGGGAAGGTGAAGGGAACAAGACCGCAATATCCCACGGATTGCATCAAGGCCTGCCGTCCCGGCAACAGGAATTTACCCAGATCTGGTTTTTCATCCAATGCTTTCAATCTTTCCACTGGCGAGCCGCAAAACTCAAAAGGAACTGCGTCTATAAATATTGCCCAATTGCAAATCAAGTCGCTTCATACGCAAAGCACAAAGAGAAATTTCTGCTAAAGTGGAGGCTTTCGAAGCATGGTTTTATCCTTTCTTAATCAAATTCAGCATCGGAATTATTTTCAAATTCATAATAAAATCAAATACCGTAGTTTTTCTTTCAAGATCATCAATAAAGCAATACTAGAACGATAACCGAAAAGAAAGATTTGCCAAAAAAGACCAACAGTGCAATATTTCGGCAAAAAGTTGAGGAATAAAATATTGAAGACGTATAAAGGTATAAAAATGAAATAACCCGCTCGAGCAAAATAAAAGAGCACCGGAGTGGAAAGCCGCAGCAAATCAATTTTCTGATCCATGACTGCCCATAACGGTGAAGTTAGAATTCGAGTCGGATCACACAAATCACCTGAATTTAATTTGCAGCAGTTGATGCAGGAAAAAATTATCCTCATTGGTTTTCACGCCAAGCCCTTACCTTGCCACATATAGACAGACGGAAAGTAATGAAATCAGTACACTGCTTAGGCTGGTTCACTTAAAGATGCCAAAATCTCTCTCAATTTTAGTAATTTTTACATAATCCTATGATTGCGATAAATGCGGAAATTTCGACTCCTCAAAAATCTTGGATTCGTTCAGTCTTAATTCCAATGGCCTGGAAAACTATTGCATTCGGTTCACATTAGAGTAATTTTTGGATCTATTTCAATTAGTCCATGAAAAGTATATTCATTCCACTCATAATAATCAGAATAATGAAAGAACGGCGGGTCAGAAAAATTCTCTTTGACGAGAGAATTGACGATGTGTCAAATCAGAGACAAGCTTTCCAGCTTTATGGAGAAATAAGCAGTCGCCAAGACGATTTTTGAAGGAAACTGGTATTTATTTTGAAAGATAAAACGCAAAACTTTCACATTTAATACTTAGTTCGGACGGCAATGAACGGTAGAAATATAAGGTATATACTTAGACATCAAAGAAAATCATTTGTGAACTTCAAGGTATGTCGAAGACTCGGGTATTGGTGGGGAATGGTACTTAGAGAGGTTGGCTGCTCATCCTGAGGGATCGGGTGTGTGGAGAGCACTTCAAGAGTAGTACTGCGCTCTTTGGATGGGACATTAATCTGTGGCCATCTTTGCATCTGTCGTCAAAAATATGCTAATGCCGGCGCCGAGTTTCTCTCCTCCCACGATCCCATAATAACCCTTCCCATGGTACTACTAATGACCCACTTTGGTAGACCACTAAGCATCGCGTGGGTCGAACGCTTATACATGGTTTGATTTACAACACCAGTTACGTACTGAGTGCATTACGTATTAAATTCATGTGTGGTATTTTGATGCAACAACAATACCATGAAACATATAAGGGAGAAGACTTTTTTATACAAGCCAATGATACATCAACACTCGCAAAGCGGGTCTAGTTTTGACAGAAACAAGTTAAGGTTGAAAATGGCAAGTATTTCCGCTATCAATCGTAAATTAACTTTTGATAGGGTGATATCCGATTTGTAAACAAGATTTTCTAAAAATACACGTTACCCAATCAGAAGGGATCATGTACGTTGTATATCAGTACTAAAGGATGAAAATATCTTCTTCAATCCATTATGTCGCGGCTAAAAACTGAATTATCTGAGCGTTGATCCATTGTTCCTATTCTTATTCTCGAGTTGTCTGCTGCTCGTGTCGTTCGGATGATATGATGCGCAGAACGATCTCATTTTGGTCACGGGAAACACTTTTTTATGGTATTCTACCGGTTGCGGTAGGTTCTGATGAATTTCAGAGAATCTCCTCCCGGTTTTCCACACTTTCAGGGGCCTATCTTCCTCTATCATATCCTTTTTCGCCTCTGCATACGATCTACCCTTCTTCATCCTGTCCATGAAACCTATTCTCTTTCTTCCCCTTCCCGCTTGCCCAACATCCTTCCCTTTATCACATTCACCAACCTTGTATAATTAGAACCATGTCCCTAATGCCTCGTTCAGACTACCATCGTAATTACAATTGTTACAACCCCGCACGCATTCACAATACTATCGTAAACTCAGCGTTACTCTCACCTCTCCTCACCACGACAACGTGACGAACAAGTAAAGAGCAAGCGAACGAAATAAGGAATATCATACTCCTGCAGCGTTTTGAGGCTTTCGAAATGTTTTTCAAACAAAAGACATATTTCTAATTAACTAATTAATGACAGTCAAATCATCTTCTTTGCCTTAATTATTGCCTATTTTCACTATCGTTCTTCATAATATCCGGTTTCCGCTCGCGACAACAGCGTTACCACTGTAAAGTGACAGCGTTAGGAACAATGGATTACCATGATACGAACGTTACAAATTCAGCCAATCATTGTATAGACATCGTTGGTAAGATATTTGTGAAACGGGGTTTTACACCTTACCCACCTAGTCCTCAATGGCGCATCTGTCCTCAGATGGTAGTCGCCTCCCCAAATAACCCATCCAACTTCAAAGAAGCTTCTGACCGATTTGCCTTTGCGGCATTGGCTTGATGTCACTCCCCGATTCCCTCCCTCCCCCGTCTTTGCTAGACTATTCTATTTCTACGTGTTTGCTTGGTTTCACGCCGTCCCTTGAAAATCTGACTCTTCTGAAGCATTTACCCTCCCTCATTACGGCGTGATTCGCCTCATCACGCCACACTGCCTTGAAGCACTCTCGGTGATGTTGCCGACATCTTTCATCGTCTTGCACTCTTTGGCAGAGAAAAGAAAACAATAGATTGGACCAAACGGTTCGATTCCACTGCGAAATGTTGAAGATTTTAAAAAACGACATTGGTTCGCATGGAATAAACTAGTTATGCAGCTAGTGGGAGACACACATACAAAACATATGCGGCACAGCATTAAAGAAACTAGATTTTATTAAGTGTATAATGGGAAGGTACTCCGATGAAAAAGAGATGCTACTTCGCTCTGGTTAGGCCACACCTCGAATACGCCGCGAGCATTTGGGACCCTGGTCATAAAGGTTCAACCAAAAAAATCAATAATATACAAAGAAAAGCTGCACGCTTCGTTGAAAACTCCTACGAGCGAACATTTAGTGTTTGACAACTTTTAGAGGGACTAAGGTGGGAGCCCCTAGAGAATCGGAGGCTACACTCTAGACTTAGTTTGATTAAGAAATTCAGAACTGGTGAGTTTCAGAGCGACAAAGAGGATATTATCCTGACGCTTCTCTACATCTCTAGGTCTTATATAAGCAATAAAATAAGAGAGATACATTGCCGAACAGATAGGTACAAAAACTCGTTCTTTCCGTGCACAATAAGCGACCACAATAAAGACTGAGCTCCACTAAATACACTCCCATAATATACGTCACCATTTCACCTCCAAAAACCGTATCCCTTACAGCTTTACACGGCTGGTGTCCTAACGCCCCTCACCACACGCCCATACGGCGGCTCGCAGGGTATTATGTAGACGTAGATGCTGCTAACTCTATGCTGATTCGATACTGACACTTATGGCTGGACTCAAGTGCTTCCTTCGCTAAAATAACACCCTACTTTCACGGCCAAATAAATGAAGAGCGATACCATTCACATTGATACTTACTTAGTACGCTCTCGTTTTAATGCTGCTACACGCTAGCTGGGGCAACTTAGCCTCTAATTCCAGAACTTGAAGAGTCCAAAAAAATTGGAAAATGACAGGAGACTTTTCCCTCTCACGAGCGAAGTGGGTCAGGTTTTTCTTAGTGTTTAACCTGGTCCTGTGTGCCAGGATGATATTTTTGAAGGGGAGATGCTCCTGGTTGGATTCTGGCCCCCTCACTGAGTTACTTCAACGCCCTCATCCGACTCCGAATGTGCTCATTGTCATCCATCATTATCTTTAGCGATTAATTTTCATGAATTCATTTTTATAAGCACCCAGAAACATTTCAAGTAGTTTTTCATGTTAGATATCTATCTATATATAAGGGATCAATTTTTGTCAGTCATTAAAAAAAAATGCTATGCGATATGCTGATGAATACCCATACGTATAAGGTAGTTCCGTAGACTTTTAATGATAGTACTTTCCTTACAGAAATTAGCAGTTGTTGGTACCACAGTTGATTATGGGAGAGTTTCCCGGCGAATCTGTCATATTCAGAGAATTTTTAAATCGCAGAAAGGCCTATTGCACGGGACAATCTTTAAAGAAAGTGATTGGTATTAAAAGAAAAGTCTTTAAAAAGTTCTTCGGCACTATCCAATGCCCATCCGCCATTGCTCTTTATTCATCCACAGGTCTTCTGGCAACTGCTTTCCTCTTATTGTCTTTTCTATGCTTTATTTCCAACTAATTCAGGGCCTTCCTTGTGGATTCCACATTAAAATTTGCTTAGGTAATCTCTCGTTCGTCATACGCTGTACGTGACCATGCCGCACAAACTGTTTATTTTTAAGGTCTTCGACCATTGTGTGGGTGACTCCCATTATATTTCTTATTCTCTCATACGTGATGATTTTCCGTCTGGATATGCCCGCAGATCGTCCATCGTCCAGTAATCCATCAACGTAACATGTAGCATTTGTTTTGTTTTCTCCATCTGTCGTATCTCAGTCTCATATGCGACAACAAATAAAAAAAAAGCCTTTACAGAAAGTGACTGCGATGAAATGAGATCGAAGCCGTGCCGTAATAACCACAATATGGATCTAACCAATACAATATTAAAATATGGTAATAATTTATTATCATTATGGTGTGTTCGTCGCCACGAACGAATGACTGTCTTGAATGTGAAATTGAGAACATACCCTGTGATCTTTCCGTGTCGTCCAGTTAGAAACCATTTCAAAATATTATTTTACGACACGCTTTGCGAGAAAAAGACCCGAAGATAATCCATAATTTTTCCCTCATTTACTCTCGGCTGGCGCGGATGATTTCGTCACACATCTCGGAGATAACCAGTTGGCTCCTATAGTTTCTAGGCATTCCTAGACATCCATCTCCCCTACCCTCACAAGTCCTTTCTTTCCGTCCGCGATGCCTCCTCTCGGCGGACACTAATAAGTCTCCATTGACACTTGACAACCGCGATCGCTACTTTCGGCCGTCTCGCCGCTTCAGCCTTGTCCGCGAACGGCGGGGCGAAAAAGAAAAGAGAAGACCAAGTACAGCGTCAAGGCCTTGCGTGCGTCATCCGTAACTCCCCACCCATGTCCACTCGCATTGTATCCTCTTTTGAGTCATTTGCGGAATAGAGAAGTGGGGATAATACTTTACAACGTGGAACAACAGAAGTCGAGATGAGATGGAGGAAGTAATCGCCTTTTTCTCTCGAGGCGAACTTTATCTCCTCTTCACAGAATCATGCCGCATACGTCACGTCAAACGAAAGAACTGCGCAGAAGGCCCAAGGCAGTAACACCTCACGGCCGAGAGAATGCACCGCACGCTGTCGCAGTGAATGACCTCCTCCCGACAATTAAGACTTGAATATTCTTTTAAATTCAAGTAAAAACTCTTGTAATAGCCTTTGGTCAATCATAGTTGATATAGTTTTACGAGTGAAAAACTCCGTTGCATCAGGCGTGACTCGGCGAAATTTTGTAAGGGCCGCTGTTCACGGTACATTTTATTGTACAAACGAATGTATCATAGAATGTACAGGATAATGGATGGAATTAGAATAAAATGTTTTGTTAAACTTACACCATCTTGCAACAACTGAATTGTTTCCTTGAGATGCTTTTGGTTGAAACTGATAACAAACACCAAAGTTTCATTTTAAAAGCCATTAAATACACTAATCTTACTTACACGTGGCATTTTCTAACAGAAACAAACAAATGTACTACACAAGAAGAATAATTATCAGTGAATATATTAATTGAGGAATACTTTTACCAACCCATGGAGCCATGTCCATTGGCTTTTCTGATGGACGAATACATAATGCATTTGCTATTGGTCGTAAATAGAAATATGGTATTAATAAAGAATTATGAAGATCAAATGGATGCAGAACTCAATAATAGAGAAATTCTAAAAAGACTAGGAGAGGAAATAGATATTTGATTAAAAGTCCAAAAAGTAGACATAACAATCTCACTGGATATATTTTGAGACAGAACACTATCTCACAAATATTACTTCAAGAAGAAATTAATACAATGAGTTACTGTGTTAAGGCCGCTTTGCACGGTACATTTTACTGAACAAATGAATGTATCATTGAATGTGCAAGAAAATGAATGGAATTAGAACAGGTTCTATTTCCCGTTCAAACATTCAGACAATCATAAAATTTTCCGCTTTACATGGTACAATTTTCCTCACGCAAGAGTTCACACATTCGTTTGTACAATAAACGGTGGCGGCGGGGTAAAGTCCTCGCCTGCCAACCCTAGGGTCGCGGGTTCGAGTCCCGCCTGGGTAAAATATTTTCTGCCCAGGACATGGGTGTCTGTGTCTCGTACGTTGTTACTGTTATTCACCCGACGTAAATTGGCCAATTGTGCTGTATTCGGGGTAGTGAAGATAAATAAATAAATAAAAAATAAATAAAGTGTACCGTGTAAAGATGCCTTAACAATGTAAATGACAAGAGACGCTTAGTTGTTCCACATAAGTTAATTTATGTGGAATAACTAATTCAAACTTATCATTTACAATATTACGAGAGAATTGGCATTCTAATTTAAATGAATTATGTCTATTTTATTTGGCGAGTTGCCTCTAAGTGACGACTGAATCATTGAACAAGAAAGACTAAGGAAGTGCTTACGAGGTAACAGATGACCGGTCGTAAGCCATCGTTGACGATTTTTCCGTCTTTCGCACTTGCACTTCGAACAACTGCGTGAACTTGCTCGCAATTTTACCGCGCGATCTAGATCACGTATCCAGGAAAATAATGGTAGCCTCTAGCGGCAGCTAATTAGCGAAGAGAAGAAACGGAATTAACAGATAGATGTTAACTTCGAAGAAAGCCGAATTGGTTAGTCAATGCGATAAATTAGTAACCCAGCGGCAAAGCCACAAAACGACTTAGAGAGGATTTTCTTTTGGGACACCACAGTTTATGACCTCTCCAGTCGCACCGATACCAGAGAATCTTCCACGAAATGCATAGAAAAAATATTCCATTCTGCCTTCATTAATGAACCATTTTGATTCCACTCGTCATTTTTAAAATCCCTCAAAATTCCTTCAGTAAAAACAATATTTCATTCTGGAAAATGTATTCTGTAAAGGTGATCAGCTCCAAATGCTGAACTTAATCCATGAATATATATAATGGATTTAAATGTTTGGAACCGTTGCCTAGGTAATGTGTTTCCTCAATTTCCACATTTAGTTCACTCAGTCCTTGGCGACACTTAGAAAAAAAGTCTTCTCAGTCCAATCGTAAATAGCCGTTGTTAATTGTTATTGACGTGAAACTGTGGTGAATATTCAATAACGATTGAAGAGATATGAACTACCTGATGCTATGAATAATAGCTGACAATTTTTTAGATCTAACAGTTACTTTTTAAATGATAGAGATGAAATATCTACTACAGGAAGTGTGTAAGAGGCATATGAAACTTCCACCGTGAGTCTTTTCTCTGCTGTGTGGATATTTTACTGTTAATTTACAGCTACATTTTTTTCTGTTTATAACCTGTTGAGAACCTCAGGAATAAGAAGGTATGATCTAGATAGATTGATGTGGATGTTAATGTGTAACCTACTATTCATGTGTGGCTTAGGAGTAGGTTCGACAATCTTTCCTTTATTTGTTCTTTTTATATATTAGTAAGATTAAAACGATAGTTATTGCCACAATTTCTCATCCATAGATGATATTGTCAGGTCATGGGTTTGAAATCCTTATAGTACTTGCATCCGTCTTCTAATTCATTCCACTTCTTTCACCTCGTATTATTATAAAATTGCCGAAGAACGATATTCACGATGCACTAAGAAGTTAATTGTGCATTTGTGTAATTAAATTTGGAGAGGCAATATATCTGTAGACCGGACAATATGAAAAAAGTAAAATTACGTCCCGCGTGTAGTACTACATTTTTTGTCCACTGCATTATGATTACTGGTAAGTAAAACCGGTAAGACGTGATTGTTTACGTTCTGTAGACTGTATTTACATTTGAGCTACCGTCTTTCGTCACTAGACGGTGACTCAATCGAAAAAGTTGTTTGTTTACGAAATTCTAGGCAACAGTTTTTGGCGACGAGTCGAGAATCCATAATGCATATTCATGACTTAAACTCATACAGGTTTGCTACAAAATAACCAATCGACATTTAAATAGCAATTAATCAATATTTTGGTTTGAAGCATAATCATTTCATCAAATATCAACGGTCGACATTATTATAATCTCAACAAGACCATTTCGCGATGCGTTGTGCAAGTAGAACTACTTTCTCTCGAAGCTTCTTGCAATCACAAGTTTCTTGGAGTTTGCATAGCAACTAAAATGACGAATATTTATTTTTTCTATTTTGACTTGACGATATTAGTTGAGAGACACCATTCCGTATTAACCGTAGCACAAGGAGGTTGAATCCTCATGAAGGGGACAGGGATATACGACCCCTCGTAAACCTTGGAATATCTGTATTATCGAGACTACGAGCAATGAAAACTTGCGACACATCAAAAACGATAAAATACTTGAGCGAAAGGACCCGAAGTCATGGCCTAAGCGCTGGAAATCCCCCACCACGATAAAAATAATTCTTCCCCAACATTTTTCCGGCATTAAATGCGAGAGGTCAGTGGTCCATCATAGGAATGCCTCTGGCTCGACGACACGACCTTCCTGCCATATTTGTAAACACAAGCGAGACATTATTTCCGGCCCACTCCAGCGTCGTCGCTATGAAGGCTACGAAGTCGAGAGAGAGAGACGCAGAGGAGTGGCCGTACTGCGATGCGAAGCGCAAAGCTCTGGCCCATTAAAGTCGGCGGATAGGGAGAACGCCTGTTCTAGAGAATTAGGGCACAGTCTATCAATGGGCCATGACAAAGTTCCAGGGAATCGGATGCTGGCTGAAGGAAGCGTTATTTAAGAGAGCCTCCCGGGAATCCAGACGCCTCTTCGCGCGCACTTTGGGGTTGGGAAAGACAGCCTGGGCAACGAAGGACGGATAGGCGTTAGATTTCCGAACGCCCCTTAATTATAATCCTAGAACAATCAGAAGCAAGAGTAGGAGTAAATCTAGAACACAAGTGATGGAGACATCTCCAGAAAGGCCATGATAACACGTTGAGACGCCCAGGCTTGCAGGGCTAACAGTGATACCCGAGAGGTGCATTTATTTTGACAAAAAACACCCACGAAAAACATCGCTACAATTATTATCTCATGATTTTTTCTCACGAATCCACGCTTAATGGGTATTTTAGACTTTGAATAATAATATTTCAAAGATTACTTTTTAAATTTTTAATACGATGTTTTACATGATTACCCAGCCATGTCGCGAATTATTATTTGAAAATACGAGCATTACCCATTTACTGGTATATTTTAACTAAACCCACTTGATGCGATGGAAGTAAATGTTACCATTAAATGTGCAATGGAAAAGTATCACAAAGCTAACAAAGAAGTAGTTTTTTTGCCGAACATTACCTTTTCAATGATAAATATTAAATATTTATCCCATATCAAACCAGAAACAGCGTTGCGAATATCCCAATGTTACCAAATGAAGACAGAAAGCCTTTAGCTTTTTCTCAAATTTTCACGATCAGCCCAATCACTATTCGATACACCAGTCATTCCATCAAAATATTCATTATATAAAAAGCACAGCAAAGAAGTCATTAATTTATCCATGCATAAACAAAGCATGCCAATGCCCATTATTTTTATGTTTAATGTACGTTTCAATCATTCCAAAAATATGGTAATATAGCATAAAAATTGGCATAATGCTTTATGCATGCAGTTAGTCATGCATAGGTACCAGAAAGAAAGGCCTAATAATAAGTCTTAGCGCGTGGCAGAGATCGGAATCAGGCGATAGTGCAATGAAAAGAGAAACTTGGCTTCGGAGGCGTAATGGAGAAACAAGACTCTTGGTTGTGCAACTTTCCTCCCAGGCTCTGTGAGAACATCTCAAAGGGTTGCGTACAAAGGTGTATCAAGGAGCCTCTCGCAACGAAGCCGGGAAGGCTCGATAAGCAATAACTGCAGCCGTTTCTTTTACATACGCGTCAGGACTTTTATTCCATCCCTCCCCACGGGTCAGCTGATACCCTACACGAGTGAGCAATTCGCGGATGCCTTCCCAACAACACCCCTTCCTCCACATCACACGCGAAGAAGAGCACGTGGGTTTTTAAATAGAAAGGTGCAATGGATAACACTAGCGAGGTCACTTGACGACGCCGTAAACAAATCGCGAGATACGAAGGACAGCAGGGATTAGCATTGTTGAAAGAACAAATGGGAAAAATTCTTCTGGCAAATCGGTAGACAGGACACCATACTTTCGCCAACTCCACGAGCACAAATTTGCAAAAGTTCAGGATGGAAAAAATATCTTTTGCCTGGACTGGGGTTCAAAAACAAATATTCCGACATATATATCCGAGAACTTACAGAAATAAGCTACCTAGACGTCCTCTTTAAAGGATCTGGTTCCGAATATAACCTCGAGTATACGATTTTATTCATACTGAATTTCGCACAACCATGATCTCCTTATCGGGTGACTTTAAGTTGCTCTAGCGCTTCTTCCCTCCCCTACTTCCTCAAAGATGAAGGTATCCTGAATTTCACTGTATTATATTTATAATAAAAAAACTAACGAGGTTTTTGAGTTTTGCGTCTCATTATTATTTGCGCTGAACTATAAAATTTTTAACAAAAATAATTCACCAAAATTATTTCATAGGTTAGGAACAACCCTAAGACAAAATATTCGTAAGAAATGTCCTTGAGGGCTTCCGTTGGTGGGAAAATTGTAAATACCAAATAAAGATTGAAACGTGACAAAAAGTGAACTTTAAAAAGTCAGAAAACGATTTTCTGCGGTTTCAATGATAAAATTTTGAAAAAAGTACAACACACTGGTCACATTTTAAAGTCCAAAGAACGTTATTCAAAACGCGCAAATAGTTTCGCCGACAAAGGCATCATCGGGAACAGTTATATATATACAGAATCAATTATGTAACAAAGCAACATGCAATAGATACAGAAATTTACGAATTAACCACCTAAGTAGTCGAAATCCTAAGTGATAAAATGAATAACTCAACTTAATTTAGTAGCTCATTAGTTAATATGTGCAACCATGGGGCGTTCCCCGTCGTGACGCCTGAATGCTTTAAACACTGATCGTAGTATCAGGTTCACATAGAAAATGCGCTAGTTACACTCGAACAGGCAAGGGGCAAGCACTGGCTCGCAGCAAGCAGATAGATATTAGAATTTTACCGCTGGAACAGCACGGAGGCGAGGCCAAGAACTCATTAAAGACGAACTCCCACAACATTCATTGAAAGAAAAATCCCATTCTCATCTCAACCATCGAGATTGAGCGAAATGATATTTTCGCGCGAACTCCTAAGCAACTCTCTGCCTCAGAATCGCGACCCCGGCACTGCTCATACTCCACCCTTTAATTTAATCCGAAAAAAATAACTCCAAGAGTTCAGATGGAACTTCCTTAAGTTCCAACCCAACTCCGTGCGTCAATACCAGTGAGAAATCCAACATTTTCGTCAGCGTTTTGAAATATAGCTTCCACGAATGAAAAGCCACAGCTACAGAGAAATAATTTACGATCCAAAAATGTATATTAATCGACAAAAATATTATTTTAATGATAATTATGAGCACTTTTCCCAGTCCAAGGGACTAGTTGAAACGGCATTTCTATTGTATAGGCAAAGTCATTTGAAAAACAATAATTTCAAAAGCTGATGGACCCCGTCGAAACTTTCTGGAAAGTACAGCTTTCTAACTATTAGAGTATGTAGCAATGCATGATTTAAGAGAGGCAAAAATTGTTTGCAAGAATAGGCCTTTGTTGAGGAACTTAAAAAAAATAGAGCCAGTTTTCTAGGGCTGAAGGCAACAATAAAATTCTACGACTCTGCTAACCCCGGAGGGAAATGACGAGATGCATACAGGTGCCTGTCGCCACACACGTCATTACCTCGACCAAGAAGGGCCGATCGGAAGTAACAACGTGTTAAATTGCACAGCGAGAGCTCAAAAACAAGGAGCGCTCATGCCCGCAATTCCTTACCATTTCCAAGATACATTCGCTGCTTACATTTGTTTTTTTTGGCGAAAATATATTCCGTCAGTGATAGAGTTATTACATACTTTTTCCCCTGGTAAAACCCTTTCCTCCCTGTCGAGGTATACATAATCAAGTGTACTTTGTGAAAAATGAAAGATAACACGGAAATGTAAGATTTAGCTGGCGTTATCAGATAAGAGGGCTAGTCCTTTCCTTACCATTTCCCAGATACATTCGCTGCTTACATTTGTTATTTTTGCGAAAGCTTATTCTGTCGGTGATAGAGATACTAAATACTTTTTCCCTCTGGTAAAACTCCTTCTCACCTTTCGCGGTACGTATACTCAAGTGTACTTTGCGAAAAATAAAAGATAACACGGCAAGGTACGATTATGCTGCCGTTATCAGATAAGAGGGCTTGTCGTTTTTCAATTAGTAACGCGAATATTAAAAAAAAAATGCACGCAATTCGTTTCACTGTGAGACCTCCTTGACCGAGACAGTTCCGCGCAGGATCGAGGATATTCGCCGTGCGATTTTTCCCCTCCCTTTAGCAACGAGACTTCGTGAAGGCGGTCCCCTTCGCCCACGGCCTCGCTAGCAAGCAGCTGACTGAGAGAGATAGAGAGAGAGATGGAAAAGAACTGAAAGAGGTGGGCGAACTGGTAAAAAAGTTATGCGCTGGGGTGTGGGGGAAGATGTGAGTAAGCGGCCTGGGGATGGGGGGGAGATAGAAGGGAGACGATATATATATAGGGGAGGGGGGAAGGGGAGGAAGCGGTGGAGGGCGGGTAAGGAGGGGTAGAGCGTGGGCTGAAGGAACGCGAGGTGTGTGCAGGAAGGGACGGTTTAGGGGAAGGGGTAGGGCTGTGGATCGAAGGGAGAGGGGGGAGCGGTAGGGAGGGCAATCCAACATGGAAAGGGGGGGGGGAAGGATATGCCCCAACCCCCCCTCCGATGCCTCCGAGCAGCCAAGCTAAGGACGCTCGTCCTTTAAAGCGTCCATCGTGACCATTGTTGTCATGCAAAGGTATCGTAATAGCTCTGTTTCAAAACAGTAAACACTGCCTGCACCAACAGAACTTTCCAATCCCCTTTCTCCCTCTCCGCGAAGAGATTACGATGATAACTATTTCGTCTTCGCCATCCGTAACAGAACACTTCCTCGGCGAAAAATTAAGCGTCTTCAACCCGACGCCGAGTTGTCTGACGAGGACCATTGTTTAGAAGTCTACTTGGCGTGCGCGTTAGGTTGCTATGCTAGAACAGCATCAATCCTTACCATTCAGCAGTCATTCCCGTGATCAACTACCTCCGAACTTAAAAAAAAACGCAATGAACGCACATTTTACCTGAGACATTTTAAAAAAATATGACATGTCCCAACACGAACACCAGAACAGGTCCCGGGATAGATACCACGGCATTTAATCTACCGCGTCCCTCTGAACATAGAAGTGGATTAATACCACATATCTGTCTCAGTTCCAAACTTGGTGTTTCCTTAAAGAAATAATACGAACGCGCGAAATTCTCAATGAAAACGGTTCTAAAACCATGAACAGAAAATGTAGAGTTCTTTTCCTCGGAAGCGCGTATTGGCATAGACGGATCTTGAGCGAAGCTGGAATTGCGACGTAAATAACTACGCGTCTAGCGGACACGGTGGCCTGTGCGGGGTAGATAAATTCATGGCATTAAAAAAAATATCTAACAAAAAAGCAATGATAAAATTTTTAGCTCGAGCGATGAAAACACGCTAAAACCACTCATTATACGCGTTGCAAAATCTTGATAATTCGAGTCACTTCATCACTAAGACCTAAAACTGGACCCAAAAGTTAGTATTTTAAATGAAAGAGTAACTTTCTTGGAGGAAAATAACGATAGGCAACACATAAAAAACATCACCACTCTGGTTAGGCTTTCACTTAATAAAATATCAACCAAAGAAAAATATATATAGCAGATATTTGAGCGATAAAAACTCACCTATCAGGCATTTTCCTCCGATTCTGATTCAGAAAACGCTAAAACTTAGTGGTAAAAATGAAGAAACAGTGATTTCCACCGATGCGTTCTCGAGTGGGACAAGTCTCAGCGTACTGCTCGGCAGCGTTGGTAGACGGAAACTGAGGGGATTGCTTCTGCTGGGAAGCCAGCTGATTTAAAAGCAACGTTGCCACATCCTCAACCAAAACACAGAGTCCTTTAACTCTGTTATTTATTTTTGAAACTCTATCTTTTTAATGTTATGAATAAGTGATGTAAAATATGCATGGAAATAGCCGAAAATACCTAAAAAAAACAATAAAAGCACGCCAAAAGAGTAAAAGGAAAACTATAAATATATATGTGGCACTGTGGATAAGTGGAATCAATGCCAAGCGCCTCGGCGATCGACCAGTCAGCTGGTCGCTTACTTATCCACCTTCCAGGGTCACGAGAGAATGTAAACGAAAACAGAGCGGAAACTTTTGGAAGAAAACATTCACAAAGCCTACGCAAAAATATGACTTTTATTTGTGAACTACTTGGGATTCTTCAAGTTGGGGGAGGACAATCTCATTCTGTGTTCGGAAACTTAAACTCTCCAGTTGAGAGAAAGCAAGACGATTTTTACACTGAATATCCATAAAAACATCGCCGAGTGAGCCAAGTTACTTATATCACTGTGAGTGTAACAATGACCGAATTCAGAAATTTAAACTAAGATGGATTTACAGTCGAATTACAGCCAATGGCAAACTATGGTGAACTAAAGAGAAATTAAAAGCAAATGAAACTAATTAGCGATAGCAAAAATTCAATCGGCAAGTCTGCGTATGCGAGAGCCATTCGCACGCAGCTTTCAAGCCCGATCACCATGAAACCGAGGTCATCTTCTACCAAGATGGAGTGAAAGAAGACGGAAGCAAGGGAAGTAACGATTCAGGGGAAATGGCGATAGTGCTCTGTTGCCAAAGGAAAGTTCTAGCTGACTAAAACATCATTACAATAGCATTGCAACGTACAAGGAGACGCATAACAGCCCCCAAAACCACTGGCATCTGCCACACAATACGAAGTAATATAGCAGTATCAAAGAAAGAAAAAAATCTACTCAGATAAAAGTTAACGAGTAAACTGAACCGCTGAATGAAGATACTCAGACAAAAACTAATGGTGAAATTGTATAAGCTAAATTCATGCCGACTTAGCGTGTGAAATCGACAGGTTAAGCCTGAGATTACACCTGGAAAACATAGATTTAGAACTTGAACTATGAGAAAAATTAGGAACATTTTCAGGGCGCCTATATGTTTAACTCTGTCATAAATATGAAGATTAGTGACATTTTATTTCATTAAAGTAGATTACTTACCTAAATATCAGAATAATGTCTACACGGTGCGATCTTCCACATTGTTTACCAAATTGGTGAGGAATTTTGCCGCTAGGGGAAGCACTTACCGTAAACAAACGTGCAAACGTGTTCTGTCCACTAACTTGGGTCAGTCAGTCAGTCAGTTCCGCGATGCTTTAGTTGAATTCAGTTTTGGATTTTAATGATTCCCTTGACTGGAATGATCACGAAGAGGCATAGATGAAGTGTTTCGTTTAAAATCTGTCGTCCAATTTTTCTTGGGATTGGGAAAGGTGTGGTGCTAACTCCGGTCAAGAAAGCAAGACAAAATTATTTGAAAAAGTGGCGAAAGCCTTTATTGGATTTTCCTTGCGAGAAAATTTCACATTAGAAAGAAATCGATATAATGTGAATAATATTGCCATTCTATGATGAACTCGTTAAATAAATAAGCGAACATGAACAAAAGCGTTGTGGTGAGCCAACATTTTGTTAATACAATGATAATTAGTATAATTGTTCCTCTATTTATTCATGAATCATTACCACGAGAGCATGGAACATTTTTACACAACATGCATTTCTCTGATACATTTCAAAAGAGTATCACAATCATGCAATGTGTTTGTAATTTAGAGACAATAATGAAAATGTCATCAGTCAATTGCAAACCTTAGCTTTGACAACAATAGCACACTTATTATTACAAAAAAATTCAAGACCCTTAAAACAACCCTCCAAATAGTTACAAATTGCAGAATTGGAAAGAATCTACTTTTTTCAAGCATTGAATATTACTAGTACTTCGTATTTCAATCCCAAGTACCACAAATAGTGTCGAGCATTGAAAAAGATTCTTTTCATAGGAAGAACAGTTTTCTTATTGGGCATGTGCCTTCAGTAACCCAGTGTATGGCGAGTGTCTTATCCCGAAGGTATGAGCCGGGGATTCATCAATGTTTACCTGGAAAAGAAATAATCATAAAGGTGTCTTTAGTTTGTGTTATTAGTAAGTGAATCATAAGTTAACTTCATCATCATTTTGCCATGTTAAGCATTGAATTTCATATCAAGATATTACGTTCTCTTTCTAAAATTATATTTTAAAATTCGCATAATCTGGTATGAATACTTTACCTAGTATTAATTCAAATTCACATGTTTATATGAATCTAGGGGTTGCTTGAGCAATGTAAGGAGAATGCCTGATCCCAAAGGAATGGCTCGGCGCACTAGTCTTGTTTATTGTCACCTGTGGGTGAAAGAGCCATGCAGGAAAGAAGCTGAGGTTATAGTTAAGCCAAAGCCAAATTATTTCTCTCCGCTTGTCAAACTACACCATGTTAAGGTTAACCTTAATATTAATACTGGTAAAGTAGTTTCAGTTCAGTTTATTTAGTGCTGGTAAATTAATTGGACTTTTTTGTAGTTAAATCAGTTTTCTAAATCTTCATATTACATCTCTTATCTCCACTCAAAAGCGAGCGTCTTATCAAAATTACAAGTCTTATGTAGCCTTGTAGAAACCGACAGATGCTGCTTAGTCAATCCACAGGAAGCAGAAAGCTATCCAAAAAAGTTCTTGCATTATTTGACGCCAATGAGGTTGCCACTCCAACACTTATTTGTGAGACCCTGTTCTGTGCTGTGTCAATTGAAAAGAAAACTTTGTGAATACTCTAGGCAAGGTTCTTTTTCTGTTTTAGCTGTTAATATAAACTCTGTTGAACTCGTTATTTTAAAGGGTGTATGATTTCAAATGAACTTAAATGATAATAGAAAATTATTACATATCTATTAATGACTATGGCACTAACAGAACTGGTGTAACTGTTAGTAAGTGGTGACCAATTGAAAACTTGCTGTGCAGTGGCTACAGCAGAACAGTACTCATGGCTAATTTTGAAACCATTAGGTACTGCGGAACATTTTGGGTTGTGAAATACTGATTGGATCATTTGAGGGTGATAGTTTATTTATCCCTTGGGTGACTTTGTATGTAATTGATGCTAATAAATCCTTCTTGTTACACTCTTAAATCAATAGACAATTGCCCCATGCATTAAGCACATTATTTGACTATCTCAGCCTCTCAAAAAAAAATACTTGATAATTCAAATATTTTTAGGCAGGGTCTCATTTTTTCACAGTAAGTTTTTCCCTGTATTTTCGGGATTATCAAAGCCGCAGTACAGTGACAGGTTCCTGCAGGTTATGCTCAGGAGAATATTTTTGCTAGCAAAAAGTTAAATGCAGTTCCTTGCTCTCTCTGACAACTGTTGTAGACATTGGTAACCCATATCATCTGATGGCCACGATGTGCTTAAGCTGAGGCCAAATGCTTTGGACTACTGGCTTCTATATTTGGACTGGCTTTGGACAAAAGGAAGTTCACTTGAGGTCAATCATGCAGTGCTGAAGCATGATTTGTCTCTGCAAATCACCAATTTCAGCCCCAGCTATTGATCTTAATTATCTTGTGGCACTGACCAGTAAGTCCAAGTCAAGTGCTAGAAAAGTAAACTTGAAACTTTCATTTGTAACTTACTCCCAAGCCTCATCATGAATTTGGTTTTTCCTATTAATAATTTATTCAATAAAATACTTTATTGTGATGTCAGTAGTGATTCCAATTCTTTTCAAGACTTGCTGTGGTAATATTTTCTGGACAGAAATTTTGGTTCCCTAATAAATTTTCCCCAAGATTAGACTTAGCCCAATGAATGTTTTGTGCCTAAAACCCTAAACGCGTGTGATGTCCTATAAAAAATGTTGGAGCCATAATTGAGAAAAAGTTACATCCTATGATTGCTTGATTAAGAGTGTAAGGTGCACAGATAAAATTTTTACTTCAATAAGAGTATATGATACTAATCAAGCCAATTGAGTGCTCTCAAAAGTCAATATTCTATCTAATAAATGCATTTATTCTTTTGAGATTTTCACTATCACTATTTCCTGATTACAGTTTGAATTATTTGAAGGAATAAAAATTTTACTATCCATCATGAATTAAAAACCACCTGATTACTTATCATTTTGATCCATTCAATTAAAAATTTTGGGGAATTCATCCTTGATTTAAGTTTAGAGAAGAGTTTGTTGTGGAAGAGGATATGTCCTTCCAAGTTTTATCAGTCAATTTTGCATTGATCCTTTTCTTATGAAATAACTTACATGTTCTTAGATTTTTAGTCATGCTATTATACCTTATTACTTATGTAGTCCAAATATTATCTCAGTGACTGCTGTTTTGTTTAGGTTTCCATTAATTAATAATGACTCTTATTATTTAACTTGAGATTTGGAGGTATATGTGGAAGATAAGCTGTCTCTGTAAACATTGACCAAGAGGTTGATGGAGTCTCAGTAAGTTTGAAAATTTATTTTTATCGGGGATCGGATTGGTGTGGTGACTAGAGTATTGGCTAACCATACGGATGGCCAGGCTTCAAATCCCAGCGGAGGAGGATGTTTTTCAGAGAAAACTCAATCCCTACTTAAGTGTCTTGTGGATAGCACTTCAAGTGCAGTACTCTGTCTGTCGGATGAAATGTCACAACATGGTCCCCTTGGTGCCTTACAATAAGAGCTGGCTAATGCCAATGCTGGGTTTCTATCCATCCTTCCTATCTTACCTGTCCCCTATGGAGAATATGACCTTAGCTGTCAGTTGCCTCCCCAAATATCCTATCTATTAATTTTAATTACTTATTGTCTTAACCTCTTATATAATTTTCAAAAGAACCCTTTCATTGACAGCTTCATGCTTGGTATTATTTCAGTGGAGTACAGCTACGGTAAATTCAGTTTTATTATACTGCCATTTAATTTAATACTTATCCAATTTATTTACCAGCATGGCTTTCAGTTATAGTTGATGGTGAAAGCATTTTTCATGGCCAAATGAAAATGGAGTATTGTAATTTATTGATTAAAAGAAATTTTTCTTGTTATAACTGTGACTGAACTTGGATATTCACAGTATATTATTAGATTTAATGCCACACATCCAACATATCACTGGAAGAATCCATGAAAGATATTAATGTACCAACTCTTCACATAAAAACAAAGAAAAACATTAAAGCTCTCTGTGTTAACATTATGAGGAACTCAAATGTTTTATGATCTCAATTAATACATATTAATTAGCTGCATGCTTGAAATAACTAAAGGGAAGTTACTAGAAATGGAATATTCACTTTCATATAAATAATTGGACAACTTCTGCCTTGGGTATTAGCAATATAATTTTCATGTAGATTACCTTCTGTAAAAATACTGCATGTATAGTTTTTTCTTTAACAGGTACAGTATTTACCTTAGCTCGAACACAGGAGACGGTAATAATTGTGCGAAGTAATTTTTACGGAAGTTATTTATAGGGCTTTAACATGACTACAATTGTTAAACATGTTTGCTATATACCATTTATTTATATTTCTAATTCCACTAGCAGTGTTTTGAATGTCGCCAGCCCTAAGGTGTTGAAGTCAACCGGAGAGGAGAGAAAGTAGAGCAAGTGGATTCCTTCACCTCTCTTGGAAGTATCATCTTGTGGGACGGAAGAAGTACAACAGACATCACGCAGAAAATAGCCCAAGCTAAGAAGGTGTTACTGGGAAAAAGACAACTGCTGTACTCAAATAAGATAGGACTAAAAACCAGGAAACAGTATGTGAAAACATTGGTATGGAGCATAGTGCTATGGATCTGAAGCATCGGACATTGGAAAAGCTGACTACAAAAGACTTGAAGCCTTCAAAACCTGGTGCTGGAGGAGGATGCTGAAGATAAAATGGACAAAATTAGAAATGATGAAGTGTTCAGAAGAGGAAAGGACCTTATGGAACACCATAGAGAAAAGAAGAACAAGATGGACTGGACACACCCTTAGACACAATGGATTTGTGAAGAACATAATTGAAGGCAAAATAGAGGGAAAAGTCCCCAGAGGAAGACTAAGGAATAGTTCATGGACTAAATAAAGAGGAAAGTACATAGGAAGAGATACCAGGAGGTAAGAGAACTAGAATTAGACTGGGAAGGGTGGAGGGCTGCAGTCAACCAATCTTAGGATTGAATAACCAATGAATGAAGCCCAATAGTCTGATTGTCAGTAGTCAATCCAATGGTGTTGCCAAGTGTGTTTTTGATTCTGGGAATTGCACATACTCAGGGAAAGGAAGATTTGAGAGCAATTGATGTATCAGTATTGCATTAACCTATTCATTATTGTGTCTCATTTTGTTAGTTGTGCAACCTCATATGAGCCTACTGTTGCCTGTGGCATGCGTCAGAGCGTTGGCGATGACTCCATGCTGCAATAAGGGAGTTGTGTGCTATGAGTGGATGCTTCCTGAAACGGAGCACGGGGTTGACTTGTGAAACCTAAGAGTGGGAGTCACACCAGTGACCATGAATGGACCTGTGAGACACGATGACTGGGCGACACTACAAGGGCACTGACCTCTGTGGTGAAACAATGAAAGTGTCGTGAGGAGATGGGAGATCGTAGTGTGTCTAGGTGAAGGTGGAGAGAAGCACGGCCAGGGGGCTGTGCGAAAGGGTAATACTAACGGGCTGTGTTTATCTGTGTTTTTGTAATCTCCATGAGTCTCATTTCATGAGCTGATCCTTCCCTCCGGGAAGATGGTTATTGTCGCCAATGTCCTCCCGAAGACGAGCAGGATGTGACACTACTGAAACTTTCTGTTAATTTCAGCTTTAGCAAGGCCTGTTCTCAGGTTCATCACTGGCCACTGCATTTTACTCGAGCTGAGTCCATATATGTTTTTGTATTGGGAATGAGCATTCGGCAGATATGGAGAACGTCACCCAATGCAGAGCCTGAGAAGAGTTTGCATTCATTATTTGCCGGGAAAGCATCATATCTCTCATCATTTGTCTTTTGTGTGCTGGATGGATAGTGATTTATTGGCTAAATTGAGAGGGAATTGAATTGTATTGTTAATGCCCTATGCAGAAGTTGTCTTCCTTAATTTCTGGTTGATTTTTCTGAAACATCATGTACAGGGTTCATGAATAAACCAGTTCAGGAAAAGGGTTCATCAGTTTCCCGTCAAGAAGGCTTCATTCCTCGGAAGTCCTTCATTCCTTAGGCAACTATTTGGCAATTTTAAACGAGAATGCCTTTTGGACCCATAATCAGGAGCATTGATTTCATCAGCTGATTGGTCCTCTGGGACTTATCTATATGAATATTTGAATATAGTTACTGCTAATAATCAGTGATGTATCCTGGGTTTCTGCCTCCTCCCAGCAAAAACGGAAGTGGTGGAAGAATCACCCCTCCCTTTTTGATAAACTAGTCTTTAACCTGGAATCGTTAGCTTTTCATCATCCATCAAAGCTTGGTTTTAGCCAGATATCATAAGTATTTTTAATGTTATTTTATAAAAAAAATTTGGTAATAGACTAACAAATTTCAGCATAACTAAGAAACTATGCCACACCACCCCTTTCATGCTGGCTCCCCTGGTGGGGACCAGCCCCTCTACCCATTAGGTGCACCACTGCTAATAATATGCCATGGTGTTATGCAAACTAAAGAATTCTCCCTCCTTAATCTTGATATTAGAGATTAATGGATTTCATCTGTGTACACAAATTAAATTTCTGGAGATCTTTCAATCTCAACAGGAGGGATTGATTAGTATCCAAGGACATAAATGCTGAAAGGTTTATTGACCAATTCTGGAGAAATCCCACCATGGCAGTTGTTAATTTATGTTGTTAGATGACCATAACCTTAAAGAATTGAGTACACATTTCAGTCTTCACTTCAAGCACTCAGTTCCTTTGGGCTATCTCACCTTTTCTGGAGAATACACACCGGGGCCCGGCTTTTGTGAGTGATCCGTTGGCAATTGGTAGCGTGCGCTGATAGAGTAGGAGGGTGAGCGGCGAGCCTTGTAGTGCTCAGGTGAGGAATTGTTGTAAGTTCCTGGTCCTGGAGTCAGAACACGATCATCAGTGAATTCCTTTTGGCGTCCCGAAATCGTGAATGCTGGTGCTGCCTTTTTGTTACCCTCCTTTGTTGATCCCAGTGCCGGTGGAATGTTGTACACATTTGGTGCTAATATGAACAAATTTATGTGCATCTAGATTAATAGGATTAAGCTTAGGTATCTAAAAATATTTTGACCAATCATTTACAAAACTTTCTTTTGACCATATTGGCTTAATGTATTGCAACTGATTGAAGGGTGGAAACAAAAATCAGCCTTTGTAATGGCCCTGGGGAACTTTTGGGCCATCGTAAATAAATTAATGGTCTCTTGACTTAATGAATCTGTATACATTAAGAATATTATTTGCTACTTTCTCATGTCAAAAGTAAGTCACCTGTATCTGTTGCCATGAGTTGAGTAATTGTCCTGCTGGTGTTTGCTATGGTGCCGAATAAAACTAATTGATGTAAAATATGACTAAGAGATGTTATTATTTTGCTGTGTAACATAATTATGTTTGTTAGTGCAACATATGTATTACACATCAATTTGTGGCATTTCTGATGCCAAGAATTTTTTTGCGAGACAAGTGTACAGCTGAAACTTCTTGCATGCCTTTAATTCCCCCAACAATGTGATTGAGAAGTAATTTGGTATTACCTTAGACTTTCCTTGTGCATGACTATCAGCCATCCTTATTTTATCTATTATGTATAAAATTTGTTTAATAATCCAAAATATTGGCTCTTAATATTTATAAATCTGTTCATCCTTGTCATTGGTTGCATACTTCCCAGGGAGATGCTCTGCAGTCATTTCAGAGTGTATTTGGTACAAGCCAGACTCTCAACAATAGTAAGTAATCTAAAAATATTTTGACCAAACATCAACCACTTTCTTAGTATTTTGGTAAACAGATACTTAGGAAGTGGTTGTTATTTTTTTGTGAGTGGTAAGAATCACCTCTCAATGCTGACAAAGCTGCAAAATATGGCAGAAATTCCAGGGTTAAAACTTGTAAAAGTAAAGTAAAAGAAATAGGGAGAGGTCAAAGGAGAAAACAGTATCCTCTTATTCCTTACTTCACCAAATCATTACCAAATGAACTAGCATTTTTGTTTTTAGTGAAGTGGTGTTTGTCCTACATACATGCTTTCATTCTCTAGCTGAGCATACCAAATCTGCTCTACGGAGCCCAACAGGATGATGTCCTGCCCCTCCCCCCTGGCATATACATATCTACAGCTATGAATGGGTGTCCTGCCCCTCCTAGCATAAATCCTGGCTACACCCATGGCTGGTAGCCAAGATCATCAATATTATGCCTTTCATAATCTCATGAAGTGTAACCTCTAAAGCTTTTTCTTTCTGATGAAATTTCTCTTTAATGTGTAAATGTACTTTTTGTCAAATACCCACGGAACGTGCTGTGCAGTTACTTCAACGGAGTCATATGCTAGTGATCACACAATTGTGTGAAATTCGCAGCGCAGCTCTTCATATCCTCAATTGTTTTGTTATGCATTGAAGAAATTTTGACTAATACTTCCTCACGTATTGCGTAATGAATAACTATCTGTCAGTGTCTAACCACATATTTAGTTGGTAGCTATCATAAACAGAGGATATGTACTTACTGTGTGCATCATCTCTATGTGGAATCAGGACATTTCAACATTGGAAATAAACTTTTTCCCTTTGTTTCTTTGGCACCTTTTTTCCCTCATCCAGTTGGAAAGTCAAGTTACCTTTATAACACTGTGCATAATCATTGTACAAGAAGTGCCAAAGACTTACATGTGCCTTTTGTGCATACCAAAACTGCATTGCTGGGCCCAAATTCAATACCTACCAATCTTAAATGTATCAGCAGTAATTCTGTATTTAAGAACAAAGTTAAGCACTTCCTAGTTGCTAAAATGTATTACAGTGTTGATGAATTTATTAATGATAAAATATAACAATTTCTGTATGATTTTGACCTGTCCTATATCATGTACATGATCACTGGAATAAACCATTATTATTATTTTTTTAATCCAGACAAAATGTCAGGAAAGCACCAGATAATTTTTTGGAGCCCATATAATTTTATAAAATGCAATAGGTACTATTATTGTTTCTCAATCAATCATAGATTTTATAATCTTGAGAAGTTATTTGAGCTGTATTATTTTAGAACTCTCAACATGCTACTTGCTCCCATACCTGTGGCACAGCTATTTTAATTTTTGTCTCGAATGAAAATATGGTGGTTTGAAATGCTAAACCATCACAAAGTGTGCTGTTGTTTTTGTCAAAAATGAGTAATAAAAACTGGAGATCTCTTTGCCTCATCCTTATAAAGAAGTATAAGCCCATTTATTTTCTTGTATTTTGGGTTGAAAGTGTTGATATGCAATAATTCATTTTTTTATTAATTAAAATTATATCTGTCAGGGGGGCATATGTTTTGGGAATTTTAAGTGATGGCTTCATGATGATAGCTACATATGACATCAGCTACTAGTGGTATCATACTTCACAGTTCTCCTCCCTGTCTAGATTTTGCTGTGCTAGTGACATTCCTTTCCAACTTCCTCATTGACTGCACTCAGCGTGCGTTTCTTGATGGAGCCACTTCCCTAAGCCTTCCCATTTCTTCCAGCATTCCTCAAGGCAGTGTTCTCAGGTATTTTTATTTTTCATTGATGACATAAACAGCTGTGCTCTCTCTTAATATTGGGGGGACCCTTAAGGATTATCTATCTGGACAACTGCAAAATCTTGAATAGAAATGAGAATGGTGCCAACTTCTGGTCCTTGCAACATTCTCTTATCTTGCTTGAGGCCTATTGCTCACAGTGGCAAATAAAATTAATTTGTTGAAGTCAATGTACTTTTCCTTTTCTTTAAAATCATAGGTACCTCCCAAAAATTGACTGTTTAGTGATGTGATACCAATCGCCTCCTCTCACAATGATTTAGGGGTCACTTTCGACCCCAAATTGAATTTCATCCTGCCCCTCAACATAACTAAATCTAAGGCCATGTCTGTGTGTGTGGCTATGCTATACAGGCTAAGAGGAATCATTAACCCGAAAGTCCTGAGAACCATATTCAGCAGCTGTAATCTTCCTATTCTATTTTACTGCTCCGTTATATACTTTACTACCTGTCTCACCTACCTATTGCCAGGTCTTTGACATATCATACTTTCACACTGCTATAAACTGGCACTTCCGTTCAACAGAAACACTCCACTATTTTTTCTTTCATATCCCCACCTGTTGATTACACAGTTATTGCCTCCTACACCTGCCCATGTTCTGTCTTTCTCCCAGCAATCCATTTTAACAGACTCCCTTTTTGTTTAATATAATTTCATCTGCCCCCATTCCCATGATCTCAAATATACACCAACCACCACTATAAGCTTCCTTCTGTGCCCCCCATTTTCTACAATACTGTCCTTGTTCATTAAGTCTGGTATTTTATGTTTATATTTTTAATTAATGATTGTATTTTCTATCTGTGTATAATATTTTTTTAAGTTGCCTGATTTTATATTTCAAATTCAGCAAAATATTTGAAAAGGCATTCTATGTTGGGTTAATTTCTTACATAGAGGTTTCCAATCTCCTTTCACCATCTTAGCATGGCTTTAGGGAACAGAAATCTTCATCTTCTGCTACCTCTCAGTTAATAACTCCAACTTTAATTGCTCTAGATAAAAAAATGGAAGTTCCTGCAATGTTATTCGATTTCTCGAAAGCTTTCGACTGTGTTGACCACCAATTACTCCTCAAGAAACTCAACAAGATGGGTATTCGTGGCATACCTAATGCTTGCATTGAATCCTACCTTTTTGACAGAATACAACACATTATTTCTATAAATGGTGCAACTTTTGTCTCCCTGGGTAAGGTCCCAAATCGAGGTGTTCCTCAAGTCTCTGTTCTTGGGCCTGTCTTGTTTCTTTCTTATATAAATGACCTTGTAGATAGTTTTCAACCACTAAATGGTGCTACCCCCTTGTTATATGCTGATGACACCAACATTATTCTTACATCACCTACTTTTGATGAATTGACAGAAAGGTTTAAACAGGTCAATCACACTTTACTTACCTGGTGTTATAATAATTTCCTAGATTTGAATATAGAAAAGTCACCCCTAATATACTTTGCAAATGAAAATAAAGCAAGTGAAGTACTTTCCATTGATTTTGACGGGAAGGTGATCCTGCAGGTACAAAATACCAAATGTTTGGGTTTCAACATAAATTTTCATTGATTGCCATTCTACTGCTACATTGTTTAATATGATTCATCACTACAATATCTGCCTCACTTTAATCCATTTGCTGTGGCAAATTTTTAGAGCAATAAAGGCGTTGATTCTTGTAATTGATCATATACGGTGATTGAATTATGACAATATCCTATGAAAATGGTTTGTATTGTCATTATACACTGTCTTTTGAAACATTATCATCCCCTGATGTTTATTTATCACACTGTGATTCGGTGGAGAGTGTTCTAAATAGTCATGCAAATTGTCATCAATTTATTTTATTTGGGGATTATAATATGCCCGATGCTAGTTGGTGTGACGGTGCTATGCAAGTTCCTAACAATCGAGTTTGTGCAATGTTTAATGGAGTACTTGCCATGTATAATCTTTATCAGTGCAATACCGTCCCAAACCAGCATGGGGTGTTACTGACCTTGTCTTAACATCTATAAGGGATCAGAAGGTATTTACCACTGCTGACTGTATTCTTCCTGTTGATTACCATCATCCCCCTTTATGCACCAATTTGATCTTGTCATGTGCCACAAATCTTCAGTGAAATGGTCCTATTAGTATGTATGATTTTAAAAATTGTGACTTTTTATCAATCCCTAGTCATCTAGACAGGAATAACTGGCCGGAATTATTATGCAATAGTAACATTGATGATGATGTTGCCTGTATCTACTCTGTTCTTTTCGACCTGATGAGCTTGTATACCCCAGTCATTATGGTTAGGAGAAGCTCTTATCCTAAATGGTTCACTGGGGAATTGAAAAAGATGATAAAGCTTAAAAAACTGGCCCATAGGTCTTTCAAAAACTCTGGTGATAACTTCTACGCCAGTTTCTGTGAACTATGCAGAAAATGTAAACAGCTAAGTAGAAAATGCTATTTCAATCATATCAACACAATACAGGACAACATACTTATTAATACCAAACATTTCTGGAGTCACATAAATAATCTCCACTTTTCACAAAGACTGCCTGATGAGATGTTTTTAAACACCCGGAAGGATGCTAATCCCTTCGACAGATGTTATCTTTTTGCTACTCATGTTCCAAAAGTGTACAACCATACTAATCTTGCCAGACCATCATTACCTGATTTTCCTCTATCAGTTCATATCAGCTCTCTTAAAATCTCAACGAATAAATTAGTTGCATAACTTAAATCAGTCAACACATCCACAAGTCCTGGACCTGATAATATTAACCCTTCGCTTGTAAAGTATTGTAGTGACTCACCAGCCTACCCATTGTCCATAATTTTCAACAAGTCTATAAGTAGTGGAGTCCATCCTGACGCCTTTAAAAAAGGATATGTTGTACCTATACACAAAAATGGTGATAAAAAAGATATCAGTAATTACCATCCAATCGTAATTCAATCAGTGTTTGCCAAAATTCTAGAGAGCCTTGTTACTGATAAAATTAGTCGCTCAATTGATTTCATTCTTGTAGAGGAGCAACATGGTTTTAGAACTGGGCCATCCACATCTACTAACCTGCTGGTATTTCATCATGAAACCTCTCATATGCTTGAACAAAAGTGCCAAGTTGATGTGATTTACCTTGATTTCAGTAAAGCCTTTGATATGGTTGCTCATCCCCTTCTTCCAGCCAAAATCAGAGCATATGGTATCACTGACAATATGTTTAATTGGTTTTCTAATTATCTCTGCAGTAGAAGGCTTAGTGTGAAATTATCAGGAATGACCTCTTTTTCCTTCAATGTACCCAGTGGTTAGGGTGTTCCAAAATACCAAAAGTATCTGGGAGTCGAATAAGTAAATAACCACTGCGTTACCATCCATAAAGTAAGCTTGCCCACCAAATCTGGGCTCTGTCAGATATTTACCAGTCGACCACGGGCCTTGAAATTTGAGAAAAATGACTAAAATAGTGTAAAAGTAGACTGCGCTCCGAAATATCGCCACCAAAATGGAAAGCTCGATGTGCTTGGAGTCTCCAGTCGTAATGTGTATCGTTAGAAGAACATATGACCAACCTTTGACCTTTCGTAACCTCACAGTGGGGTCAAAATGGCTGCGAAACGAAGTTTAGCGCAAATACAGCAAATGGGTGCTGATCGCCCTAAATATCTTAGATGTTTCGGAACAGTGGGAAATAGTCAAAAGGAAACAAAAGAAAATGAACCTATAAAATGAGAACAAATTTGTTTATCATTCTCCTATTTTTGACACCATTTAAACATAACTTTACCTCCTCCAACAAACCACCCTCCCCCCCTTTCCATTTTCTCCCACCTGTCTTTCTATCCTTTCTCATTGTGACGCAATTCTGGTGTTTGACGTAATCTGATTTTTTGGACGAACAAAGGATCATATCCCATTCATGATATTAGTCTTCCCCTCCTATCCTACCCCCCCCCCCCTCCTTACCCATACCACAACTCCATCCCCCCCCCCACTACTGTGTTTGGGTAATATAACTCCCAATATATATGCTCATATCTGTTTATATTAAGATTAGTCTCACCTGATGATGACTGCTAGACAGTTGAAACACGTGTTGTAAGAGTTTGAAATAAATTTGGTGGACAGTACGATATCGTTTGAGTATCATTGTTAATTTGAAGGAATTAAACTTTTCTGCTATATTGAAATTGTTTAAATACATGTTTACCTTGTGATGTATTCCAATTTTTCCTATAATATTTGCAATAGCCCTTCATGCAAAGTATCTGTAATTCATATGAAGGGCAGGTAGCATTGTAAAAGCAAAGTTATGAGATTTACAGGCTTTTTGTTTGCATTTCTCTTGGAAGAAGTCAAATGCAGAAATAAAATTGGACATCTTAGTTAACTAGCCATATCATGTTTATCTTCGGAATAGGTTATTTAGTGATGATGAATACAGGAGGTATTTGAAATGACTTGTTCAGTAATATTTCCCTTCATGAGGTAGGATAGTTGACTTAAGTGTAAATCTGCTTTGGATAAATAGACATTTGCCACTTTATTTTTCCTTTGCTCTTTGGTGGTTTTGAATCATTAGTTAGGGGCCTTTCTACTGGCAGATGTGGTGTAATATTTAATGTAGCTTAACTGGTCCTGTAGAACTTTATGGGCTAGCTTGATTTAAACTTGCCAGGATGCTTGATTTAGACTTGCCGTTAAGCTTGAAACCAGCTGGTGAAGTCAAGCTTGACTTGCGGAGACTAGTAAGCTTGAATCAAGCTTGTTTTAACCTTACAGGCTTGACATGTCAAGCTTGATTCAAGCATCTTGACTTAACATGGCAAGCTTTTTTCAAGCCTGATTCCTGCTTAATTTGCTATCTGGGTAATCATTTGTACCTAAACTTAAGTAAATGTTTCATAATGACGTACTGTAAAGGTAATTCACCTATCATGTATGATTAATCACTATATAGCAATTTACTATAAAGGGTGGATTACTTTAATGACCTGGGGGTAACCTTTGATGCAAAACCTTGTTTTGATATACATATTTCAAATATAACTTCCAAGGCTTATAGAATGTTGGGCTTTATATGTCGGGCATGCAAGGACTTCAGGAACATCCTTGCCTCAAAAAACTACATATTTCACTGGTGAGATCTATCTTGGAATACTGTTCCATTGTGTGGAATCCTTATTATGGTAAACACATATCAGCCTTGGAAAGGGTCCAGCATAAATTTTTGAGGTTTGCTACCAACAAATTCTGTATACCCTGATAGAAGGGTGACTATGATGATGTTATGCAATGTTTAAGCTTGGCCATTTTGCAGTCAAGAAGAAAGTAATTTGGCTTAATATTTGTGTACTACATTATGAATTACAATGTGAAATGTCCTACTCTTTTGTCATTTGTATCAGTCAAGGTTCTCCTTAGTCACTATTTACACGTTCCAGTTTCCTTTCCATTCCTGTCCTATGACGCGTCCTGCGCATGCGCTCTAATCTATTCTGGGTGGCGAGACCCGGAATAGATTAGAGCGCAGGACGCGTCATAGGACAGGAATGGAAAGGAAACTGGAACGTGTAAATAGTGACTTATGAACACAAGACTTAACAATTTGTTTCACATCCCTTATTTACAGAAAAACTATTCTTACTACCTGCCTTTGTACCGCTCAATGACGGATACTAATATTTATCTTGATGATTTTGATCATTTTAATACTTGTATCAGTACTGTTAAAAGATAGATCAGAAGTAATATTTCCTGATGTTTGTTTATTCTTGTACTTTTCTAAAGATGTATCAGAAGTAATATTTCCTGATTTTTGTTTATTCTTGTACTTTTCTATTAATCTATAGAATGTGTATTTTATAAAGGGTGTTTCTACCCGTTCAATAAATTATTATTATTAAATGCAATTTCATGTCTTATCTGTGACATTTGATTGTTTTAAATAAATAAGCCATTGACTACTGCCATTTAATTTGAAGAAGCAATTGGAACCCGTTTTATATTATAAATTTGCCAATAAGCTGAATTTACTGAAAAATGCGCGAGGTATATGAGTTTAACATTTATTTTTCAATTCGAAGGTTAGCTTAGTTCCCGCCAAGTCCCGAGCGCAGGCTGCGCAACGTAGTTCAGAATCTGGACTACAGGTGGCCAAGAAGTGTTTTCTTGGAAATCGGTCGCGAAGTTGAGATATTCGGCGCCATTTTTGGAGTGACGATACGAGAAGTAACTCGTTTATAGACTGGTTTATTCAAAGAATTTCATCGAACGTCGTGATCGTAAATGAAGCAACCAAATATTTCCCGAATTAGTGGTAGGTTTTTTGTTTTACCTGCTTATCTTTTATTCTGGAGTTTTCAATGATCTTGCCGTGTTCAAAGTTACTAAATATTTATAACTCGCCAATAATCTGTACCTGTGGTTATATTTGGATTCTCACACACATATTTTTCTTCCCTAATTCCCACTTTTAAAACTTTAATGTAACCTGAGTCAGGAAGGAGGAAAATGTCCGTAAAATAACATTGTTGTGTCAATTTTATGTGGTTAAGGACCTTAAGTTTCCAAGTATGGCTTTAAACATGAATTAATCGTCCATATTTCTCTCATGTAAAGACCCTCAGGACTTAAAATTACTTTTAGACTCGTTGTTAAGCTTACCTGGTGTGTCACTTGGCTTTTCCATTTGTGTTTTATGACCAAAGGTGTACATAGGAGAATGGTCATGCACAACTTTTTCGCTTTTTTCTGGATTATAGTCTCCAGGTGCTGGTGTCTGGTCTCCCCTAGGGTCCTTGGGCCTTCCATGAAGGGTGGAAGCTGGGGGACTGTCACGACCTGAAATACATATATGTTGCCAAATTTTACTGCTTGAAAATATTTCAAGGTGAGGTGAATAAAACTTAGATACTTACTTATGAATAAGAAAATGTATGAGAAATTATTTGTCATGGTACCTTTTATATGCAATGATATTGACTGGAGGCAGGACTTTTTGGATGATAACACTCAATCTGAATGTCTTTACCACATGATAATTTGAAGTGTTAAGAATATACATTTGTCTAAGTATGTGCCTCTATCACAGTAACTGTAGAGTTAATTATGACGTAGTTGAAATATTTGTAGTTTGACCATTACACATGTTAGATATCTGTGATGCACTTGCAGTTAGGTTATACAGACCATAGTGGAAGTATATGCTACAAGGTGAGTTCAGGTAGAGGGTATTGGGAAGAAAGAAATACTGGTAGGCCTCCCAAATGTGTGTGTTGGTATGGTTTAAAAAATATTTCAGATCGTGCATATGTGAGGTTTTGGCTTATATTCAATTTTCAAACATTTTTACTCTTGATAGTAATTTCTAAAGCACTTTGAGCACATTTCCAGCCCAGTGTATTTTCATTAGTTTGAATGGAGATGGTATTCTGATTAGATTGATGCATTTGAAGATTTATTAAAAAAATTGGAATGATATTTGTGTTTGTAGCAATTACTTGGGGGCCATTCATATTATGCTGCAAAAGCCTTGTCATTTGTCAAAGTATCTCTTTACTGTAAGCCCATTTCTTTTCATTCCAAGGTTATTGATACCAATGTAGAAGAGTTGCAGGCCTTAACTCTGTAGCGAATAGTTTTTGGAGACATTGTAGCATATCCCTACCACTAAACCCGCCCTCCTCCATAATACTACTGCATAAACTGCTCGACTTGTTCTATTTTGAGCCTTCCCTACCTTATATTTTACCCCACCTTTTTTCTAGAGAGTGTCATCACTTTCGTCTTCTTTTCGTTTATCTTTATCCCATACCTGCACCTCAAATGCATTCATCATTGACAGTAACACCTTGGCTGACTGGCAAACCAATGCTTGATCATCCACCAATCTCACAGACTCTATCAGTTCCCCCCCTACCTTTATGCCTACCTCCATCTGTAGTAAGGAGTTGATAGGAGTAAAAAATTAGGTTTGGGGGTACACTGAGGGGATGATAGAAAAGAGGGTGGTTATGAGGGAAAGTGAAGCTGTATAACATATGAGATGAAGGGAGGGAGGACATTTACCAAAAGAAAAGGAAATGGGATGAGGAGGCAAGGTGTGAGACTGAAGAAATTAACTTTGATGACCTTTACTCCTTCGCTTAATTGGGGGATTACCTCAAATGAAAATGTCATATTAATTCATGCACTATATGCTATTGAGTATGATGTGCTGTTATATTCTTTAACACTAGGACGCCTGGACTTTTCAACATCATTCAACGCCCAAAGCGGGTCATTTTGGCCCACTGTGATTAATGAAATTATTCCTCACTTTGCACTATGAAGTTTACATTTTCACAGTTTTTACTACAAACTGTCACTCTTTCTCTTCACATTCATCGATTATTTCACTCTATAACTTTCATAACTGTGACCATCTCGATGATTTATTGATACATAAACTTACGACATTTGTGTCAATTTAATGTTTTTTTCCATTTTATTTCACTTTTCTTACTTATTGTGTCAATCGCTCAATATACTACGAAGACTTTCCACATTAGTTAATACATGTCAATTATTTTTCGAAGTTTGGTTGCAATAACTAAGTTTAAAATATTATTTTTCGGTCGAAGTAGGAATTTTCCCGGAAATCTATCTAGTAACTAACTTTGGGATTCTTATTATTGCAGTGATGCACATGTATAAATCTGATAATCTGATAATAGTCCATACGTCAGTAAAGAGCAATATTGTATTCTCTGCACTCTAAAATAGTAATAAGGTTCACTGTGCACTGCCAACAAATTAATCACTAAATATGCCATAAGTCGAGCGGACGAAAAATGAGAAGGGTGGAGATACGAAGCGGAAGGAAGGAATATGAGAATATTTTTGAAAGGTGATCCCGGCATGGAAGGTAACCGAATGTGGAAGATAAGACAAAGTGGGATGGACAACATATGCAGCAGAATAACTAATAAACACTAATAAAAAAGAAGTTTTGGTGGTGATACAAGGTGCAAAATACATATCTGGGTCAAAATGACCCGTATGGGCTTTCTAGGTAAATTCTAAAAAAACTAATGTACGGATTACTCCAGGAAGGTGAAAGTTTTTGGATATTAAGCCATGTTAAAATGAATAAAAGTCACGGGAGGAAATCCTGCTATCATTGAATATGAAATAAAAAAATGAATTTCAAATCACGTTTGGGTCAAAATGACCCGCCTGGGCGTTCTAGTGTTAAATAATATTTCGAAAATAATCTCTGGTGTAATGTAACTGAAAATGCAGTGGGAGAGGTTGGAATAAAATGCAACTTGATTAACTATGATTGAGAACACATTTTTATTTCTACTCATGATATGGCCTATCATATTAAATCCAGGGAGCCCATTTGTAAGCTAAGGGATTGGCAAGGACAGGGGTGGCTGGTATCCAGTTTCAGAGGAATTTATCTTCATGTATCTCATGTGCTTGCTTGTGTAACTTTAATTTTTGCTAAAGGCAATGGTAAATGGTACACACATAGATGCAGTGATAACATTTATAATAATAACTTTGGATACAGATATTGCATAAGGAGGTCTAAACTGCTGAACAGGTTTGATACTTGGGTATAGACTCCAGGCTGGTGACAAAGAAGTCTAACAGTATGTGCATTAGTTGTTCGAAAGGTGCAATGTGGGATATTGAAGAAGGCAATGTAACAAAGTCATGTCAATGCTTCACTAGGTATTGAAGGATAAGTGGAAGTGTTGTTTGAAGTTTTAAAGGAGGAGCATTGCTCTATATTTTGGTACAAGTGTAACAAAACAAAATGGCTATGTAGAAGGCCCTTTTTCCCAGGAAGAGTCTGTGGCTAACAAAGTAGCTCCTTTCAGTGAAGTAAGAGTCTCCAAATGTGATTGCCTGGATATACACTGTAGCTATCCTTAGTAGTCTACTTTGATGCTCTTTTTGTTATTCACATCCAGTAAAGCTCTATTTGTTGCTCTAAATCCTGTTTGCAGTTGAGTTTCCCTGATTAGTTGCGAATGCTGTCAGTACCTTTTGTTGTAGCTTTGTTTGGATGGTAAAATGGTTTTGCAACATTCTTCTGACACATTCTCACCACCTCAAGTGGAGTGCAGTTTTGTTAGCAGCATTGTCTTCCATAATTTACTCTCCTCTATACTTCTTTGCCACTACTGTCCAAGTGTGCTTCCCCTTATTTGATTTCATGCTTTGTGCAGGTAATAACCAAAAGGTGTCACTGATACTATGCATGTGATGAAGGCTGTTGAATTTGTGTTATGAGAGTAAAATTGCCTCAAAGAGGATTTAGTATGAGGAAGTGATCCAGTATGCATACGCAGGCTATATTCACGCATTGAAATTTAACTGAGATTTATTATTCATTAAGAAAATATTGAGCATAAGCATTTGAAAAGTGTCTTGCCAGAATATATGTAGAGATGTCAAGAAAATCTTAAATTTTTTACTTCATGTATGTGTGGTACCATTTATATTAAACTTCTGTGAACTTTTAACTTTTTGGTCCTTTGGACTGATATACCTTTATAATTAAGAATATTGGACTGATTACTCCGTTCTGAATTATGAATCATCATTACAAATTGAGATATGCATAGATAGCTGGCATGGAGCTCTTATAAAAGCAACTTACCATTTTAAAACAATAATTTTAATGCTAGAATATAAAATAGGGGTAAAAATACAGAATCTCTCAGACACAAACATTAAAATACATGAAAGAATAGACAATGAACTGAAGATCTAAGTATGCATATTTTGTAATGATAGGTGCTTCTTACACTTAAGATAATTCTAAAAAAAATACTTTTAATTGAAAACTGATAGCTTACCCTAGTATTCCACTCTGGTCAAAGCAATCAAAATAATTACGTACATTATTTTTTGTCTTTAATATGTTTAATCCAAAGTAACTTTACACGATGGTCCAACCATACATATTATAGTGACTAACCCTTTGCGCTCATTCCTGTCACGTTGTACTGGCCGGGTCCTGGTCCAGGGCTGTCGTTCTTATTGTTGTGCCTGCTTCCAAAGCTGAAAGCGGGTGCTCGAGCAGATTTTGAGCTAGGTCCTGTAAGAGACGAAGAAAGCATGGTCATTACTTGAGACCAAAAATATTTGGCTGCTGAAGACTAATTCTTGGTAGTGTAATGAAGACATTCTGTTTGATTTCCTGTAGAAGATAATTTCAAATTGTTAAAGTTTTGTTAATGCAAGATGTAAGTTACAGCGTTACCTTATTTTTAAATGGGGTGTCATTGTGGAATGTTTCCGTATTAGTGTATTTCTCCCTCAATCATACCTTCATTTATTTTATGAGCTTTATTTAATTGGTGAAAACGTTTTATATCCATGAAGAAATGTTTCTTAGGATCCCATATGGATTGGGAAATCCATTACCACTGTTTCAGCCACTTACACTGCAGCCGTCCCCAAGGTGATGAGATGACAAATTATAAGATCACCCTGAGGTCCCATCCAGGTTGGAAGGACCCACCTCAGGATCCCATGCAGGTTAGGAGGTTCATGACCAATGTTTCTGCCACTTAAACTGCAGCTTTCCTCGGGGTGATGTTATAATTTGCGATCTCATCACCCAGAGGACGGCTGCAGTGTAAGTAGCAGAAACACTCGTCATGGACCTCCCAACCTGGATGGGATCCTGAGAAGCCTTTGTTCATTCTATTCACCAGGAAACCTCGAAATGTTTTATATCCATGCTTGGGAATGGATGCTTTTCTTACCCAATAAACTTAAGTTACAGACCTAAGAGCATAGCACGAAATCTGCCTGCTAGTTTCAGCTCATCAGTTTGTTCATCTGCATGAAATAATTGGAAGAGTAAAAGGAAAAATAGTATAGATAATGTCATATCTTGGAGCAAACCCAATCGTAAAATAGTCTATTCATTCTGCAGAGCATATGTTGTAGGAAGGGGTAAGACCATCATTTGGGTCAGCTGGAGTATTTAGCACTTCCAACTTCTTGCCTAGTTTAGCAAGCAAGGCATGATCTGTACTGCTGTAGTGCCCACATGTGTATTAATAAATTGATGGGTGTAATTTTCAGACTTTATTTGTTTTGCCATGTTATAAACATTTCCTTATACTTCTGTCATTACTATAATTGATTGAATCAAGGTCTGTTATGCAATTATTTTTATTTTCTCTGCTTTCAGAATTGACACTGCATTCATAAATACATCTTCCATCAGCTCTCTCTTTTGAAATTTTTCTCTTTTTAAAAATCCATATTGTGGAATGTGTTGAATAGGTAGAATGTTTAGGAACCATAATGATCGTTCAGTGCATAAGTTTCCAGAATTCAAGTTTGGAGAATGAATTTCTCTGAGGTCATCATGTGTGTATTCTACCAGCTGATTGGCAGGTTTTTGGACAGTACTTATTCTTACATCTTAATTTCTGGCATTACATTCTGTTTTCCCTCCTGTATGTGATCTGCCATTTAGCCCCTCTTATATTCCTCATATCATCTATCTCTTCTTATTTCGTCCAGAATTCTTATCCTCTTCCTTCCTCATCCACTCTTGTTCTCCCACCCACACCCACCCACAAGTGTTCTCCTCTCCTTCACCCTCTTCAACGTTCCTTCTCTTTTCTAAACATCCTCCATCCATCTCTTCTTCCTCCTCCAAACCTCTGCCAGTAGCTTCCTCTCCTCTCCAACCATATTCAGTACCTCCTTGTTCATCCTTCTTGCCACCCAGCCCACCCTCTTCATCCTTCTTCACACCCACATCTCCAATATCTAAGGTATATGTTCATCCACCCTTTGCAATGACCAAGTCTCCTACCCATGCAGTTCCACGCTCTAAATAACAGTTTTCACCAGCCTTTTTCTCTACATCTCTTATCAGATCCCCATCATTAATTCTCTCCTCATTGAAAATGCTTCTTTAACCATGTCAATTCTGCAACTTATGTCCCTACCACTAAACCTACTCTCCTCCAAAATACTACCCTGATGCGTAAACTGCTTGACTTACTCTATTTTGGTCCCTCCCAACCTTATATTCCCACCCACCTTCTTCCTTCTAGAGAGTGTCATCACTTTCACCATCTTTTGGTTTATCTTCATCCCATACAATCATTCTGCACCTCTAATGCATTCATCATTTACTGTAACTCCTTGGCTGACCAGCAAACCAATGCTTGTCATCCACAAATATCACAGACTTTACCAGTTCCCCTCCTACTTCCAACCCTCTCAATGCCTCCCTTACATTTCCTTCTGAGTACATGTTAAAAGGCATTGGTGATAGCAGGTATCCTTGCCACACTTCCTGTCCTATCATGGCCCATCCCAATCCTCTATTGGCTACCCTAGCCTGCGCTGTCTGGTTCATATAAAGATTCTGGATGAGACGTCTATCCATCCAATTGACCCCTAATTTCTTCAGCACTTACATTTATATCTACCAATCCACCCTATCAAACACCTTCTCGAAATGTACTTAGAAAGTTAATGCATCCTGCCCATATTCTAGATTTCTTTCTTCTAGCATCCTCATCACTTCTATAGTGTCCTTAATTCTCACTCTCCTGAATTCAATATGGTTGTCACTGAGATACTCGTTAGCTTACCCTCCAGCCTTATATTAAAAATTCAAAGAGTAACTTCAGCCGAATGGTTAAGCTTTGTATCCTGTAGTCCTTGCAAGTTTTTGCTCCTTGCCTTGCTCTTCTTCAGTATTGGAATTAGTGGTGTCTTAATGAAGTCCTTCAGCCACACCTTCTCTTTGTAAATCCTATGAATTAGTGCAAAAGGTTTTTGAAATTCTGTCGGTATCTATTCCTACTTCCTTATTCCTTTTATGTAGTTATCTTTTAATTTCACTATCAAGGATACCTGGTCTGGTGCAATCTCTGTCGATGTTGTCTTCCCTTTCTGTATCTAACCTGCTGGGCCTTATTTCCTTATCTTAGAGCTCCTTGGAGTATTCCTTCCACCTCTTCTGGATACATTTTGGCTCCAAGATTACTTTTCCTATCCTGTATGTTATCACTCTAAATCCCTTTCCCTTGCTACCTCCCATCAATTACTTTACTTTTCTATACTAAGCATCTGATCTTCCCTCTTAATGACATTTTTCCAACAAAATCAATGTTTGCTCCACTTTGCTTGTCTTGCTTTCATTGTTTATCTTTGGAACCTGTTGGTTAATTCTCTGTACTTCCTCTCACCAAGCTCAGAATTTATGCTCTTCCATTTCCTTCTCTCC